>CANTUR010000562.1:600000-969333 GCA_947683625.1 Mallotus nudiflorus
TTAGATATTTTAATAAAATTGAAGTTGATAATCAAAAGAAAGGCAAGACATTAATAACCCTTCATTTTTGTTTTTTATATCAAAATTTGATATTGGTTTTATGTAGTTAGTGTATTTTCTTATATGGATTTTCTGTGTATGCCATAAAAGTTAATTTTTTAACAATTGGGTTTTGAGTTTTAGGTCATTTCCTTAATTGGGTGCTCTCTAATCTTTGCTTCTGCTATACTCAGTTGTTTCTTTACTAGGCTAACCTTGTGACTTGGCATTGATTCAAGTTGAAAGCTTGAAGGAGGAAAAGGAGGAAATAAAAACAAAGAAAATTGAGTTTTAAAAATGCTATAGTCTTTATGTTTCTTTTTTTATTTCTTTTTTTTTTCTCCTTTTAGGTCTCTATTTTTTGTGGTGTAAATATGCAATGAAGTGAAGTGGATGAATTTTTTTTTAGTCAATGTCCCTTATTAGTACCCCCATAAGGTTATAACTGTTAGTTATTAGTGTTAGTATGACAGAGTGGATTATAACCATAAATGTATGAGATCCATAAATGTGGGTCCAATCCTTAGGATCGACCAGGGAATTATTCTTGGCGTTGCCATGGTTTAAACCTAGAACTTAAAGGTTCTAAGGCCCCAACCTTAAACACTTGGGTTAGGCATCATAGCCTTGTGGGGTTGTGCTTCACACACAAATATACACCCTTTGAGTCTTGAAGATGATAGAACAAAAATAGAGGATTTTTACATGGGCTTGGTGATTAGATTTGTGGTAGGTTTTTAGAGTGTCTTTAGTCGACTACTTTACAGAAGGACACGGAGATAAAATGTGGCATTGAATAAAATGGAGACAAAAGGTCATTGGAGCGTTTTGGTCTATTACTCCTATTTTTGATTCTTGAATAAAATGTGGCATTGGCTGGTTATGCTTGATGCATTTGCACATTTGTTCAAATCAAATAGAGGAATTTGGCATCAATTAAAACATTAAAATTAATTAAATCAAAGCTTTACTTTTAAACTTATAAAGCATTCAAGTTTATTTAAAATATCACTGTCTTTTATCAATTCTGTTGATGTTGATCTTGATATTGAACTAGTCAGTTATCTTGTATTATTATTTTTTATTTTTGAACTAATTGCAACTTGTATTAAACATTTTTTTATTGTATTCAATACTATTTTTTTATTATGTAGTTAATAATTTTAATTTTTTAAATTTTCATTGAATAAAAAAATAAATTAATTAAAATTTTACTAATTTTTTATTATCCATTTTTGTTACACAACAAGTTTAAAAAAATAATAAGGATGATACTTAAAAAATAATATATATTTTTAAATATTATTCATATATGATACAATCAAAACAATATAATATCTGAATATTATCAGTATATGAAACTCAAAATAGTATATAAAACTCAAAAACAGTATCTGAAAATTAAAAAAGTATAAAAATTTTAAACAATATCCCAAACTCATAATTATAGGATACTATCCATCATTTTTCAAGTGCATGAAACTTGAAATATCTTTCATTTATTTGTATTTTATTATATGTATAATTCAGTTTTTTTTCTTGTACACAATGAATTAAATAATATTAGCTTAAAATATAGATAAATATACAAATTTATATTTCAAAATATTTTTTCAGGATATCTGAAACTTTAATTATTTATTAAAACTAACATGAGTTATATAATTTAAATATGTTAATTATAATATATGAAATAGAGCACATCACACACACACACATATATATATATTTAAAAAAAAAATTAAAAAAAATTAAAAATTAAAAATAAAAAATATGAAAAAATAACGATAATAGAGAAAAAGAAAAAAATAAATGAGAGAAAAAATTTAAAATAAATATAAGGATAAAATACAAAATGAAAAAAATAAGGATAAAAAAAATAAGAAAAAATAAAAATAAATAAAAAAGAAAGAAAATAAAATAAGGAAAAAATAAAAAAAGAGAAAAAATAAAAAAAAATGGAGAAAGTAAAATAAAGACAAATTAAAAATGAAAAATAAGGATAACATAGAAAAAAATAAAAAATAAGGAAAAAAAGAATAAAAATAAGGATAAAATAAAAAGAAAAAAGGGGGAAAAAATAAAAAAATAAGAGATTTTATCAGAAATAGATAAAAAACAAAAAATATTATTAAAAGCCACATTGATCAAAAAAATTTTTAAAACTAACTTTTCTTACTTTTTTTTTAAATATGAACCGCTTTCTTTTATTTCCTTATTTTTAGGTTATTGTTTTCATTTTTTCTTCAATTTTTTTTTCTATTTTAAGGTACTATCTTTTTTATTTAGTTTTTTCTCAACATATTTTTACTGTCTTCATCTTTTCTTTTTCTTAATTTTTTTTTGCTTAACATTTTTTATTGCTTTCATCTTTTATTTTTCTCAATGTTTTTTTATGTTCAACATTTTTTTAAAGTACTCTCAAAATTTTATTTTTTTGCTCAATATTTTTTTAATTTTTAAGGTACTATCTTCTTTTTTTTCCTCAACGGTTTCTTTTTCTTTTCCTCTTCAAAACTTTTTTTTTCCAAATGAATGATTATAAATTAAACATCTTCAATTGTTGGAAAACAAGCAATAAATATCTTTAACTGATGTAACAACAAGCAATAAACAAAATTTTCGGCTTTTTTATTCTCAAACAATAAGGATTTTTTTTTCTTTGATTTGTTCATTAAAATTGTAATATCCCGAGTTTTTAAATATTTTTATACTGCATCGGGATATGTAGTGTTAATAATTTTTGTATATATATTTATGATATTTTATGAGTTTGTTGTTTGTTTAAAGCAAATTTTAATTATTTTATATTATTTTAAGTACTTTACGTAAAATTTTCCCAGGAATTGTATTTTCGGGAAAATTGACACGTAAATAATTTAATACTATTTATTTTGACTAGTTTTATGAATTTTCATGAACTCATATATAATTTTAAAGTGCTAAAATAAAATGTATATATGTGTATTTATTTAAATTAATTAGAGCTTAATTAATTTCCTTAATTTTATTATTTAATTTTTGTATTAATTAATTAATTTTAAGTGTATAAATTGTTAAACATATTAAAATATTTGTGTGGTGAGTATTATTTATGTGTGGGAATATATATATTAGTATAATTTAGTGTGGACATATATATATTATAGTGTGGACATATATATATTATAGTGTGTGATGTGGGAATATTTAAATTAAAGTAAAGTTATGTATATATATATATATATATATATATAAGGTACAAATATAAGTCAACGCAGCATGGGTAAAATCATTTCCTTCTTTCTTTTTTTTTTTTTTTTTTCTCTTCTTCTTCTTCTTCTTGTTCTTCTTCTTCCCCTCACTCTCGGTTCCTTCCAACCGGACCACCACCGGACCGCCCCACCTGCAACCAGCCATCACCACTACTTTCCCTTATGTCCAGCAGCCACCAGTCGCCACTAGCATCGTCTGTCGCCACTTTGAACGTCGAAAAACGAAGGAGACCGAAGGTGGAGCTTCCTCATGCCGGTGAAGATTTCGGTCACCTTAGGGCGTTGGACCAGACTTTTTTGAAAGCTTTTCGTCCGGTGAGTCCATTTTTGAGCTTCCTTTGAGCTCAAAACCTCTAGATTTTTAGATATCTTCAAGTTTTAGTTTATGTGTTTTAGGGTTTTTAATTTTTTTGAAGTTGAATTTGTTGGATTCATGCAAAATCTCTTAACAAATGTTGATCCTAGTAGCTTAATCTGCATGCTGTAATTTTTTTAGAATTTTTGGAATTTATTTTAATTTTTGTGAATTTTTGATTATTTTATTATTATTATTTTATAATTTTCGAAAATTAATTAATTAAATTATGAAATTGTGTTTTATGGTGATTATAGGAGTTGAAATGAATTATAGAAATTTATTTGTAATTTTTGTGAATTTTTATGTATTTATTTGGAATTTATTAAGTTTATGTAATTTTGAAAAATAGGGTTAATTATGTGTTTAATTGAAATAAATTGGTAAATTGAGTATATTTATTAATATTATTGAATTATATGTTGAGAAATTAATTTTTGAGTAATTATATAATTTTTGGTGAATTTTTGAAAATTTATAGTGAATATATATATATAAGGGTATTTTGGTAATTTTATACTAAATTGGTTAAAAATGTAATTAAATTGGTTTTAATAGTTATTTAGGGTATAAAAATGATTTCTGCAAATTTTTAGTATTTTTAACTAATTAAAACTCTTTTTCGTAAATTATTTTCAAAGTATATATAATATACTATTTTTCTAAATAAAATTGGTTTTTATTGATTTTTAGTATGTTTTAGGATTAATTACGTAATTTGGATTTATAAAATGTATTTTTATTATATAAGGGCATTTTCAGTATTTTGTAAATATTCCGTGAATTGTGGACCTCGGTCGGTTAATTGTAGTTTGGAGTCCGACCGAGGGGTTATGAATTGTGTTCTGTGTTTATTTCAAAGTGTATTTCTTTGCAGGACTGGCTCTACTCTGAGTAGAGAGATGTCCATTTTATAGGGGAGGTTTTGCCGAATTTTCGGTAGAATTCTCGTAAAACGTGATATCCGGTCAAATTCCTATTCTAATTCTGTGTCTAAAATTCTAGATCAAGTCTTTAGAATTTTCGTTAAATTTATTCTGATTTCATGTTGTCATTTGTTTGTCTAGCTGCGCCGAGACCGAGGCCTAATGGATTAGGCCCGCCAAGTTTGTCTCGTGGAGCGCTAACATGTTAGTTTGATATATGCACATTAAATAATTAGGTTTAGGTTTAATACATTTGAGTAATATACACATGTTTTAAAATGTACACTTAGACATAATTATTTTATTAAATGATTAGTATACCTTAGGTATAGTTTTAGTAGGTTTTAGGTTTATTCTTAAATAATTGCATGTTAAATTATAAACCTACACTTAAATTATTTTTAAGTTTATTTTTGGTATATTTTTGATTTATTTCCAAATAAATAAATATTTTATTATTAAATTAAACCTAGCAGATTAGTGGTATATTTAGGGTTTATTTTTTATATATGCATGCTAGATAATTAGGTTTATTTTTAGTATATTTGTGACTATATGTTAAACAAAAACACGTATTTAAATGAATATTTATACATAAATGTTTTATTAAATGATTTATGTACTTAGGGTATATCTTTGACATATTTAAGTATATTTTTAAGATGTTATATTATTGTTACTCATTTAAATTGTTTTAAACTATATTAATGATTTATTTTTAGTTTATTTCATATTTTATTTGACATATATATATATATATATATATATATATATATATATATACCTAAAATATACTGGGTATATTTTTGGTATATATATATATATGGTTGGTTTTACTATTATGAATATTGTTCTACATTAATTATTTTTTGAATGAATGATTTATTCGAAGTGAAGGATATCAATAGAACGTGCTTCCTAGTGGGCAGCACTAAGACCGTGTACGTACCGGTACGATAGATAAGGATTGAGTGAAAGTTAAAATTGGGTGATTATAATTGATTTGACTAAGATTAATGGTATGTTAGATAGTGTGATTGCGGGGCCAATCACACTGACAGTCAGACTGCTGGAGCTCGGTTGACTTAGTGTCTCGAGGCCAGTCTACTGTCCATAAGTGAATTGAATGATCTATTGGGTTGATTGAGATGTGAGGTGATAGATAGTGTGATTGCTGGAGCTCGGTTGACCAAGTGTCTCGGGGCCAATCACACTGACAATCAGACTGCTGAAGCTCGGTCGACTTAGTGTCTCGGGGCCAGTCTGCTGTCCAGATTGGAATAAGTGTTCTATTTGGAATCAAGTGAGCCTACATGGCTAGAGTGATGATGGGGTTGTTGAGGTTGTTATTATTAGGGTTCTATGGATCCTTCATGAATTTAATCAAACGTTTTCTACATGTAGTATATTTATAAAAGCAGAGTTTGACATTCATGTGAAATGTGTATATATACATATATATATTAGAATGCATGATTGTTATGGTTTAGTTTGCATGTATATATAGTATAATAATTCACTCAGTGAGGTCTGATCCCCCTGAATTATTTTTTTTAGGAGATTCCATATTGTCAGACCTTAGTTGTAGAGTTCCTTGCCGGTGTTCTTCAGTCCCGGCTATTTTATGCAAATGTATATTCTGAACTTTGAATTTTATTCTAGAAACTGCAGTAGTAGTGTTATTATATTGGAAGTGTATTATTTTGTTTGGATATTAAATACTCTGAGAATTTGTATTTGAACATTGTACGAATATGTATTCATTTAAAAAAGGATTTGGAGTATTTATTTTATATATTGATTTAGAAAAATTTTAATTTGGTCGTACTTTTATTTAATTATTGCATGATTTTATTTACTAAGGCTTGCTACGGGTTCCGGATTCGAAAGAATTCCCGTTCCCTAGCGCCGGTTATGATTCCTAATTTGGGTCGTGACAAAAATGTCTAACCTGTTTTTTTTTTAAATTATATTAAACTTATTGATCATCAATATATAACATGTTTATGATTTTTATAGTGTATTTGTAACGTCCACAAAAAAAAAACAAAAAAAAGTAATAAAAACAACAAAAGGCGATAACAAAAACAACCAAAAAGAATAATAAAAAAAGTAAAAAAAAAAGAAACAACAAAAACAACAATTGAAAGACAATAAAAAAATAAACAAAAAAAATTGTATCTTCTTCGTGTCAGAATTTGAGAGGAGAAAAAAAAGAAAAAAAACTTAAAGAGGGGAGAGTTTCTTAGTTGATTCTTCTTCATCAATAAAAAAGATAACAATCATGGCTTCTTCTTCTTGCTTGAATGCAAGTGAAAAAGAAATATTGGTGTCTTAGTTATTTCTCCTCGTTATGCAATGACTTTTAAGCTAAAAAAAAGGCCAAAATGAAAACATGGAAAATGTCAAAAATGAAAGCAACTTTTAAAAACACGGAGATCCACTTTTGAAAGACAAAATGAAGTCATGCCAAAAAGAAAAGTAATGGGTCAACAAAGGCCCATTAGTGATATTATCCTAAAAAATAATGAAGGAACAAGGAGAATACAAAAGGAGGCAAACACAGAAAAAAGGGCACTCCTGAAAATAAAAAAAGGCACTTATGTAATTAATAACAATATGGGCATTTTGATGTAAATCAAAACCTAAAACTGATACATTTACGTAATTTTCTCAAAATAAATTGATTGTAAATTCTTTTTTGGGAAAAGTATAGATAAATACCTTGTGGTTTGAACTCTAATCACTTCATGACCCATGGTTTTAACCCTAACAAATTGGTACTCTAAGCTTCAAACCGTTAGCAAAATTAGAAAACTTACTGACACAATTAATAAAGCTGACTTGTAAAAGGGAAATTTCATCTCTCCACTACTGAATGTGTCTAACGTGAAAAAGGGGGGGGAAGCTTTGTGTTTTGGAGCCTAAAATCCTAAACATAACACATTATACTCAGCAATTGAAATCGCTCTCAATTCTCTTCCTTTGTTTTTAGCTCTTCTACTAAATTAAAATACATTACATTAGTTAGATTATGTAAAGACATAAAATATAAGTGCTGAAGTATATGGTTGTATCAGTGGGTACTTGAACTATCAATTTTTTGGAAGAAAAATTTAGCGAAAGAGGATATAAGTGGAAAAGCTTTAGTTGGAAAGCAAGCTATTGGTACGGGTTTACCTCAAAGGATAAGGTAAGTCAAAATCTCCTTAAAATTTAATTGATTTTCATCTATTGCACGTTAGGGGTAGTAAGCAATAGTATTATGTGCATACTCAAAATTGATATATAAAAATGAAGGCTTTTTTTTTTATTGCATGTGTTTCAAATTTAAGGTGGTTCTTAATTTTGGTTTAGTACAAGGGTTAATGGTAATTTATTCTCTTTATCAACAAAGAAATGACAGAGATGGTAAGTCTTAGGCTTCACCATGCGGGCAATGGTCTGACGAAAATCACACTAAATATGAAAATGGCAAAATAATATATAAAGAAGTGGATATAGAGCACATGTCAATGTTTGAGTTATTTAGGATTTTTTGCAATCTTAGATACCCATTTGGATGTAGAATGTGGTATAGAGTTACAAGTTTCTCACCTTATGAGGGAATAGAGGAAATTATGGGTGACACAATTTGTTAAGAAATAAGAATGAAGATCATATTAATATATACTATGTCAATACTGGCCTCCCTTTACAGGTAGTTAGATCTATTAAAGATGAATATGATTCAAATGAATAAGACAGAGTATATGTTAATTTAGAAGAAGATTATATGAGCCTTAGTGATGATGCCGTTAACTTAAATGAGCATGTAGATGTATCTTTTGGTGGAAAAAGTGAAATGAAAGATGAAGAAGAAAATTTTTATACACCATTTGATTATAGTGAGGATATAGAGGTTCTAGCTGAGTATAGTAAGGATAGAGATGAGGCACTTGATTATAGTCAGGATAGAGAGGGAGAGGTTGAACAAAAAGAAGATGGGAAATTAACTAATGTAAATGATAATAGTGATGAAGACTGTGATATTGATAAGTTAATAGAAAAATTGATCAATGATTTGAGGAGTAATAATAAGGAATTAGATAGTGATACATTTAATAGTGATTACCATGTTTCAGAAGAAGAAGATGATATTGAATCCCAATCTGAAGGTGAGCTCAATGAATTATGTAATGACCATGAAGGATCACATGATGATATATTTCATACTAATGGGAATGGTGCTGGTTTAGGAGGTATTGGGGATATAAGTGCTAGTAACATCTATAGAGGTTTAGGGAGTGCTAGTTTAGGGAATGTTGGTGTAGGGGGGGTATTAGAGAAGGGGATGAATGTGTAGGGATTATTGGTGAAAGGGATGGAGCTACTATCAATGACTTAACAGAGGAAGATTATAAGGAATTCAATGAGAAACCACTACATAATGATGACTAAGGTAGCTTGAAAGGCTCAGTTGATGAAGATAATAGAGACAATGTTAACTTCAATGAGAATGTAGGATTGCAAGATCCATAACTTTACAAGGGGATGAGGTTTACTAGTGTATAAATTTTCAGGAAAGCATTATAAGAATGGGCTGTGAAGAGAGGCTTTGATTATGGTTGGAATAAAAACAATAAAGAGAGGGTTTTTGCCATATGTAAAGAGAGGTGTGGCTTCAGGATACATATTTCAAAGCTAAGGGATTGTAATACATTCCAAATCAAGACTTTTAACTTAAATCATTCATGCCCATGAGAATGGAAAAATAACATAATTACTTCCAAATATATGGCAAAAAAGTATAAAGAAGATTTATGAGATAATCTTGATTAGGAAGTACATGCAATATAGAAGAAGATTCAGAGACAAATTAGGTATGAGATCTTAGTTTCAAAATGCTATAGAGCCAAAAAAAAAGGGTAAAGAATCTAATTTTTGAAGATGTTGACCAATATAAGAGGCTAAAGGACTATGTAGAAACAATAAAGCAAATAAATCCTAAAAGTTATGTGAAATTAGAAACCAATATTGAGACAGTGATAAAGGAGCAAGATCACATTGAAGAAATTAGCCCAAGACTAAAAGAGATTATAGTTTTTCATTACATGTATATCAAATTTAGTCAGCAAAAGCAAACATGTTTTTTAGGGCTGAGACCTATTATTGGATTAGATGGCTGCCCTATTAAAACATCAATAAGTGGCCAACTCTTATATGATTTTGGTCATAGTGGAAATCAAAACATGTTTCCTCTAGCAATGGTTATTGTTGATAATGAAGGAAAAATTTCTTAGAAATGGTTTTTAAATCTATTGTTTGAAGATTTTGAAAGTCCTAATGAAATAAGGTGGGTTTTTATGTCAGATCAGTAAAAGGTAGTTTAATAAAGTGTTATTTCTTTTAGATTCAATTATGATCTTATCTCCAATTTTTAGATGCAATTAAAAGTTAATAGCTGACTTGTAAATGTGTTTATTATTATTATGATAGGGACTTATGGAGGCTTTTAAGGTAATAATTCTTGATGTTAAACACAAGCATTATGTAAAGCATATTTTTGAGAATTTTAAATTGATGTTTAGGGATTTAACTTATAAAAAGTTATTATGGGCAGCTGTAGGCATAAGGACTAAAAAGACATGATAATTTCATATAGATACACTTAAAAAGGTAGATGTCAAAGTTTATAATTGGTTGATGCAAAGGGATCCTACAAAGTGGGCACAAGTTTTTTTCTCTACTTATACCAAATATGATGTAATTTAAAATAATATATATGAATCTTTCAATTCATATATAAAAGTTATAAGAAATATGTCAATATTAAGTATGCTAGAATTAATTAGGAAGAGGTCGATTATTTGGATATATGTAAAGGCAACTGGAATAAAAAATTATAGAGGTGAACTTTGGCCAAATGCCTAAGAAACTTTAGAGAAGCATAAGGTTGAAAGCAAGGATTGTTTGTCACTTCAACTTTTGAAACAAGATATGAAGTTAACTTTGGTGACATAAGAAATATGGTTGATCTATTTAATATAATATGCAGTTGCAGATATCAGGACTTGATCGGAATACCCTGCAAGTATACTGTGAGTGCAATTTGGACAAATAGGGAGTGACCTAAACATTATAACCATTGATATTACTCTTAAGCTATATACTTATCATTATACAAAAACGTGATATACCCTGCTCTAACTAAGGAAGAATGGGAAATGATTGATTTTCCTAATGTCCATCTTAATGTAGTGAGAAAACTAGTAAGTAGACCTAAAAAGAAAAAGATTAGAAATGCATATGAGTTTAAGAACCCATATAAGACTTTGAGATGTGGTGGTTATATGGTTTATAGTAAACAAAGAGGTCACAATATCAAAGGGTTTAAAGCTTCTCTAAAAAAAACTTGGCAAAGAAAAAAAAAGCTATAAAATTAAAAAGCAAATGTGGCTGGTACATTTCAAGTATGTTTTTATGATATAATTACTTATCATTTATTTCAGTCATTATAAATCCCATGTAACTTTATTTTGTGTTGGAAAAATACATTAATATTTAGGGTTTTCACATAAGAGATGGAATAAGAAGGCAACCAGTTGTTACAAAATTTGGTGCTCACCCACATATAGGACCTGATCGTGTTGTAAGATTAGCAAGTCAAACTTATCAAAATATAGCTCACCCACCAATTATAGTTTCTAAAAGGCATGCTAGAACCAATGATGGTCTTGTTAGATCAGTAAGTCAACTTATGCTATCTAAGGTAATAATATAGTTAGTTGGTTATGTTGGAACTTATACTCTAATTTTAACAAAAAATTTCTTAAATACAGATTATTATAAGTCAATTAAAGCCTCTAAGGCCTCAACCAACCAATGTAACTCCTACAACTATAGTAAAGATTACACAAAGTTTGAAAAGCTCCACTGTTATTTCAGTCAACATATGCTTTTCTTCTTACTAAAACTTCAAGTGGGCAGCTAAGCTTGCATTCTTTGGACCTACACCTACCAAGAAAAAAAAGTAGCAGATGCAAGGCCATTGACATAATAAATTGCTTATGTTATTTCTAATGTGATGTCAACTATGTTTTGATTTTATGTTCAATTCTTAAGGTGTAAACTATTATGAACACCTTTGTTTTTGTTATTTTAAAGTTTATTTGCTTAATCAGAACATCACTTATTTTGTATTATGAATATTGATATATTAGAACATCAATATGATGAAGCTTTGGAAACTTTTCGATTCTTGTTTGATATTTCTATTAGTATTGGATGTTTGAATTGGATGTTTTAATATGCTACTTTGGAAATCTTTTGTCAATGTAGTTTGATACTTAATAAACACTTTCATGACATATTAATAAAATAGTTAACTTTTATTATATAGGCATAAAATAGTTAACAAACTGATTAGTCATTTCATTAATGCATTTCAACAAACACTTTCATTACATAATACACCACTTTCATTCTAAGCAAAATAGAACATCCTTTTGCCATAGCTATTCCTTTTTCCACTGCCATTGGTAGTATATGCCATAAAAACAACTAACAAAAATAAGACTACAAATTTCTTACAACTAAATTTGAATTTACATGTGAATTTCAAGCTCTCTTTTACTTCATATATTTTCAACTCCAGTTTTAGCTTAACTATCTCATTCTTATATGCACTTAATTACATCTCATTCATATTCAATATATCCTTTAATTTATTAAATTCATCATTCATCTCAGCTTCTCTTGCTCTCTATAGAACCAGTTCTTCCTCTATTCATTAAAATTGCCAAAATTCTTCATTCATGTATAGTTATGTTTAGGTGAATTATAGATTTTAGGCTAGTGTGTGAAATTTGTAAGTATACAAAATCATACAAGTAACAAATAAGGATCGTTCCATAGAGATTGCAAAGCTAACTATTGTAATACTTAAAGTGTATGTTTATCGAGACACCAAAAATTCTGGTTTTTAAAATAAAATAAGCAAAACAAATTAAAGCTACTGTAAAAGTACAATTCAAGAAAATGCTAAGAACCAATTCAACCTTTAAAAAGATGTAAATAAACTCTATGTCATTTTAAGCATAGTTTAGTATGTGAGCAATCTTGAGAATCACAAATCTTCCTCTCGGATAAACTTATGATTAATTGATTATAACTAGAACCTGATTTTATAGTTCTCACTAATCAAATGTTCACTATAGTTAATTTTAGACTTAGCTCTATAATATTATTAACTATCTAAATGTCTCTCAACTAAGTAGATAATTAATAGGTTGTTGCTTATTTTCTCAATGAATCCTATCTCTCAATTAAGTCTCATTGTTTAGATTTAATTAAAGGGTGATTAATCTTATAAAGACATTAAGTAAAGTAACAACTAATGAACTATGTTTATTAACTTATGTCTAAACTTAGTGATTACATAGTTGAATTGATTTAAGAACCCTAACTAGAAAATCTAGTCATATATGTTAAGTAAAAGGGAAGAGAATGAATTAATTAAGAAAATTTCCATTATTACTAAATTAAATTGAAAATAATGAAGTAAAAAAGAATAAGAAACCCCCTGGATTGGAAGCTTGCTGTTCTTGATCTTTAAACATCCATTAAACTAAAAAAATGAAGAACTAGAGATTTTTAGTTTTAATTCTTGAAAATGAAATAAAAAAATTAAACTAAAGTGGAGATTGTTATGTTTGTAGGTGGCTTTACTCCTTTTAAAGCCAATCATATCTCCTATTTGAATCCCCAATAGAAGATAATTAAATCTCCAAGGATCAACTCTATCTAAAAATCAAAATTTGAATTTCTATTGTAGGCGCATGGCTGTGCAAAATTTATGCACAACTATGTCTCTTTTCTTCTTAAGGCACGACCATGTGCTTTTAATGTATGACTGTGCACCTTCCTTTTGAACCTGCACAGCTATGCAGAATTTCCATATGGCTATGCAACATTACTTCACTTCAGAACTTGACTTTTCTTTAAAAGTTTAACTTACTTTGACTACCATATCATGGACTTTGCTTTAATCAGCACCTTAAAGCTTTTCCATTACATCCTAGAGATCCAAAACTACACTAAATTACTTAAAATTAAACCAACCTAATAAACTCAAGTAAAAGCAATAAAGATAAATAAAAAACTTGCATTGAAATAAAAATGCAACTAAAATGATTATAATAATCTTATTTAGAGTGCTCAAAACATGAAGCTTTTCATACTTATTAAATTCCCCCATACTTAAGTCTTCACTTGTCTCAAGCAAAACATGAAACACATTCTACTCATATAAAGAATCAAATTCATCAATTGGTTTTAATTTGACTAACCATTCTAATCTTCCTTTAATATATAGTTAAAAACTATAAATTAAAATAATAACTCAAGGTCATAGATTGAGCAATTATAGTGTTAAGAGGAAACTCTCGTATTGAATTCATAAAGAAGAACAATTGGCATTAAAGAAAAATAAAAGCAAGTAGAAATCTTTTCAACACTTCTCTAGCCTAAAATTCAACACATGTAAAGTAGCCAAATAGTAATTCTACTTATTTATTTATTTAATGCTTTCCCAATCTTAGTATGTCCCATATTTCCTATACTACTTATTGTGGATACCTCTATAAAGGGGTCTTTTGGATACTCTTACTCTATACTTAGAGCATTGGAGTAGAAGGAGCTTATAAATTTAAGAAAATTAAGATCTTATCTCCTTTTTATTTTCAACGAGTGCATTTTATGCTCCATCCCATTTTTTACTTTTTTTTTTGAATGTAGGCACCAATATATGTATGAACTAGGCCATCTTAAAAAATGACTTTTTTTTGTACTTGCAAACCTTTTTCTCTTATATGAAGAATCAAATTCAATCATTCAATGAAAGAGTAAGCATTAGATTCATTAAAAATTAAAAATCCTTAACCATAAATTATTTTTCTAATTTAAAAGTCAAAACAAAACATTAAAGGAAGATTATCACACCTATTTAAGAAAACCATATTTGATGAAATAAATACTATATGTGAAAAAGTGTAAAAACTCAAGTGGAATGCATGAACAAAATAAAAATATGCATAACCCAAATAAACCTCTAAAAATGCAAGTAAAAACTAAAAACAAAACTAAAGAAATGGTGTACTCCCCTCATTTGGATGCACTTGGAGGTAAGGTGAACAGATATAAACTTTGTTGCTGCTTCACTCAGTCCTTTTAATGTTTTGGATTGAAAAAGTTGTTGCTTAAGTTCTTCAATTTATGCTTATAATTTTTTTGCTCTTGCTTCACATCTCCTTTTGAAGCCTTCTACCTCCATTGAAAAGTCCACAATCATGTTTCCAATTCTTTACTCTTAATAAGCTTCTTACCCTTAGCACTAGGCTGCTGGTTCTTAGTTCTAGCCATACTTAAAAGAAAACACATTAAATTGCAAGAGAATGAAATAAATGAAACATTTTAAACTAATTAAAAATTGAAATTTTTTTATTCCCCTTAGCCCCACACTTAAACTCAATATTTTCCTCTTTGTTATTAAAAATTAAATTTTTGAAATTGAAAAAGCTATAATAACACTACAGGCTCAACACATGGTTGTGTGTCAAAGACGCATAACTGTGTGTGTCCAAGTATAAATGTGCATGGCTATGCATTGAAACTGCATGGCTGTGCATAAACTAAAATTTCTAATTTAGCAATGGCATATGGCTGTGCATAAAATATGCATGGATGTGTCATTGTTGCTCTGAATGCATTATTGGACATTTAAATGTAAAAATTTAAAGGGGCAAAGTCATGTTTAACAAACCAAATCATATATTTCATTGGAAGAACACTTTGAACATAACTTTGAAGAAAAAACAAACATTATAAACAAAATTTGAATTTAAAAATAGAATAAGAAACAAAGACATAAACAAACAAACAAACATTAAACATCAAAGTAAATTTTAAACAAACTAATCCTAATTATCATTTCCTGCATCAAATTCAGTCTCTTCCTCATCACCTTCTTCATTTTCTTCATCATCCTTATCTCTAAAATCCTCTACATCATCAATTGAAAAAGGTGATGGAGTAAAAATTTGGGCTTCAAAGAATACAAGAAGGCTACGATTTATCATTTTTATATTTTGATTCATTTTAAATGTGGTAAGGCTCAATTTGTCAATTTCTCTAGCCAATCCATCCACATTTGGGTCAATTGCCCTTACTTAAAATCCAAATCATCCATCTTTAGAATAATACCCTCCAAAGTTACCTTTTGAGCTTCTTCATGTTCCTTTACAACTGGTTATTACTGTGGGCTCATTAAAATCTGGTTCCTACTAGCATCATGTGCCACTAGCCCAATAGCCTCTATCATTTGCAAATCAAGTAGGTTATTCCATTTAAATTTCTTAAAGGGGATGTTGTCCGTATTGAACCTGACATATTTGGTTATAGTGGTGATTAGACCTCCTATCTTGATAGCTCCAATGGTTTTGGTTGCTATATCCTTGAACTTCACCTCAAGTATATGATAAACATCGATCTTCCTATCATTCACCATGCAATATAGGATAGTGAGCTCATCCATTGATACCACAGAATTAGCTTCCTTCCTTATAAACAATAAGTATGCCATTAACTAATAAAGGTACCTCAATGTGGGTGATTGAATTTTTGACTCTCTTGCTGCTCTAGATTCATAAGAAGCACTATGATCACTTGTTCTAGCCTTCTAAAACTCTTCCCTATCAAACTCTAGTTTAGTTTCTTCTCCTTTCAGGAAATGGAACACGTTATTTAACTCTAATACCCTAAGTGTAAAGTTTTAATTACCCAATCAAAAAGAGATTTTCATTCTCCTTTCATTAAAAGAGTATGAAGAAAGGAACTCATAAGTAGACCTAATAAATGAAGTGTTTTGCATAGTAACAAAATCACTCCACTCTACCATATTGACAAAGACTAGAACCTCTTTAAAAAGTCCTACCTCTCTTTATTCGAAATTGCTCATATAATAATTTGGCATAATCTTCTTATGCCTAAGCTCCTTAAATTTCCTCCTTTGAGTTTCATTTATAAATTGGAAGAAGTTGGAATAAGCTTTAATTCTTCTCTCCTCCATTGCTCCTCTAGGGATATCAGAGCTTCCTTCAACTCTTATTCTTTTGGAAGGGGGAGATGATCTTTGAGATCTCTTGAAAGACATATTGATAAGAGAAAAAATGAATTTAGGGTTTAAGAAAGAGTAATTTATTCTTTGAAAATGAATTAGTGATGAGAGATTAAGAATTTGGGGGTATTTAAAATGTAGGAGGTAAAGAGAAATGATAAGGAAGATTAATTAAGATTAAATGGCTCTTAATTTTTGGAATTAGTGCATGAATGAAAGTCGAAGTGGAAGTGGTTAGAAGTTGAAAGGTTAGTATTAAGTGGAGAATAAAATGTTGCTAAAAATTCTGCATGGCTATGAGCGTAAAATGCATGCCCTTGTGTTTGGGTTTTGAGGGTTTAAGTGATGAACATGCACAGTTGTACGTAAAATATGCATGGTCATGCTTGACACGGTCGAAAGATATATATTTAGCATGGCTATTCATGAAAAACACATGGCCATACTTGAGTTATAAAAACTCAGCATTTTCTTACCCCTACAGGTCATATGGCTATGCAAGTAGGGTGTGTAACCTTGTCTAAACATAAGAAGCATCAATTTAAATTGATACACAATTATAACATAAATCCACATAACATCATATTAATCAATCACATATTCATATAAATTTAAACTTACAAACCACTCTACGATGCTCCTTTTTATCCTTAATTCTTGAAAAATAAAAATAACAAGAATTGACAAGAAATTAAGAAAGAAATAAATAAAAACATAAAATTAAAAGAAATAAAAATGAACAAATCTTGGTTTAGCTCCCAAGAAGCACTTGTTTAATGTCCTTGAGCTAGACCATCGCCAAGTCTTTAAAGTCATTAAGGAACATGATCCCTATAAGTATGAGCGTCCTTCACTTTTGTACTTTTTTCTTTTCACTTTTGGCCTCCATAGAATCAACACCTTTGCACCATGAAATAGATGAATTTGAAGGTGGCTTTGATTTGATATCTTGAATTGATTGTATTGAATTGCCCCCTCCATTATCTTTAGCTTTGAAATTGAACTCATTTACTTTGGCATATTTCACTTTTGTCTTAACGTACCCTTTATCCTTAAGCTCATTATGATCCATGACTTCAATATTTATGCATATGCCTTTAACTTAAGGCTCTTGATAAGCATCAAAAGTTTGACTTTCCTCTCCAATTTGCAAGGTGAGCACATCAATAATAGCTTTAAAAATAAAGAGGAATGGCATCCCTTATATGAGTGGGTGATCTACATCTTCCTCTATGTCTAGGATAACAAAATCCATTAGGAACACAAAATTAGTCACTTCCATATCTATATCCTCTACACTACCTATAGGTTTAAGAATGGACTTGTCCATTAATTATAAACTCATGTTTGTGGGTCACACTTCCTCTAATCCAAACTTCTTGAAGGTAGATAAGGACATCAAATTAATTATTGCTCCTAAATAACAAAGTGCCTTAGGAATGAACATGTCCCCAATAGAACAAGGAATGCATAAACTCTTATGTTTAAGCTTTTTTTAAAGGGGTCACACTACATTACTCATTCAATGATACTATCTCCAACTTCTTTAACCTCAATTTATTTGAGATTATATCTTTAAAAAATTGGGCATACTTAGGTATATGAGAAAGCATCTCTTTAAGTGGAACATTCTTGTGTGTTTTTCTAAACATGTCAAAGAACTTGTTCTTTTTTTTTATCTCCTCATTTCTTATCCTTTGGGGAAAAGGTAATGGTGGTACATATGGCATTACAATCTCCTTCTCCTCTTTGGGTTTGCTAGTCACCTCTAACTCTTTTTCACTCCTCTTCAAAGTTATAGCCCAAACATACTGTTATGAGTTGAAATTTTCTTATAAATTATAAAATTAAATTATGAGGTATGCAATGTTAATAGATATTTTTATCAATGAGGATTTTAATATTTTTGATGTAATTATTATTTTATCTATTTATTTTATTAAATTGTGACATTTGGTTATTATGAAATTAAATTTTATTTTGAGAGTTATTATTTATTAGTAATTATTATTATTTTTGGAATTATTATTGGAATTGGTACTTAGTTGGGCAAATTATGTAGTTTGGGAGCCCAACCTGAGAAGTTTAATATTTATGAATATTTGAAGTGTGTTTGTGTGCAGGATCGGCTCTACTTTGGGTAGAGAGACATTCATTTTACTGAGGAGATTCTGCTGAATTTTTGGTAGAATTTTGTAAAACGTGACATCGGGTCGGTCCTGAGTTTTAAATTTTTGGTCGAGTCGCGTCCTAAATTGAGTCATTCTTTATAATTTCTAGAAGTATAAAATTAGGATATTGATTTTAATAATATTATTATTTATTTATTTTCGATAGTTGTGCCAGACCGAGACCTATAGGATCAGACCAGTCTAGTCTTTTTAGACGAGCTCACAACTATAAGTTATTATTATATGTGTACATTGCATGTAGATAAAGATTATGAGTATCCATATGCTTTTAATAAATATGAATTTAATTGTGCTCATTTCATTAAATGATATTTATTATCGTTAATATTTATATATATGTTTCCATATATATAATTGAGAATAATTATTTTGAATAATGTATGCATTGTGTGTAGAGAAATTATTGGCATCTATGTTTTTAATAAATTGTAATGACCCTTTATTTTAAATAATATAAAATTATTTTGTGATATATAGTGTTAATAATATTTTAAATTTTTAAATATTAATATTGGTGAATTAAATATTTTTTTACATAAAAGATATTATTTGGGAATTAGTATTAGTATTATTATTACTTTTATTATTATTATTATTATTATTATTATTATTATTATTATTATTATTATTATTATTATTATTATTATTATTATTATTATTGTCACGACCCAAACTAGGAGTCATGACCGGCGCTAGGGAATAAGAATTCTTTCGAATCCGGAACCCGTAGCAAGCCTTAGAAAATAAAATCATGAAATAATTAAATAAAAGTACAACCAAATTAAAATTTTTCCGAATCAATATATAAAATAAATACTCCAAATCCTTTTATAAATGAATACATATTCGTATAATGTTTAAATACAAATTCTCAGAGTATTTAATATCCAAACAAAATAATACACTTCTAATATAATAACACTACTATTGCAGTTTCTAGAATAAAATTTAAAGTGCAGAATATATATTTGCATAAAATAGCCGGGACTGAAGAACACCGACGAGGAACTCTACAACTAAGGTCTGACGATGTAATATCCCGTGTTTTTAAATATTTTAATACTGCATCGGGATATGCAGTGTTAATAATTTTGTATATAATTATGATATTTTTATGAGTTGATATGTATTTAAAACTTATTCTAATTATTGCATATTATTTTAAGTGCTTTACGTAAAATTTTCCCGAGAATACTATTTTCGGGGAAATTTTCACGTAAATTATCTATTATTAATTATATTAAATAGATTTCCGGACTTGTATGAACTCATATATATTTTTGAAGCACTAAATAACGTATATATGTGTACTTATTTATTTAATTAGGGTTTGATTAATTACCCTAATATTTTTATTATTTATTATTAGTTTTAATATTATTTAATTATTTTTAAGTGTATTAAATTTTAAAATATTAAATTATATGTGTGTGGTGTATATTTAATGTGTGTGATTTTATATTATTTTAATATATAGTGTAAAGTATATATATATACATATATACATTTAATATTAAAACAAAAATTGAAGTTTGAGTTAATTACAAGATTGCCACCTGAAGCTCCTTCTTCCCCGATCACCTTCCCCACGCAAATCCGGCCACTGCCATCCCACTTTCTTGCTATCGGTGTGCCTCCCAGTGTGCCACCTCCTTCTCCAGCCTTCCTCACCACCAGCAGCGCCCTATTCCGACGTGATTTGGCCGGAATCAGCTCAGGAAGCTGAAACTTGAGCCACCATCGTTCACAACATTTTCGACCACCGTTTTCAACACCGCAAGTCTCTTTCTTCTCCTTGAGCTTCGGTGAGTGTGATTCCAAGCTTTGTTTCACTTAAAATGGTCTTGATTTGCTTAGGTTTCGATTTTTTAAATTCGGCCATTTTAGCTTCTTGAATTTTTTGAACTTAGAATTGATTGATTCATGAAAAGTCCCTTAAAAAATGTTGATCCTAGTAGCTTAATCTACATGTGTGAATTTTTGTAGAATTTTTAGAATTTATTTTGATTTTTGGGTATTTTTTTATATTTTAATATTATTTTCTAATTTTTGAAAATTAATTAAGTAAATTATGAAATTGTGTTTTATGATAAATATAGGTGTTAAAATGAATTATAGAAAATTATTTGGAATTTTTATGAATTTCTATGTATTTATTTTGAATTTATTTAGGTTTATGTAATTTTGGAAAATTAGGTTAATTTTGTTTTTAATTGAAATTAATTAGTTAATTGAGTTTAATTATTGATATTATTGATAAAAATGTTGAGAAAATTAATTTTGGATAATTATACTATTTTTTGGCGAATTTTTGGAGTAATTTTAGTATATTTATATATATAAGGGCATTTTGGTAATTTTACTCTAAATTGACTAAAAATGTAATTAAATTGGTTTTAATAGTTATTTAAGGTATAGAAATGATTTATTCAAATTATTTAGTATTTTTAACTAATTAAAACTATTTTTCATGAATTATTTTCAATTATATATATAATATATGATTTTTTTAACAAAATGAGTTTTTATCGGTTTCTACTGTGTTTTAAGGTTAATTATGTAATTTTTACTTATTAAATGTATTTCTGTGATATAGGGCATTTTCGGTATTTTTATATTATTCTGTGATTGTGGACCCCGATCGATAGACTGTAGTTTGGAGTCCGACCGAGGGGTTGTGGATGTGTTTTTGTGCCCATTTTTCGAAGTGTGTTTCTTTACAGGGCCGGCTCTACTCTTTGAGTAGAGAGATATCTATTTTACAGGGGAGGTTTTATCGGATTTTTGGTAGAATTCTCGTAAAACGTGATATCCGGTCGAACCCTAATTTTAATTCTGTGTCCAATATTCTAGATCAAGTTTATAGGATTTTCTGTTAGGTTTATTCTGATGTCTGTTATTTATTATTTGTTTAGTTGCACCGAGACCGAGGCCTAGTGGCCCAGGCCCGTCGGACCTATCTCGAGGAGCGCACTAAGTGTGAGTTACTATTATATATATATATGCTTTAGGGTGTATGATTTAGAAATGTATGTTATTTTGATTAATTATGCATAAATAATTCATTTGGTATTTAAGTTTATTTTTAGTTTATATTCGGTATATTTTGGTATATTTTCAAATTATATGCATGTTTTATTAATAAATTATTCTTAAAATGTTTTTATGTATATTCTTGGTATATTCTTAGTTTATTTTATAATTATATTGGATTTATTTGACGTATATATACTCGAAATATACCTGGTTTATTTTTGATATATTTCTAGTATATATATGGTTTACGTTGCTATTATTTCAAATTCATGCATCATTTATTTTTATGAATATATGATTTGTATTTAAAATGAAGGATATCGATAGAACGTGCTACCTAGTGGGCAGCACTAGAACCGAGTACGTACCGGTACGCTTATAGCATTTAGGCTATATTACTAACCATTTGTGGATGTTGATTGGATATGATTATTTGATGTGTGAGATATGGTTTGGAGGTGTGATTGCTGGAGCTCGGTTGACCTAGTGTCTCGGGGCCAATCACACTGACAGTCAGACTGCTGGAGCTCAGTTGACTTAGTGTCTCGGGGCCAGTCTACTGTCTAAATGGATTAAGTGAATATAATTGGAATAAGTGAGCTTGTATGGCTAGAGTGTTGTCTAACACTGCTTTGAGGTTGCGATATTCTAGGGTTCTATTTGATCCTTCATGAACTGTGATTTTCAATAAAAATATATAAAATGATTTTATTGCATCTGTGTGTATTTGCCTGTATAAATATATATTATATATAATTTTGACTATGTGCGTTGGCATTTAGTATGCATGTATATATGTTATAGTAATTCACTCAGTGAGGTCTGACTCCCCTCCGTTGACTATTTTTCAGGAGAGTCATCATCTTTAGACCTCAGTAGCAGGCCTGTATGCCGGATTTCTTCCACCCTGGCTTCTTTATGTAATCTGCTTATCTGAGTCTTGAGTTTTATTTTTATAATCTAGACACTGCAGTAGTTATAAATAAAATTATGGGTTTTATGTATTATATTTGTATGAATTATGTATTTTAAGAATTTGAACTGAAACTTGTATTAAAGAGTTCATTTACATATGAGATGAGAATTTGATTTAAATTCCCTGGTGGAGGATTATTATTTTTATATTTATGATTTTATTCTGCTGCACAGTATTTTATTTAATTGTGTTATTATTACTATTGTATGTTTATTTGTTTTTAGGCTTGCTACGGGTTCCGGATTCGAAAGAATTCCCGTTCCCTAGCGCCGGTCATGGCCCCTGTTTTGGGTCGTGACAGCGATATGGGATCTCCTGAAAAAAATAATTGAGGGGGGTTAAACCTCACTGAGTGAATTATTATACTATAGTACCTCTACCACGACTCTGCTGTGGAACAAACTGAGTGGAACTCTGATGCTGGGCTGGAGGTAACTGAAATGGCATGGGTGTAGCACTAGCAATCGACTGCTGTGGGAATCGCGGTATCTGTGGCTGCTGATACCCGGAGTAAGGACACGATCTGGCAAAATGTCTTGTCTACCCACATCTGAAGCATACCAGTGGTGTTAGGTAACACGGTCCCTGATGGACTTTACCACAAGTCTGACAAACACTGGCCGCTGATCCAGAACTGTGACCACTACTGCTGCTTGAAGCACCTGACCCAAATCTGAACGATCTACGCTGACCTCCACGGCCATGTCTACTGCTCCGATGCACTCGCTGCTGCTGTCTCTGACTCTGCTGAGTCGGACCTCGCTGCTGACTACTCGAACCAACATGAAAACTCAAATACGGAGTAGCCTGCAATCCACTCAACTGAACTCCTAGCTGGTAGTAATCAGGCATCGCTCCTTGCCTAACTAGCCTCAGCTCAATCTCCTTGGCTAACTCAATCACAGACTCGAGAGTAAGGCCTGCTGTAGGCATACCAGCAAAAGCAGAACCCAAACCAGTAACGTAGGTAGTGACTGTAAAATACTGTTCTCGCATCAGATCCTCTGCATATCTACCCAGTCAAAGAAACTCTCAGGTGTACTCCTCTACAGATCAATCTCCACGAGAAATACTGGTCAGTCGAAGACGATAACTCATACAGAGAGGCTTTGGACAGAATCTCCTCATAAATCACTGTCAGAACTGAGCCCAGGTCATCGTCATCATATAAGGCTGGATCATCTGAATAAACCAATCTAAGGCTGGTCCCTCGACAGACAACTCGACGATCATGATCCGCTGGTACTCGGTGTGAGCAGTCTGAGTCCTCGTCTCAATCGCGTGCAGAAAATCTAACGGATCGGAAGTCCCATCAAAAGCAATCCTGCTAACTCGGGCATAAAACAAAGCTGCCTCAGGTTCAGACATACCCTGCTGATAGGCAGGCTGAACAGGTTGAACAACTGGAGGTATATGAATATCAAACTCAGGCTTAACAGGCTCCTCGTCCTGTAACTCTCTCTGCCTACGGCGACCTACCGCTCCTCGAGGTCTACCTCTGCCACAACCTCTACGTCTAACTGGCTGCTTAGGAGGTAAAACCTCATCCTGAAAAGACTCATCATCCTCGGCCTCAACGACCGGTGGAGCGACACGCGCTCGCCTCCTCATACTGAAAAGACAAATGGAAAGATTCAGACAAAATAGACAACGGAGGAATAACACAGAAAACTAATGCAAGGAATACTTATCAAGACATACTCGAACCTAATTCAATGTAGTAGTTCAACAGAAAACACAACTTGAAAACTAGGGCCATGACTCACATAACTAAGCCCTGACACAGAACTCCGCTCTGATACCAACTTTGTCACGACCCAAAACAGGGGCCATGACCGGCACTAGGGAATGGGAATTCTTTCAAATCCGGAACCCGTAGCAAGCCTAAAAATAAAATAAAACATGCAATAGTAATAATAATATATAATGCAACGGAAATAAATATCATAAATATCACAACAACATATGCACCAACTGGATTTAAATTAAATACTCATCTCATATATATATAAACTCTTTTAATACAAATCCAGTTCAAATATAATACAACATTTATTTAATAATTTAATGACTACTGCACTGTCTAGATAAAATAAAACCCAAGACTCAGGGAAGCAGTTTACATAAAGAAGCCGGGGCAGAAGAAATCCGGCGTACAGGCCTGCTACTGAGGTCTGAAGATGATGACTCTCCTGAAAAATGGTCAACAGAGGGGAGTCAGACCTCACTGAGTAAATTACTATAATATATATACATACATACTAAATGCCAATGCACACAGTCAAAAGTATATATAATATATATTTATACAGGCAAATACACACAGATGCAATAAAATCATTTTATATATTTTTATTGAAAATCACAGTTCATGAAGGATCAAATAGAACCCTAGAATATCGCAACCTCAAAGTAGTGTTAGACAACACTCTAGCCATACAGGCTCACTTATTCCAATTATATTCACTTAATCCATTTAGACAGTAGACTGGCCCCGAGACACTAAGTCAACCGAGCTCCAGCAGTCTGACTGTCAGTGTGATTGGCCCCGAGACACTAGGTCAACCGAGCTCCAGCAATCACACCTCCAAACCATATCTCACACATCAAATAATCATATCCAATTAATATCCACAAATAGGTTAGTAATATAGCCTAAATGCTATAAGCGTACCGGTACGTACTCGGTCCTAGTGCTGCCCACTAGGTAGCACGTTCTATCGATATCCTTCATTAATAAATATAAAACATACATTCACAAATAAATGATGCATGAACTTAAATAAAACAGCAACATAAACCATATATATGCTGGAAATATACCAAAAGTAAATCAGGTATATTTCGAGTATATATACATCAAATAAATCCAATCAAATTATAAATTAAGCTAGAAATATATTTAAAAACATTTTAAATATAATTTATTAACAAAACATGTATATAATTCAAAATATACAGGAAATAAACCAAAATAAACTAAAAATAAACTTAGGTAATTATTGAATTATTCATGCATAGATAATCAAAATAAAACATATTTTTCTAAATCATGCACCCTAAACATATATATATAATATAGTAACTCACACTTAGTGCGCTCCACGAGATGGGTCCGATGGGCCTGGTCCATTAGGCCTCGGTCTTGGCGCAACTAGACAAACAATAAATAACAGACATCAGAATAAACCTAACAGAAAATCCTAGAACTCGATCTAGAATATTAAACACAGAAACAGAAGTAGGGTTCGATCGGACATCACGTTTTATGAGAATTCTACCGAAAATTCGATAGAACCTCCCATGTAAAATGGACATCTCTCTACTCAAAGAGTAGAGCCGACCTTGCAAAGAAACACACTTTGAAAATAAACGCAAAATTACATTCACAACCCCTTGGTCGGACTCCAAACTACAGTCTACCGACCGGGGTCCACAATCACAGAACACTTTCAAAAATACCAAAAATACCCTTACAACATAGAAATCATTTTATAAGTAGAAATTACATAATTAACCTTAAAACACTGTAAAAACCGATAAAAACTCATTTTATTAGTAAAATCGTATATTATATATATAATTGAAAATAATTCACGAAAAATAGTTTTAATTAGTTAAAAATACTAAATAATTTGTAGAAATCATTTTTATGCCTTAAATAACTATTAAAACCAATTAAATTACATTTTTAGCCAATTCTGTGTAAAATTACCAAAATACCCCTATATATATAAATATACTATAATTACTTCAAAAATTCACCAAAAATAGTATAATTATCCAAAATTAATTTTCTCAACATATTTATCAATAATATCAATAATTAAACTCAATTTAAGAATTAATTTCAATTAAAAACACAATTAACCTAATTTTCCAAAAATTACATAAACTTAAATAATTCAAAATAAATACATAGAAATTCATAAAAATTCCAAATAAATTCCTATAATTAATTTCAACACCTATAATTATCATAAAACACAATTTCATAATTTATTTAATTAATTTTCGAAAATTAGAAAATAATATTAAAATATTCAAAAATACCCAAAAATCAAAATAATCTCCAAAAATTATAAAAAAAATTCATACATGTATATTAAGCTAAGGGGAACAACATTTGTGAAGGAATTTTTCATGAATGAATCAAATTGAAGTTCAAAAAATTCAAGAACCCTAATATGGCCAAATTCGAAAAATCGAAACCTAAGAAAATCAAGACGATTTAAGCTCAAAACAAAGCTAGAATCACACTCACCAGAGCTCAAGGAGAAGAAAGAGACTGGCGGTGTCAAAAATGGTGGCCGGAATCGCGAGGTGTGAAGAAATTGCAAACTTTCGATTTTTCGGCCAAAATCATATATATATTGTAATATCCCGTGTTTTCTTTTTTAAAAATATTTTTACACTGTACCGGGATATACAGTGTCAATAATTTTTATGCATTATACGATATTTTTATGAGTTAATATGTATTTTAAACCTATTTTAATTACTGTGTCTTATATACAGTGTTTTACGTAAAATTTTCTCGGGACTTTCATTTTCGGGGAAATTTTCACGTAAACAATGTATTATTAATTATTTTAAATGTATTTACGGGTTTGCATGAACTCATACATATTTTTAAATTATTAAATAAAGTCTGTGTGTGTATATTTATTTAATTAGGGTTTATTATTACCCTAATATTTTATTATTTATTTATTATTATTTGATTATTTTATTTATTATTAAATTATTAAAATTTATTATTTTATTATTATTTATTTATTAATATTTAATTATTTTAATTTTTTTTTTATTTTTTTTTCTTCTTTTCTTTTTCTTTTTCTTTCTTTTTCTTTTTCTTTTTCTTTCCTTTTCTTTCTTTTTCTTTTTCTTCTTCTTCTTCTTTCTCTCCCGCGCCCGACGCCGACCACCATTTCCTCACCGCCGTTTCTCCCTCCTCCGGCCACCGTTTTCGACACCGCCGGTCTCTTTCTTCTCCTTGAGCTCCGATGAGTGTTATTCTAGCTTTGGTTTGGGCTAAAATGGTCTAGAATTGCTTAGGTTTCGATTTGAAAATTTCGGCCTCTTTCGGTTTTCGATTTTTTTGAGCTTTGATTTGGATGATTCATGGAAAATTCCTTCACAAATGTTGTTCCTGGTAGCTTAATCTTCATGTATGAATTTTTGTAGAATTTTTGGAGATTGTTTGGATTTTTGGGTATTTTTGAATATTTTAATATTATTTTCTAATTTTCGGAAATTAATTATTTAAATTATGAAATTGGAGTTTATGGTTGAATTGGGTGTTGAAATGAATTATAGGAATTTATTTGGAATTTTTATGAATTTCTAAGTATTTATTTTTAATTATTGAAGTTTATGTGATTTTGTAAAATTAAGTTAAATGTGTTTTTATTTGAATTTAATTGGTTAATTGAGTTTAATTATTGATATTATTGATAAATATGTTGAGAAAATTAATTTTGGATAATTGTATAATTTTTGGTGAATTTTTGAAGTAAATTAAGTATATTTATATATATAAGGGTATTTTGGTAATTTTACCCTAAATTGTCTAAAAATGTAATTTAATTGGTTTTAATATTTATTCAAGGTATAAAAATGATTTCTACAAAATATTTGGTATTTTTAACTAATTAAAGCTATTTTTCGTGAATTATTTTCAATTATAAATATAATATACGGTTTTTCTAATAAAATGAGTTTTAATCGATTTTTACAGTGTTTCAAGATTTATTATGTAATTTCTACGTATGAAATGTATTTTTATGATTTAAGGATATTTTTGGTATATTTGAATATATATTCTGTGTTTGTGGACCCCGGTCGGTGGACTGTAGTCTGGAGTCCGACCGAGGGGTTGTGATTGATTGTGGTGTTTATTTTTGAAGTGTATTTTCTTTGCAGGGTTGGCTCTACTCTTTTGAGTAGAGAGATGTCCGTTTTACAGGGGAGGTTCTGTCGAATTTCCGGTAGAATTCTCGTAAAACGTGATATCCAGTCGAATCCTAATTTTCGATTCTGTGTTGAATACTCTAGATTTAATTATAGGATTTCTGTTAGGGTTATTCTGATATCGATTAATTATTTCTTGTTTAGTTGCGCCGAGACCGAGGGTTAGTGGACCAAGCCCGTCGGACCCGTCTCGTGGAGCGCATTAGGTGAGTTACTATATTATATATATATGCTTAGGATGCATGATTTAGAAAATGCATGTTTTATTTTGACTAAATATGCATAAATAACATGATTTATATTCAAGTATGTTTTTGGTATATAATAAATTATATACATGTTTTATTAATAAAATATATTTAAAATGTTTTTAAATATATTTTTAGTTTAATTCATGATTTGATTGGATTTATTTGACATATATATACTCAAAATATACCTGGTTTATGTTTGGTATATTTTCGGTATATATATGGTTTATATTGCTATTTCATTTATATCCATGCATCATTTATTTTTGTGAATGAATGTTTTATATTTAAGAATGAAGGATATCAATAGAACGTGCTACCTAGTGGGCAGCACTAGGACCGAGTACGTACCGGTACGCCTATAGCTTTAGGCTATATTACTAACTTATTTGTGGATATTGAATTGATTATGATTATTGATATGTGTGAGATGTGGTTTGGGTGTGATTGCTGGAGCTCGGTTGACCAAGTGTCTCGGGGCCAATCACACTGGCAGTCAGACTGCTGGAGCTCGGTTGACTTAGTGTCTCGGGGCCAGTCTACTGTCCATATGGATTAAGTGGATATATTTGGAATCAGTGAGCCTGTATGGCTAGAGTGTTGTTTAACACTATTTTCTGAGGTTGCGATATTCTAGGGTTCTATGTGATCCTTCATAAAAGTTGATTTTCAGACAAATATATAAAATGATTTTTCTACATCTGTATGAATTTGCCTGTATATATACATATTACTCAGATACTGTTGACTGTATGCATTATCACTTAGAGTGTATGTATATATATTATAGTAATTCACTCAGTGAGGTCTGACTCCCCTCCGTTGACTATTTTTCAGGAGAGTCAACTTCCTCAGACCTCAGTAGCAGGTCGATACGCCGGATTTCTTCCGCCCCGGCTTCTTTATGTAAATTGTATACTTGAGTCTTATTTATTTTATCTAGACACTGCAGTAGTTGTGATTTTCAGTAGTTGTGAATTAAAGTATTTGTTTTAAAGAGATGTATTATAGTAAAACTGGATTTGCATAAAGATTATACATTTATGAGATTATATATGTGATGTGATGAGTTTTGAATTGAATCCAGTTGATATGGATGATATTGTAATATTTATGATTTTATTTTCCGCTGCATATTATATTTTTATTGTTATTATTGCATATTTATTTTATTTTTAGACTTGCTACGGGTTCCGGATTCGAAAGAATTCCCGTTCCCTAGCGCCGGTCATGGCCCCTGTTTTGGGTCGTGACAAAGTTGGTATCAGAGAGAAGTTCGTATCTGAGTGGAGTTCTGTGTCAGGGCTTAGTTATGTGAGTTGTGGCCCTAGTGTAATATCCCGTGTTTTTTTTAAAATATTTTTACACTGTACCGGGATATGCAGTGTCAATAATTTTGACTATATATGTGATATTTTTTATGAGTTGATATGTATTTTAAACCTATTTTAATTATTGTCTATTATTTTCAGTGTTTTACGTAAAATTTTCCCGGGACTTTCATTTTCGGGGAAATTTTCACGTAAACAATGTATTATTAATTATTTTAAATGTATTTACGGGTTTGCATGAACTCATACATATTTTTAAATTATTAAATAAAGACTGTGTGTGTATATTTATTTAATTAGGGTTTATTATTACCCTAATATTTTATTATTTATTTATTATTATTTGATTATTTTATTTATTATTAAATTATTAAAATTTATTATTTTATTATTAATTATTTATTAATATTTAATTATTTTAATTTATTTTATTTTTTTTCTTTTCTTTTTTTTTCTTTTTTTTCTTTTCCTTTTTCTTTCTTTTTCTTTTTCTTTCTCTTTCCTTTTTCTTTCTTTTTCTTTTTCTTCTTCTTCTTCTTCTTTCTTCTTTCCCGCGGGCGCCGACCACCACTATTCTTCACCGCCGTTTCTCCCTCCTCCGGCCACCGTTTTCGACACCGCTGGTCTCTATCTTCTCCTTGAGCTCCGATGAGTGTTATTCTAGCTTTGGTTTGAGTTAAAATGGTCTAGAATTGCTTAGGTTTCGATTTGAATATTTCGGCCTCTTTGGGTTTTCGATTTTTTTGAGCTTCGATTTGGATGATTCATGGAAACTTCCTTCACAAATGTTGTTCCTGGTAGCTTAATCTTCATGTATTAATTTTTACAGAATTTTTGGAGATTTTTTGGATTTTTGGGTATTTTTGAATATTTTAATATTATTTTCGAATTTTCGGAAATTAATTATTTAAATTATGAAATTGGAGTTTATGGTTGAATTAGGTGTTGAAATGAATTATAGGAATTTATTTGGAATTTTTATGAATTTCTAAGTATTTATTTTTAATTATTGAAGTTTATGTGATTTTGTAAAATTAAGTTAATTGTGTTTTAAATTGAATTTAATTGGTTAATTGGGTTTAATTATTGATATTATTGATAAATATGTTGAGAAAATTAATTTTGGATAATTGTATGATTTTTGGTGAATTTTTGAAGTAATTTAGGTATATATATATATATAGGGGTATTTTGGTAATTTTACCCTAAATTGTCTAAAAATGTAATTTAATTGGTTTTAATATTTATTTAAGGTATAAAAATGATTTCTACAAAATATTTGGTATTTTTAACTAATTAAAACTATTTTCCGGGAATTATTTTCAATTATATATATAATATACGGTTTTTCTAATAAAATGAGTTTTAATCGGTTTTTACAGTGTTTCAAGATTTATTATGTAATTTCTACGTATGAAATGTATTTTTATGATTTAAGGATATTTTTGGTATATTTGAATATATATTCTGTGTTTGTGGACCCCGGTCGACAGATTGTAGTCTGGAGTCCGACCGAGGGGTTGTGATTGATTGTGGTGTTTATTTTTGAAGTGTATCTTCTGTGCAGGGTTGGCTCTACTCTTTTGAGTAGAGAGATGTCCGTTTTACAGGGGAGGTTCTGCCGAATTTCCGGTAGAATTCTCGTAAAACGTGATATCCAGTCGAACCCTAATTCTGTTTCTGTATTTGAATACTCTAGATTGAATTCTAGGATTTCTGTTAGGGTTATTCTGATGTCGATTAATTATTTCTTGTTTAGTTGCGCCGAGACCGAGGGTTAGTGGACCAGGCCCGTCGGACCTGTCTCGTGGAGCGCATTAGGTGAGTTACTATATTATATATATATGCTTAGGATGCATGATTTAGAAAATGCATGTTTTATTTTGACTAAATATGCATAAATAACATGATTTATATTCAAGTATATTTTTGGTATATTTTTGGTATATATTAAATTATATACATGTTTTGTTAATAAAATATATTTAAAATGTTTTTAAATATATTTTCAGTTTAATTTATGATTTGATTGAATTCATTTGACATATATATACTCGAAATATATCTGATTTACTTTTGGTATATTTTTGGTACATATATGGTTTATGTTGTTATTTTATTGAAATTCATGCATCAATTATTATTGTGAATGAATGTTTTATATTTATTAATGAAGGATATCAATAGAATGTGCTACCTAGTGGGCAGCACTAGGACCGAGTACGTACCGGTACGCCTATAGCTTTAGGCTATATTACTAACTTATTTATGGATATTGAATTGATTATGATTATTGATATGTGAGCTGTGGTTTGGGTGTGATTGCTGGAGCTCGGTTGACCAAGTGTCTCGGGGCCAATCACACTGGCAGTCAGACTGCTGGAGCTCGGTTGACTTAGTGTCTCGGGGCCAGTCTACTGTCCAAATGGATTAAGTGGATATATTTGGAATCAGTGAGCCTGTATGGCTAGAGTGTTGTTTAACACTATTTTTTTCTGAGGTTGCGATATTCTAGGGTTCTATGTGATCCTTCATAAAAGTTGATTTTCAGATAAAATATATAAAATGATTTTTATTGCATCTGTGTGTAATTGCCTGTATATATACATATTATATATATACTGTTGACTGTATGCATTATCACTTAGAGTGTATGTATATGTATTATAGTAATTCACTCAGTGAGGTCTGACTCCCCTCCGTTGACTATTTTTCAGGAGAGTCAACTTCCTCAGACCTCAGTAGCAGGTCGATACGCCGGATTTCTTCCGCCCCGGCTTCTTTATGTAAATTGTATACTTGAGTCTTATTTATTTTATCTAGACACTGCAGTAGTTGTGATTTTCAGTAGTTGTGAATTAAAGTATTGGATTTTATGTACTTTGTTTTAAAGAGATGTATTATAGTAAAACTGGATTTGTATAAAGATTATACATTTATGAGATTATATATGCGATGTGATGAGTTTTGAATTAAATCCAGTTGATATGGATGATATTGTAATATTTATGATTTTATTTTCCGCTGCATATTATATTTTTATGGTTATTATTGCATATTTATTTTATTTTTAGGCTTGCTACGGGTTCCGGATTCGAAAGAATTCCCGTTCCCTAGCGCCGGTCATGGCCCCTGTTTTGGGTCGTGACACCTAGTTTTAAAGTTGTGTTTTCTGTTGGACTACTGCAGTGTATTAGGTTCGAGTATGTCTTGATGAGTATTCCTTGCTGTAGTTTTCAGCGTTATTCCTCCGTTGTCTGTTTTGTCTGAATCTTTCCGTTTGTCTTTTCAGAATGAGGAGGCGAGCGCGTGTCGCTCCACCGGTCATTGAGGCCGAGGATGATGAGTCTTTTCAGGACGAGGTTTTACCTCCTGAGCCGCCAGTTAGACGTAGAGGTCGTGGCAGGGGTAGACCTCAAGGAGCGGCAGGTCGCCGTAGGCAGAGAGAGTTACAGGACGAGGAGCCTGTTGAGCCTGAGTTTGATGTTCCTGTTCCTCCAGTTGTTCAGCCTGTTCAGCCTGCCTATCAGCAGGGTATGTCTGACCCTGAGGCAACTTTGTTCTATGCCAGAGTTGGCAGGATTGCTTTTGATGGGACTTCTGATCCTTTAGATTTTCTGCATGCGATTGAGACTAGGACTCGGACTGCTCATACCGAGTACCAGAGGATCATGATCGTTGAGTTGTCTGTCGAGGGACCAGCCTTGGATTGGTTTATTCAGATGATCCAGCCTTATATGATGACGATGACATGGGCTCAGTTTCGAGAGCGATTCATGAGGAGATTTTGTCCAGAGCCTCTTCGTTTGAGCTATCGTCTTCGTTTGACCAGTATTTCTCGTGGAGATCGATCTGTAGAGGAGTATACCCGAGAGTTTCTTCGTCTGGGTAGATATGCTGAGGATCTGATGCGAGATCAGTATTTCGCTGTTACTACATATATTACTGGTTTGGGTTCAGCTTTTGTTGGTATGCCTACAGCAGGTCTTACTCTTGAGTCTGTGATTGAGCTAGCTAAGGAGATTGAGCTGAGGTTAGTTAGGCAAGGAGCGATGCCTGATTATTACCAGTTGGGAGTTCAGTCGAGTGGATTGCAGGCTACTCCGTATTCGAGTTTTCATGTTGGTTCGAGTAGTCAGCAGCGAGGTTTGACTCAGCAGAGTCAGAGACAGCAGCAGCGAGTGCATCGGAGCAGTAGACATGGTCGTGGAGGTCAGCGTAGATCATTCAGATTTGGGTCAGGTGCTTCGAGCAGCAGCAGTGGTCGTAGTTCTGGATCAGCGGCCAGTGTTTGTCAGACTTGTGGTAGAGTCCATCAGGGACCGTGTTATCTGACACCGTTGACATGTTTCAGATGCGGGCAGACAGGATATTTTGCTAGATCGTGTCCTTACCCCGGATATCAGCAGCAGCAGATTCCGCGATTCCCACAGCAGTCGATTGCTAGTGCAGCACCCGTGCCATTTCAGTTACCACCAGCTCAGCATCAAAGTTCTACTCAGTTTGTTCCACAGCAGAGTCGTGGTAGAGGTACGAGAGGAGGTACCCGATGTGTTGGCCAGGCTTCTACCAGTCAGCAGGGAGGTCGAGGCCAGGCCAGAGTTTTTCATCTGACTCAGCAGGATGCTCAGGCATCTAATGCAGTCGTGGCAGGTATTCTTTCTGTTTGTTACCTGGATGCTTTGGTTTTGTTTGATCCGGGTGCCACGCATTCGTTTGTTTCTCCTGTTTTTGCTTCTAAATCTTGTTGGCAAGCTTCGAGGATGGCTTTTCCTTTATCTGTTGCCACTCCTCTGAGTGATTCTTTGGACGTCGATATTGTTCTTTCTGGTTGTCCAGTTCTCGTGGGAGATAGAGAATTACCCGCTGATTTGATTTTGTTGGATGTGATGGAGTTTGATGTTATTTTGGGAATGGATTGGTTGTCTCAGCACTTCGCCGTGGTTGATTGCAGGAATAAGGAGGTGATTTTCAGAATTCCTGGTGAAGTAGAATTTAAGTTTGTTGGTGACAGGAGTTCAGCACCTCAGAATCTTATTTCTGTTATTTCAGCTAGGAAGTTGTTGAGGAAAGGTTGTCAGGGGTTTTTGGCATTGGTCAGGGATACGTCAGTGGAGAAGTTGTCACTCACAGATGTTCCTGTTGCTTGTGAGTTTCCTGATGTTTTTCCTGAGGAGTTACCAGATTTACCACCTCATAGAGAGATTGAGTTCTGTATAGATGTGGTTCCAGGTATTACTCCTATATCTATGCCACCTTATCGTATGGCTCCTGCAGAGTTGAGAGAGTTAAAGGAGCAGTTGCAAGAGTTGTTGGATAAGGGTTTCATTAGACCTAGTGTTTCTCCTTGGGGTGCACCAGTCTTGTTTGTGAAGAAGAAGGATGGTACCCTGAGACTGTGCATTGACTATAGAGAGCTTAATAAGGTGACAGTGAAGAACAAGTATCCTCTCCCGAGGATAGATGATTTATTTGATCAGCTCCAGGGTGCACAGTTCTTTTCTAAGGTTAACTTGAGGTCGGGTTATCATCAGCTGCGGATCAGTGAAGCTGATATTCCTAAGACAGCATTTCGCACTCGATATGGTCATTATGAGTTTCTGGTGATGTCTTTTGGTTTGACTAATGAACCAGCAGCTTTTATGGACCTGATGAACAGAGTATTCCGACCGTATGTGGATCAATTTGTGGTAGTCTTCATTGATGATATACTAGTATATTCGAGGAGTATGGAAGAGCACGTATATCACTTGAGGATTGTACTACAGACACTGAGAGATCATCAGCTTTATGCTAAATTCTCGAAGTGTGATTTCTGGATGGAGAGTGTTTCTTTTCTTGGACACGTAGTGTCTAAAGAAGGTATTCAGGTTGATCCACAGGAGGTTGAAGCAGTATCTGAGTGGCCTAGACCTACTTCAGTTATTGAGATTCGGAGTTTTCTGGGTTTAGCCGGGTATTATAGGCGGTTTGTGCAGGATTTTTCCAGGATAGCAGCCCCTATGACTCGCTTGACTCAGAAGAATGTTAGATTCGAGTGGTCAGAAGCTTGTGAGAATAGTTTTCAGTTGTTGAAGGAGAAGTTGACCACAGCGCCAGTATTAGCTTTGCCTAATAGTGTGGATAAGTTCACAGTTTACTGTGATGCCTCTAGAATTGGTCTTGGTTGTGTGTTGATGCAGAATGGAAGGGTGATAGCCTATGCTTCGAGGCAGTTGAAGAAGCATGAGCAGAACTATCCTACACATGATCTAGAGATGGCTGCAGTGATCTTTGCTTTGAAGATTTGGAGACATTATTTGTACGGGGTGACTTGTGAGATATTTACTGATCACAAGAGCCTTAAGTACATTTTCCAGCAGCGAGATTTGAATCTGAGGCAGAGAAGATGGTTGGAACTGTTGAAGGATTATGATTGTGAGATTCTTTACCATCCGGGTAAAGCTAATGTGGTAGCAGATGCCTTGAGTAGGAAGTCCTCAGGTAGTCTTGCTCACATCGGTGTGGAGAGGAGACCATTGATCCAGGAGTTGCATCTGATGGTGGATCAAGGTCTGATGATGAAGATTAGTAGATCAGGTGGACTGTTAGCTCAGTTTAAAGTACGATCTGTACTGAGGGATAGGATTAAAGCAGCTCAGAGTCGAGATCCTATTCTGGAAGAGCTTGCAGAGAATGTCAGAGCAGGGAAGTTCACTGATTTCACACTCGATGATGATGGTGTGTTGTGGATCAGTGGTAGATTGTGTGTTCCTGATGTGGATGATTTGAGAGAAGAGATCCTAGAGGAAGCACATTCTACAGCTTACAGCGTTCATCCAGGTGTTACTAAGATGTACCACAGTATCAGAGATCTATACTGGTGGGATGGATTGAAGAAGGATGTTGCTGATTATGTTGCTAAGTGCTTGACGTGTCAGCAAGTGAAAGCCGAACATCAGAAGCCTTCTGGGAAGCTTCAGCCTCTTCCTATTCCCGAGTGGAAATGGGAAAGGATAGCTATGGATTTTGTAGTCGGTTTACCTCGTTCGAAGGATGGATACGATTCCATCTGGGTGATTGTAGACAGATTGACGAAGTCTGCACATTTCTTGCCTGTGAAAGCCACATATTCAGTTGCTAGATTGGCGAAGTTGTGCGTGAAGCATATTGTATGCCTTCATGGAGTACCTGTGTCCATTGTGTCAGACAGAGGTTCGGTGTTTACTTCTCGTTTTTGGCAGAAGTTGCAAGAAGCGATGGGCACTAGGTTGGATTTCAGTACTGCTTTTCATCCTCAGACAGATGGTCAGTCTGAGAGGACGATCCAGACACTGGAAGATATGTTGAGGATGTGTGTCATGGATTTGAGAGGTAGCTGGGATGATCATTTGTCGCTTGTTGAGTTTGCATATAATAACAACTACCATAGCAGTATTGGCATGGCACCATATGAGGCATTGTATGGAAGGAAGTGTAGATCCCCGTTGAGTTGGGATGAGATCGGTGAGAGAGTTTTGACTGGACCAGAGATGGTTCAGGATGCTGCAGAGAAAGTCGCCGTGATCAAGCGTAGATTAGAGACCGCAGTTAGTAGACAGAAGAGTTATGCGGATCCTAGGCGCAGAGATGTGGAGTTTCAGGTTGGAGATTTCATTTTTCTGAAAGTATCTCCGATGAAGGGTGTGATGAGATTTGGCAGGAAGGGTAAGTTAGCACCGAGATATATTGGACCGTTTGAGATTCTGGAGAGAATTAGCACTGTTGCATATCGGTTGGATTTGCCTCCGAGTATGTCACTGGTGCATCCAGTATTTCATATCTCGATGTTGAGGAAGTATATCTCAGATCCTTCACATGTGTTGCAACCTGACAGTGTGGAAGTGAGTGAAGATTTGACGTTTGTGGAAGAACCTGTGGCGATCGTTGATTTTCAAGTTCGACAGTTGCGATCGAAGCAGATTCCGATGGTCAAGGTTTTGTGGCGTAGCGACAGAGTTGAAGAGCATACGTGGGAGACTGAAGCTGAGATGCGAGCTTCTTACCCGTATCTCTTTCCTTCCTGATTCTGTAATCTTGTTTTTAGAATTCGGGGACGAATTCTTGTAAGGGGGGAAGACTGTAATATCCCGTGTTTTTTTTTTTAAAAATATTTTTACACTGTACCGGGATATACAGTGTCAATAATTTTTATGCATTATACGATATTTTTATGAGTTAATATGTATTTTAAACCTATTTTAATTACTGTGTCTTATATACAGTGTTTTACGTAAAATTTTCCCGGGACTTTCATTTTCGGGGAAATTTTCACGTAAACAATGTATTATTAATTATTTTAAATGTATTTACGGGTTTGCATGAACTCATACATATTTTTAAATTATTAAATAAAGTCTGTGTGTGTATATTTATTTAATTAGGGTTTATTATTACCCTAATATTTTATTATTTATTTATTATTATTTGATTATTTTATTTATTATTAAATTATTAAAATTTATTATTTTATTATTATTTATTTATTAATATTTAATTATTTTAATTTTTTTTTATTTTTTTTCTTCTTTTCGTTTTCTTTTTCTTTCTTTTTCTTTTTCTTTTTCTTTCCTTTTCTTTCTTTTTCTTTTTCTTCTTCTTCTTCTTTCTCTCCCGCGCCCGACGCCGACCACCATTTCCTCACCGCCGTTTCTCCCTCCTCCGGCCATCGTTTTCGACACCGCTGGTCTCTTTCTTCTCCTTGAGCTCCGGTGAGTGTTATTCTAGCTTTGGTTTGGGCTAAAATGGTCTAGAATTGCTTAGGTTTCGATTTGAAAATTTCGGCCTCTTTGGGTTTTTGATTTTTTTGAGCTTCGATTTGGATGATTCATGGAAAATTCCTTAACAAATGTTGTTCCTGGTAGCTTAATATTCATGTATGAATTTTTGTAGAATTTTTGGAGATTGTTTGGATTTTTGGGTATTTTTGAATATTTTAATATTATTTTCTAATTTTCGGAAATTAATTATTTAAATTATGAAATTGGAGTTTATGGTTGAATTGGGTGTTGAAATGAATTATAGGAATTTATTTGGAATTTTTATGAATTTCTAAGTATTTATTTTTAATTATTGAAGTTTATGTGATTTTGTAAAATTAAGTTAAATGTGTTTTTATTTGAATTTAATTGGTTAATTGAGTTTAATTATTGATATTATTGATAAATATGTTGAGAAAATTAATTTTGGATAATTGTATAATTTTTGGTGAATTTTTGAAGTAAATTAAGTATATTTATATATATAAGGGTATTTTGGTAATTTTACCCTAAATTGTCTAAAAATGTAATTTAATTGGTTTTAATATTTATTCATGGTATAAAAATGATTTCTACAAAATATTTGGTATTTTTAACTAATTAAAACTATTTTTCGTGAATTATTTTCAATTATAAATATAATATACGGTTTTTCTAATAAAATGAGTTTTAATCGATTTTTACAGTGTTTCAAGATTTATTATGTAATTTCTACGTATGAAATGTATTTTTATGATTTAAGGATATTTTTGGTATATTTGAATATATATTCTGTGTTTGTGGACCCCGGTCGGTGGACTGTAGTCTGGAGTCCGACCGAGGGGTTGTGATTGATTGTGGTGTTTGTTTTTGAAGTGTATTTTCTTTGCAGGGTTGGCTCTACTCTTTTGAGTAGAGAGATGTCCGTTTTACAGGGGAGGTTCTGCCGAATTTCCGATAGAATTCTCGTAAAACGTGATATCCAGTCGAACCCTAATTTCCGATTCTGTGTTGAATACTCTAGATTTAATTCTAGGATTTCTGTTAGGGTTATTCTGATATCGATTAATTATTTCTTGTTTAGTTGCGCCGAGACCGAGGGTTAGTGGACCAGGCCCGTCGGACCCGTCTCGTGGAGCGCATTAGGTGAGTTACTATATTATATATATATGCTTAGGATGCATGATTTAGAAAATGAATGTTTTATTTTGACTAAATATGCATAAATAACATGATTTATATTCAAGTATGTTTTTGGTATATAATAAATTATATACATGTTTTATTAATAAAATATATTTAAAATGTTTTTAAATATATTTTTAGTTTAATTCATGATTTGATTGGATTTATTTGACATATATATACTCAAAATATACCTGGTTTATGTTTGGTATATTTTCGGTATATATATGGTTTATATTGCTATTTCATTTATATCCATGCATCATTTATTTTTGTGAATGAATGTTTTATATTTAAGAATGAAGGATATCAATAGAACGTGCTACCTAGTGGGCAGCACTAGGACCGAGTACGTACCGGTACGCCTATAGCTTCAGGCTATATTACTAACTTATTTGTGGATATTGAATTGATTATGATTATTGATATGTGTGAGATGTGGTTTGGGTGTGATTGCTGGAGCTCGGTTGACCAAGTGTCTCGGGGCCAATCACACTGGCAGTCAGACTGCTGGAGCTCGGTTGACTTAGTGTCTCGGGGCCAGTCTACTGTCCATATGGATTAAGTGGATATATTTGGAATCAGTGAGCCTGTATGGCTAGAGTGTTGTTTAACACTATTTTCTGAGGTTGCGATATTCTAGGGTTCTATGTGATCCTTCATAAAAGTTGATTTTCAGACAAATATATAAAATGATTTTTCTGCATCTGTATGAATTTGCCTGTATATATACATATTACTCAGATACTGTTGACTGTATGCATTATCACTTAGAGTGTATGTATATATATTATAGTAATTCACTCAGTGAGGTCTGACTCCCCTCCGTTGACTATTTTTCAGGAGAGTCAACTTCCTCAGACCTCAGTAGCAGGTCGATACGCCGGATTTCTTCCGCCTCGGCTTCTTTATGTAAATTGTATACTTGAGTCTTATTTATTTTATCTAGACACTGCAGTAGTTGTGATTTTCAGTAGTTGTGAATTAAAGTATTTGTTTTAAAGAGATGTATTATAGTAAAACTGGATTTGTATAAAGATTATACATTTATGAGATTATATATGTGATGTGATGAGTTTTGAATTGAATCCAGTTGATATGGATGATATTGTAATATTTATGATTTTATTTTCCGCTGCATATTATATTTTTATTGTTATTATTGCATATTTATTTTATTTTTAGGCTTGCTACGGGTTCCGGATTCGAAAGAATTCCCGTTCCCTAGCGCCGGTCATGGCCCCTGTTTTGGGTCGTGACATATATATATATATATATGTCAAATAAAATATGAAATAAACTAAAGATAAATCATTAATATAGTTAAAAATAATTTAAATGAGTAACAATAATATAACATGCATTATCTTAAAAATATATTTAAATATGCAAAAGATATACTCTAAGTACACAAATCATTTAATAAAACATTTATGTATAATATTCATTTAAATACGTGTTTGTGTTTAACATATATTCACAAATATACTAAAAATAAACCTAATTATCTAGCATGCATATATCAAAAATAAACCCTAAATATACCACTAATGTGCTAGGTTTAATTTAATAATAAAACATTTATTTATTTGGAAATAAATAAAAAATATACCAAAAATAAACTTAAAAATAATTTAAGTGTAGGTTTATAATTTAACATGCAATTATTTAAGAATAAACCTAAAATCTACTAAAACTATACCTAAGGTATACTAATCATTTAATAAAATAATTATGTCTAAGTGTACATTTTAAAACATGTGTATATTACTCAAATGTATTAAACCTAAACCTAATTGTTTAATGTGCATATATCAAAGTAGCATGCATAATTATTTAATATGCATATATATATAAATGCACCCTAGATATACCAAAAAATATTATAATTTAAATCATTTTTAAAACATACAATGAAAATGAAAAATTCTAAATAATACACCCTATATGCAGTGCATATATATACAGTATAATAACTCAAATGTTAGCGCTCCACGAGACAAACTCGGCGGGCCTGATCCGTTAGGCCTCGGTCTCGGTGCAGCTAGACAAACAAATGACAATATGAAATCAGAATAAATTTAACGAAAATTCTAAAGACTCGATCTAGAATTTTAGACACAGAATTAGAATAGGAATTTGACCGGACATCACGTTTTACGAGAATTCTACTGAAAATCCGACAGAACCTCCCCTGTAAAATGGACATCTCTCTACTCAAAGAGTAGAGCCGGTCCTGCAAAGAAATACACTTCGGAATAAACACAGAATTACAATCAAAATCCCTCGGTCGGACTCTAAACTACAATTCACCGACCGAGGTTCACAATTCACAAAATATTTATAAAATACCGAAAATGCCCTTATATAATAAAAATACATTTTATAAATTCAAATTACGTAATTAACCCTAAAACATACTAAAAATCAATAAAAACCCATTTTATTTAGAAAAATGGTATATTATATATAATTTGAAAATAATTTATGAAAAATAGTTTTAATTAGTTAAAAATAATAAAAATTTGAAGAAATCATTTTTATACCCTAAATAACTATTAAAACCAATTTAATTACATTTTTAACCAATTTAGTGTAAAATTACCAAAATACCCCTATATATATATATTCACTATAAATTTTCAAAAATTCACCAAAAATTATATAATTACTCAAAAATTAATTTCTCAACATATAATTCAATAATATCAATAAATATACTCAATTTACCAATTTATTTAAATTGAACACATAATTAACCCTATTTTTCAAAATTACATAAACTTAATAAATTCCAAATAAATACATAAAAATTCACAAAAATTACAAATAAATTTCTATAATTCATTTCAACTCCTATAATCACCATAAAACACAATTTCATAATTTAATTAATTAATTTTTGAAAATTAGAAAATAATAATAAAATAATAAAAAATTCACAAAAATTAAAATAATTTCCAAAAATTCTAAAAAAATTACAACATGTAGATTAAGCTTCCAGGAATAAAGTTTGTGAAGGAAGTTTTCATGAATCAATCAAATTAAAGCTAAAAAAAATTCAAAACCCAAAATGGCTAATTTGAAGAAATTGAAACCTAAGCAATTCTAGACCAAATCAAGTGAAACAAAGCTTGGAATCACACTCACCAGAGCTCAAGGAGAAGATAGAGCTTTGGTTTGGAGATAACGGTAGAACAGGCTACCTGATGAGTTTCATCAAGACCGTGTACGCATTGGTAGGATTAAGAGTGAGTGTTGGTGGTTATAAGGCTCGGTGATGCTTTGCTCTCGGAAACCACCAGTAAATATTAGGTTAAATGAATTGACTATAGCTGGTAGCTCAGTGGATGCTTTGTTCTCGAGAATCGGTAGTCTTTGGCTTATAAGAGAGCCGAAAGACTATTAAAATATTGGTTTAGGTGTTCTACTAGGTTCTCCATTACAATAATTATTTTATATATAGCATACGGGGATTCCATATTAAACTGATTTAAAGATTATAAAGAGATTTTATATAAATATTATCAAGAAAAGTAAATGAAATTAATAATTATAATTATTTTATTTATTTTATTTAAAAAAAGGGTTTTAACAAATGGATTTAAAATCGTCATGCATTTTATAAAATTCATTCGTGCAGTGAGGTCTGATTCCCCTTAACTTATATTTTTAGGACCTTACAATCAGCTTTCTAGTGTTCCCCACCTGTGTCGGGTTCGTTCTTCACCAGCTGCACTATGTATGTTGAACTATAATATGTAATGTATAACTAAATTCTAGATACTATAGTAGTTAATTAAAGAACTTGTATTATTTGTGTTCTGATTTCATTTGATTTGAGATGTTGTTATAATTGAAGAATATTATTTTATATATTTAGTATTGTGCATTTATTATGATTTTATTATTTAGTGCATTATTTTTATTTTGCAAAAAATTTTTTAAGGCTTACTATGGGTTTCGGGTACTTTATGTATTTCCATTCCTTATTGCTAGTCACGTACCTTTCGGTTCGGGTTGTGACAAAGTTGGTATCAGAGCTTATGGTTTTTTAATTGATCTTTGGGTCATTAGAATATGTCTTTTCTTGAATTACTGTGGTGATTAGGTTGATAAATGTCAATTGTTGTCATTGTTGTTTCTAGAATTCTGTGTGTATTTCATTTCCATGTATATTCCATGTTTCGAATCTTATTGGTTTTTGCATCTTGTCAAAGGAGGTGAATGTGAATTATTTCTACCATAAAGATAGTATATAATGATAAGAAATCCTTTCAAGTTAAAGTTTTGATTTGAGTATCAGCCCTTATTCCACCTGTCTAGTATAAAGGTAGGTCAGAGGTAGCTGTAACTCAAAGGTCAAAGCACTTACCATAAGTGGAGAAGACAATTTTGAACTAGAACTTGGAGCATTTGTGGCTAAGGTAGCAAGGATTGAGGAGGGCCTGGTAGCGCTTAACCAAGCATGACTAGTGTTCAAATATGCTTGATGGAGAAATCAGAAGGTGTCTAGCATGGACGCAACACGTTTGTACTCTTCGAGGGTGAGGTTGTCAATTGTGAATGCAGCATAAGATTGGTTTATGTTGTCAAGTTAGCTTTATATGACTACTGTGACATGGTTTGAGTTTAAAGAGTGAAATGTAAGATACTTTTATCCACCTTCAAGGAGGGATAATTTCACATGATGGCTATTGTGCAGAATAAGAGAAAAAGCAGTGAGTTGAGAAGAACATATATGAACTCTTCAATCTGTCATGTCATACTGTAGATGTGATACAACATAAGATGAGATTGGTAAAGATGTATGTTATAGGATTAAATTTAATATATATATTAGCATTCGAGTTGAGGACTGAAATTTAGAGAGTTATTTGCAAAATCAGTCCTTTAGGGTGTTATTGGCCTAATTGTGATTTTGGAAAAGGATTTGTATTTTGATTTCATTTGACTTGAGATGTTGTTGTAATTGAAGAATATTATTTTATATATTTGGTATTGTGCATTTATTATGTTTTTATTGTTTAGTGCATTGTTTTTATTTCGTAAAAAAAATTTTAAGCCTTACTATGGGTTCGGGGTATTTTATGTATTCCCATTCTCTAGTGTCGGTCACGTACCTTTCGGTTTGGGTCATGACATAAAATATGAATTTTATTATGCTATGTTGCGTTAAATATTAATTATTATTGTTAATATATATGTATGTGTCACGACCCAAACCGGTGAGTTATGACCGGTGCTAGGGAATGGGAATTCTTTCGAATCTAGAACTCGTAGTAAGCCTTAAAAATAAATATGCATGCAATAATAAATAAAATTATGTCATAATTTAAAATTTAAATCGATAGAAAAATTAATACATAAATTTCATATCATAAATAAAAATATTCATACAATATTTTAATACAAAGTCTCAAACTAGTACAACACACTATAGGTACAATAACACTACTACTGCAGTTTTCTAGAATACAATAAAAATTTAAATATGAAGTTTACATAAAATAGCCGGGGTAGAAAAAGACCGGCGTGAAGCATTACTAGTACGATTTGACGATGAAGACTCTGCTGAAAAATATATTAAGGGGAGTCAAACCTCACTGAGTGAATCATTATAATATATATACACACACCTCCTAATGTAATATGCAATCAAGCATCAATGTATATGTGTGTGTGTGTGTGTATATATATATATATATATATATATATATATATATATATATATATATATATATATATATGTAGTCATTTCACATAGATGCTAAAATTCACTTTTATATTTATAAATGCAAAAAACATTTATTTAAGTAAAGGATCAAATAAAATTCTAAATATTTGCAACCTCAATCATAAAATCAATAGCTAATCGGCTTATCCAAAACTCCAAGTATTTATTTATCCAACTCAAGGTAGTGGACTGGCCCCGAGTACACTAGGTCAACCGAGGATCTGCAACCACCCTTTCCAATAACCAATAATCTCCACATTCTCATTCATAATCAAATATCAGATTTTTAACCTAATTCTACTGTACTGTTGCGCAATAGTCCTAGCGCGTTCTATAGATATCCCTCAATAAATTGTATATAATGGAAAATAATAAATTGCATAATTTAAATATAATGACAATCATTTAAAAAGGATATAACAGTTATATACTAAACATATACCATAAATATACCAAAAATATACTAAATGCATATGCTGAATACATGTCAAATATACTGAATATATATACTAAAACATGCTAATATTGATGTGTCACATATATACAAATTATATACTAAAACAAACCAAGTAAAATATCATATATACCAAAAATATACTTAAATTATACCAAAAATATACTTGAATTATACGAAAAATACACTTATTCATTTAATAAAATAATTCATGTTTAAACTCATATTAAAACATGAAAACTCATAGTCATGCATCTACATGCAATGTATATATAAAATAATAACTCATAGGTTTGCGCTCCTCAAGACTGACTTAATGGGGTTGGTTCGATAGGCCTCGGTCTCGATGCAGCTAGAAAAAAATAATTATAAAATTAGAATAAATTCTAACTTATACTTCTAAGAATTCTAAAGGAAAACTTGATCTAAGAAGACAAAAATCAGACAAACATAGAAATTCAGGATCGACCCGACGTCACATTTTATGAGAATTCTACTAAAAATTCGACAGAACCTCCTTTGTAAAATGGACATCTCTCTACTAAAAAGTAGAGCTAATCCTACAAAGAAAACACACTTCTAAACCACAAGGCTCAACACATTGGGTTGGGACCTCGAACTGCACAAATTTCCCAACCGAGGTTCACAATTCACCAAAAATCAATATAAAATAATAAATTTATTAAAATCATTAAATTCTATAAATATCCATAAAATACCAAAATATAATATATTTAAATGTTAAATCACTAAATATAATTTTTTTCACAACAATTAAATAAAATTCTCAAATAATAATATAATATTAATAAAAATCCAATTTTTCAATAATTCAACATATAATAGTAAAATTCACTTTTATATACTCAAATAATTTAAATATATTATAAAAGTAGTTAAAAATCCATTTAATCACCAAAATAATAAATAATATATTATTTGAATATAATTTTCAAAAATTAGTATTAATTAGTTAAAAATAGTAAATAATTTATAAAAATTATTTTAATAGCCTATAAAATTCTAAAATCATTCAAAACATATTATTTAACTATATTTTCAACAAATCTACACAATTATCCTATATATACAAAATTCACATAATACTAATAATATTCTCAAAAATTTTATAAATTCACTAAAAATTATTTTAATAGTTCTAAAATTATTAACTCAAATTAATAACACTAATTTAAATAAATTTTCATTAAAAATAATTAATTAACATAATTATAAAAAATTAAATATTTTAATATTAAAATAATAAAAATACCCATAATTCATATTAATTCAAAAAAAGATAAAAAAATTATTTTTGGGAAAATTGAGCTACCTACAACAACATTTTCAAAGCAAAAATTCATGAATCAAACCTAATAATTAAATAAAAATTAAAAACCCTAATGACACATAAACTAAAACTTGACATAACTCAAAATCAAGGGAGTTTGAGCTCAACCGAGCTCGGAACTAGACTCACTGGAGCTAGAGCATTCAAAAGAGACTGAAATGGTGAGCCTTGGTGGCCGAAAAAGTTGTTGAAGTTTATGGAGGTTCCCTACTGCCGCTGTTGATCTAGGTAATTTTCGGCGGGCTTCTGGCACTCTGAAGGTGGCGGTGGACGACAGGAACAGGGTGGAGGTGATGGTGGTGAGTAGTGGCGATTGCTAGCAGTCTGACGAGGTGAAGGATGTTGCTGGAAACGGAAAGCAGGAAGAAGAGAAGAAAAAAAAATGCAAAATGGGAGAGAAAGAAAGAAAAGAGAAAAAAAGAAAAAGGGAAGGAAGGGGCAAAAACTCGAAAATGCCCTCATTTGTAATATATATATATATAGGGTGGTGTATATATATATATACACACACAAATATATATACATGTATAGTACACACATGCACAAATAAATAAATAAATAAATAAATAAATAATATATAATAATAATAATAATAATAATAATAATAATAATAATAATAATAATAATAATAATAATAATAATAATAATAATAATAATAATAATAATAATAATATACTACTAAGACATGCATAAAATAATACTATTAATAATAATAACAATAATTATAATTATGACCCTAATAAAAAAAACAATAACAATAACCATAATAATAACAATAAAATAATAATAATAATAATAATAATAATAATAATAATAATAATAATAATAATAATAATAATAATAAAGATACGTGCATGAAATAATAACAATTAGTACTAATGCTAATACTATTAATAAAAATTATAGTAGTGAAAATGACTTAATACTTTAAATAATAAACTCACAAAATAATTATTTTATGTAAATAAAATATTTAGAATAAAATAATTGGATAATATACACAAATAATGATAATATATAAATAAAATTTAAAATTTTATTAACATTGCATATTCTAAAATAATTTTATATTATTTAAAACATCGAGTCTTTACAGTATGTTTGTTTGCATATATATATATATAAAGTTGAATATTTATTTGTATAAATTGCATGCTTTACATATTTAATATGATTTAATTTATTTAATTATTTTTGATAAAATATTTTGGAGAATAGTTGTAGAACGTGCCACCTAGTGGGCTACGCTAGGACTGTTGTGTGATAGTACGGTAGATTTTAGGTTGAGAATCCAATTATTTGATTGTGAAATTGAATATTGAGATTAATGGTTATTGGAAAGTGTGGCTGTGAATCTTTGGTTGATCTAGTGTACTTGGGGCCAGTAATGCCGGTAGTGAGATTGTAGATCCTCGGTTGATCTAGTGTACTTGGAGCCAATCTACTACCTTGAGTTGGATAAATAAATATTTGGAGTTATGGATAAGCTAGTTGGCTATTGGTTATGTGATTGAGGTTGCAGACTATTTAAGATTCCACTCCGATCTTCCACCTAAAAATTTTCCTATATTTATTATTGCATTGAAAAATTTTCTTATATTTATATTTATATTTATTATTTATTATGGTATGTGTATGAAATGCATGTATATCATACTATATAATTATAAATATATTATTATATTGATGCTTGTATTTTATAGTGCATGTATATATATAATAATAATTCATTCAGTGAGGTCTGACCCCCTCAATATTTTTTATTGTTATGACTCAAAATTTTCATATAAATTATAAAATTAAATTATGAGACATGCAGTGTTAATAGATATTTTTATTAATGAGGATTTCAATAGTTTTGATGTTATTATTATTTTATCTATTTATTTATTAAATTGTGATGTTTGGTTATTATGAAATTAAATTTTATTTGCATAAGTTTTTATTTTTAAGGCATGCTATAGGTTCCGGGTTCAAAAGAATTTTTATTCCTTAGCGCTGGTCATGACTCCCCAGTTTGAGTTGTGACACATACTCTTTAGGATTTTTTTCAGTGTTGCTTCACAATGAACCTTGATTTCTTATTGACAAAGACTTTGTCAATTGCCCTGCTTGTGCTCTAAATTATGCATCAAAGAAGAGTGGTTTCTTAACACGAGTTGAGTGTCCTAGGATATCTGCTCAAATATGCCCTTTAACCTTTTTGTAGCGTCATTTTGTTGATTCATTTTTGCTGAAATCACTTCAATGAACTTCTCCATCTTGCTCTCCAATGAAGCCATTAAAAATGAACTCTTATCTTGCTAAAAATGAGATTAAGATTACTTTGCATTTTGATCTCCAAATCCTGGTGGAGCTTGTGGTTTCCACTAGTTGTTCCCTTAGTTGCTTTAAGAAAAATTAGGGCAATTCCTCCAACTAGGGTTGTAGGTGTTTCCATGCACTTGATTTTGTTATCCCTCATTGAAGTTATTCATATAGTTAACATTTTCCATGGAAATTCCCTGCATTATCTGGCATTCTATAGTTGGATGACCTCCTTGGCACAATCCACAAGAAGAAGCCAATGAAGATGTCGAAACTGCATTGACATTCATCTTATCCATCCTTTTTAATAGAGCATCCATCTTTGCATTCAACATGGTTAAACTGTCAGCCTTAGTTGATCCTCCTTTCCTTGTAATGGCTCTTTCATTAGACTAAAGACTCTGTGTGTTACCAATTTCCTTAAAAAGATCTAAAGCATCTTCAGGTGCTGTCACGACCCAAAACAGGGGCCATGACCGGCGCTAGGGAACGGGAATTCTTTCGAATCCGGAACCCGTAGCAAGCCTAAAAATAAAATAAAACATGCAATAGTAATAATAACAATATATAATGCAGCGAAAATAAATATCATAAATATCACAACAACACATGCACCAACTAGATTTAAATCAAATACTCATCTAATATATATATAAGCTCTTTTAATACAAATCCAGTTCAAATATATAATACAACATCTCTTAAATATTTAATGACCACTGCAGTTTCTAGATATAATAAAACTCAAGACTCAGAGAAGCAGTTTACACAAAGAAGCCGGGGCGGAAGAAATCCAGCGTATAGGCCTGCTACTGAGGTCTGAAGATGATGACTCTCCTAAAAAATTAGTCAACAGAGGGGAGTCAGACCTCACTTAGTGAATTACTATAATATATATACATGCATACTAAATGCCAATGCACACAGTCAAAAGTATATATAATATGTATATATACAGGCAAATACACACAGATGCAAGAAATTCATTTTTTATATATTTGACTGAAAATCATCGTTTATGAAGGATCAAATAGAACCCTATGATATCGAAATCTCAATCAGTGTTAGACAACACTCTAGCCATACAGGTTCACTTATTCCAAATATATCCACTTGATCCATTTAGACAGTAGACTGGCCCTGAGACACTAAGTCAATCGAGCTCCAGTAGTCTGACTGCCAGTGTGATTGGCCCCGAGACACTTGGTCAACCGAGCTCCAGCAATCACACCTCCAAACCGTATCTCACACATCAAATAATCAAATTCAATCAATATCCTTAAATGGTTAGTAATATGGCCTAAATGCTTGTCATGACCCAAAACAGGGGCCATGACCAGCGCTAGGGAACGGGAATTCTTTCGAATCCGGAACCCGTAGCAAGCCTAAAAATAAAATAAATCAATGCAATAATAACAATAACAATATTATATGCAACGAAAATAAAAATCATAAATATCACAATAGTATATACACCAACTAGATTTAAGTCAAATCTCATCTCATAGATATATAAATCTTTTAATACAAATCCAGTTTCAATATAATACATCTCTTTAAATAAAATACATGAAATCCGACATTTTAATTCATAACTACTGCAGTGTCTAGATTATAAAAATAAGACTCAAGTAAATAATTTACACAAAGAAGCCGGGGCGGAAGAAATCTGGCGTATCGACCTGCTACTAAGGTCTGAAGAAGTTGACTCTCCTGAAAAATAGTTAACGGAGGGGAGTCAGACCTCACTGAGTGAATTACTATAATATATATACATACACACTAAATGATAATGCATACAGTCAACAGTATATATATCTAATATATATATACAGGCAATTACACACAGATGCAATAAAATCATTTTTATATATTTTATCTGAAAATCATCTTTTATGAAGGATCACATAGAACCCTAGAATATCGTAACCTCGAAAATAGTGTTAGACAACACTCTAGCCATACAGGCTCACTTATTCCAAAATATATCCACTTAATCCATTTGGACAGTAGACTGGCCCCGAGACACTTGGTCAACCGAGCTCCAGCAATCACACCTCCAAACCATATCTCACACATATCAATAATCACATCAAATCAATATCCATAAATAAGTTAGTATTATAGCCTAAATACTATAGGCGTACCGGTACGTACTCGGTCCTAGTGCTGCCCACTAGGTAGCACGTTCTATCGATATCCTCCATCATTAATAATATAAAAGATTCATTCATAAAAATAAATGATGCATGAAGTTCAATAAAATATCAACATAAACCATATATATACTAGAAATATACCAAAAGTAAACCAGGCATATTTCGAGTATATATACGTCAAATGAATCCAATCAAATTATAAATTAAGCTCGAAATATATTTAAAAACATTTTAAATATAATTTATTAACAAAACATGCATATAATTTAATATATACCAAAAATAAACCAAAAATATACTTAATATAAACTTAAGAAATAATCAAATTATTTATGCATATTTAATTAACATAAAACATGCACTTCTAAATCATGCATCCTAAGCATATATATATAGTATAGTAACTCACAAATTAGTGCGCTCTACGAGATGGGTCCGACGGGCCTGGTCCACTAGCCCTCGGTCTCGGCGTAACTAAACAAGCAATAAATAACCGACATCAGAATAAACCTAATAGAAATCCTAGAATTCGATCTAGAGTATTAAATACGGAAACAGAATTAAGGTTCGACTGGATATCACGTTTTACGAGAATTCTACTAAAAATCTGGTAGAACCAACATCTCTCTACTCAAAAGAGTAGAGCCGACCCTGCAAAGAAATACACTTCGAAAACAAGCTCAACACCAATCCACAACCCCTCGCTCAGACTCTAAACTACAATCTACCGACCGGGGTCCACAAACACAGAACAATTTTGAAAAATACCAAGAATACCCTTATATCATAGAAATTCATTTTATCATAAATTAGTGCGCTCCACGAGACGGGTCCGACGGGCCTGGTCCACTAGCCCTCTGTCTCGGCGTAACTAAACAAGTAATAAATAACCGACATCAGAATAAACCTAATAGAAATCCTAGAATTCGATCTAGAGTATTAAATACGGAAATAGAATTAAGGTTCGACTGGACATCACATTTTATGAGAATTCTACCAAAAATCTGGCAGAACCTCCCCTGTAAAACGGACATCTCTCTACTCAAAAGAGTAGAGCCGACCCTATAAAGAAATACACTTCGAAAAACAAGCTCAACACCATCCACAACCCCTCGGTCGGACTCCAAACTACAATCTACCGACCGAGGTCCATAAACACAGAACAATTTTGAAAATACCAAAGAATACCCTTATATCATAGAAATTCATTTTATCACAAATTAGTGCGCCTCCACGAGACGGGTCCGACGGGCCTGGTCCCACTAGCCCCTCTGTCTCGGCGTAACTAAACAAGCAATAATAACCGACATCAGAATAAACCTAATAGAATATCCTAGAATTCGATCTAGAGTATTAAATACGGAAACAGAATTAAGGTTCGACTGGACATCACGTTTTACGAGAATTCTACCAAAAATCTACAGAACCTCCCCTGTAAAATGGACATCTCTCTACTCAAAAGAGTAGAGCCGACCCTGCAAAGAAATACACTTCGAAAAACAAGCTCAACACCAATCCACAACCCCTCGGTCGGACTCCAAACTACAATCTAACCGACCGGGGTCCACAAACACAGAACAATTCTGAAAATACCAAGAATACCCTTGTATCATAGAAATTCATTTTATAAATAGAATTTACATAATTAACCTTTAAACACAGTTAAAAATCGATAAAAACTCATTTTATTAGAAAAACCGTATATTATATATATAATTGAAAATAATTCACGAAAAATAGTTTTAATTAGTTAAAAATACCAAATAATTTGTAGAAATCATTTTTATACCTTAAATAACTATTAAAACCAATTAAATTACATTTTCAGCCAATTTAGGGTAAAATTACTAAAATACCCCTATATATATAAATATACTAAAATTACTTCAAAAATTCACCAAAAATCATAAAAATTATCCAAAATTAATTTCCTCAACATATTTATCAATAATATCAATAATTAAACTCATTTAATCAATTAAATTCAATTAAAAACATAATTAACCCCTAATTTCCCAAAATTACATAAACTCAAATAATTCAAAATAAATACTTAGAAATTCATAAAAATTCCAAATAAATTCCTATAATTCATTTCAACACCTAAGTTTAACCATAAAACCCAATTTCATAATTTAAATAATTAATTTCCGAAAATTAGAAAATAATATTAAATATTCAAAAATACCCAAAAATCCAAAAAATCTCTAAAAATTCCACAAAAATTCATAAATGTAGATTAAGCTACTAGGATCAACATTTGTGAAGGGAGTTTTCATGAATCAATCAATTCGAAGCTCAAAAAAAAATCAAAACCCGTAATGTGACCGAAATTGAAAATTTGAAACCTAAGCAATTCTAGACCATTTTAGCTCAACCAAAGCTAGAATCACCACTCACCGGAGCTTAAGGAGAAGAAAGAGACCAGCGGTGTCAAAAATGGTGGCCGAAATCGACGTGATCGATGATAGCTCGACTTTCGGCTTCTCCGACCAAAAACGGCTTCTAGGCACCGGAAATGGCTACCATAGGCGGCGGAAATGGCTAGAGGAAGGTGGTGGCACACGGACGGCACTCTCACAGCAAGGGAACGGCACAGCAGATGTCCGGACGGCGAAGGGAAGGTGATCGGGGAAGAAGGAGGCTCGAGGGCAAAATGGTCATTTTCTAATTTTTTTGATTTTTGATGTGTTATATGTATATATATACTTTATACTATATATTAAAAATAATATTAAATCACACACATTAAATATACACCACACACATAAATTTTAATATTTTAATAATTTATATTAAATAAAAATAATTAAATAACAATAAAACTAATAAATAATTAATAAAATATTAGGGTAATACTAAACCCTAATTAAATAAATAATTATATGTATACACGGTGTTTAATATTTTAAAAAATATGTAGAGTTCATGCAAGTCCGAAAATATATTTAAAATAATTAATAATAAATTATTTATGTGAAAATTTCCCCGAAAATGAAAGTCTCGGGAAAATTTTACGTAAAGCAACTGTAAATAAAATACAGTATTTAAAAAAGGTTTTAAATACACATCAACTCGTAAAAATATCGTATATATATATTCAAAATTTATTAACACTGCATATCCCGGTATAGTGTAAAAATATTTAAAAACACGGGATATTACAATGCTATAGGCATACCGGTACGTAGCTCGGTCCTAAGTTGCCCACTAGGTAGCACGTTCTATTGATATCCTTATTAATAAATATAAAACATTCATTCACAAAAATAAATAATGCATGAACTTAAATAAAATAGCAACATAAAACCATATTATATATACTGGAAATATACCAAAAGTAAACCAGGTATATTTCGAGTATATATACGTCAAATAAATCCAATCAAATTATAAATTAAGCTAGAAATATATTTAAAAATATTTTAAATATAATTTATTAACAAAACATGCATATAATTGAAAATATACCGAAAATAAACCAAAAATAAACTAAAAATAAACTTAGGTAATAATTGAATTATTCATGCATAAATAATCAAAATAAAACATATTTTTCTAAATCATGCACCCTAAACATATATATATAGTATAGTAACATCACACTTAGTGCGCTCCACGAGATGGATCCGACGGGTCTGGTCCACTAGGCCTCGGTCTCGGAGCAACTAGACAAACAATAAATAATAGACATCAGAATAAACCTAACAGAAAATCCTAGAACTCGATCTAGAATATTAAACACAGAAACAAAATTAGAGATCGACCGGACATCACGTTTTACGAGAATTCTACCAAAAATTCGACAGAACATCCCCTGTAAAACGGGACATCTCTCTACTCAAAGAGTAGAGCCGACCCTGCAAAGAAATACACTTCGAAAATAAACACCACCTCTCATTCACAACCCCTCGGTCGGACTCCAGACTATAATCTATTGACCGGGGTCCACAAACACAAAATAATTTTAGAAATACCAAAAATATCCTTATAACATAGAAATTCATTTTATAAATAGAAATTACATAATTAACCTTAAAAACACTGTAAAAATCGATAAAAACTCATTTTATTAGAAAAAACCGTATATTGTATATATAATTGAAAATAATTCACGAAAAATAGTTTTAATTAGTTAAAAATACTAAATAATTTGTAGAAATCATTTTTATACCTTAAATAACTATTAAAACCAATTAAATTACATTTTTAGCCACTTTAGGGTAAAATTACCAAAATACCCCGTATATATAGAAATATACTATAATTACTTCAAAAATTCACCAAAAATAGTATAATTATCCAAAATTAATTTTCTCAACATATTTATCAATAATATCAATAATTAAACTCAATTTACCAATAAATTTCAATTAAAAACACAATTAACCTAATTTTCCCAAAATTACATAAACTAAATAATTCAAATAAATACATAGAAATTCATAAAAATTCCAAATAAATTCCTATAATTCATTTCAACACCTATAATTTTCATAAAACACAATTTCATAATTTATTTAATTAATTTCTGAAAATTAGAAAATAATATTAAAATATTCAAAAATACCCAAAAATCAAATTAATCTCCAAAAATTCCACAAAAATTCACACATGAAGATTAAGCAACTAGGATCAACATTTTTGAAGGGACTTTCATGAATCAAACAATTCGAAGTTCAAAAAATCAAAACCCTAATATGGCCGAAATTAAAAATTCAAAACCTAAGCAAATCAAGACCATTTAAGCTCAAACCAAAGCTAGAATCACACTCACTGGAGCTCAAGGAGAAGAAAGAGACTGGCGGTGTCAAAAATGGTGGCCGAAAAGTTGGTGAACGGTGAGGAGGGAAGTTTCGGCCAAAAATGGTAGAATTGGAGCTAGCCGGCGCCGGGGAAGGAAGCTAGGGGCGGCAGAGCAGCTAGCTGGGGAGGGTAGAGCTGCTGGCGGCACACCGACGGTAGGTGGTCGGGATTTGCAACGGGTGGGGGGAGAAGGGACGGGCTCGGAAGAAGAAGATCGAAGAAGAAGAAGAAAAGAAAAGAAAAGAAAAAGAAAAGAAAAAGAAAAAGAAAAGAAAAAAAGAAAAAAGAAAAAGAATAAATAATAATAATAATAATAAAATATTTAGGAAAAATCACACACCACACACTTAATATTTAATATTTTAAAATTAATAATAAATAAAAATAATTAAATAACAATAAAACTAATAAATAAAAAATAAAATATTAGGGTAATATATTAAACCCTAATTAAATAAATATATACACATATAAGCTTTATTTAGTAATTTAAAAATACGTATGAGTTAATGCAAGTCCGTAAATCTATTTAAAATAATTAATAGTAAATTATTTACATGAAAATTTCCCCGAAAATGCAAGTCCCCGGAAAAGTTTACGTAAAGCACTTAAAATAATACATAATAATTAAAATAGGTTTTAAATACATATCAACCCGTAAAATATCATAATATATATATAAAAATTATTAACACTGCATATCCCGATACAGTATTAAAATATTTAAAAACATGGGATATTACAGTCTTCCCCCCTTACAAGAATTCATCCCCGAATTCCAGAAAACAGGATCAAGAAGGAAAGAGATACGGGTAAGAAGATTGCATCTCAGCTTCATTCTCCCACATATGCTCCTCAACTCTATCGCTATGCCACAAGAACCTTGACCATCGGAATCTGTTTCGAACGCAACTATCAAACTTGATAGTCAACGATCGCCACAGGTTCTTCCACAAACGTCAAATCTTTACTCACTTCTACACTGTCAGGTTGCAACACATGTGAAGGGTCTGAGATATACTTCCTCAACATCGAGATATGAAACACCAGATGCACTTGTGACATACTCGGAGGAAAATCCAACCGATATGCAACAGTGCCAACTCTCTCCAGAATCTCAAACGGTCCGATATATCTCAGTGCTAACTTACCCTTCCTGTCAAATCTCATCACATCCTTCATTGGAGATACCTTCAGAGAAATGAAATCTCCAACCTGAAACTCCACATCTCTGCGCCTAGGATCCGCATAACTCTTCTGTCTGCTAACTGCGGTCTCTAATCTTCGCTTAATCACTACTACTTTCTCTGCAGCATCCTGAACCATCTCAGGTCCAGTCAAAGCTATCTCACCAATCTCATCCCAACTCAAAGGGGATCTACACTTCCTTCCATACAAAGCCTCATATGGTGCCATGCCAATACTGCTATGGTAGCTGTTATTATATGCAAACTCAATGAGTGGCAAATGATCATCCCAGCTACCTCCTAAATCCAAGACACACATCCTCAACATATCTTCCAGTGTCTGGATCATCCTCTCAGACTGACCATCTGTCTGAGGATGAAAAGTAATACTGAAATCCAACCTAGTACCCATCGCTTCCTGCAACTTTTGTAAAAAAACGAGAAGTAAACACTGAACCTCTATCTGACATAATGGACACAGGTACTCCATGAAGGCATACGATATGCTTCACATAAAGCTTCACCAATCTAGCTACAGAATAGGTGGCTTTCACAGGTAAGAAATGTGCAGACTTCGTCAACCTGTCTATAATCACCCAGATGGAATCATATCCATCCTTAGAACAAGGTAAACCGACCATAAAATCCATAGCTATCCTTTCCCACTTCCACTCGGGAATAGAAGAGGCTGAAGCTTCCCAGAAGGCTTCTGATGTTCAGCTTTCACTTGCTGACATGTCAGACACTTAACAACATAATCAGCGACATCTTTCTTCAATCCGTCCCACAATATAAATCTCTGATACTGTGGTACATCTTAGTAATGCCTGGATGAACGCTGTAAGCTGTAGAGTGTGCTTCCTCTAGAATCTCTTCCCTCAAATCATCCACATCAGGAACACACAATCTACCATTGATCCACAACACACCATCATCATCAAGTGTGAAATCAGTGAACTTCCCTACTTGAACATTCTCTGCAAGCTCTTCCAGAATAGGATCTCGGCCCTGAGCTGCTTTAATCCTATCCCTCAGTACAGATCGCACTTTAAACTGAGCTAGCAGTCCACCTGATTTACTGATCTTCATCATCAGACCTTGATCCACCATCAACTGCAATTCCTGGATCAATGGTCCTCCTCTCAACACTGATGTGAGCAAGACTACCTGAGGACTTTCTACTCAAGGCATCTGCTACCACATTAGCTTTACCCGGATGATATAAGATCTTGCAATCATAATCCTTCAACAGTTCCAAACCATCTCCTCTACCTCAGATTCAAATCTCTCTGCTGAAAAATGTACTTAAGGCTCTTGTGATCAGTAAATATCTCACAAGTCACCCCATACAAACAATGTCTCCAAATCTTCAGAGCAAAAGATCACTGTAGCCATCTCAAGATTATGTGTGGGATAGTTCTGCTCATGCTTCTTCAACTGCCTTGAAGCATAGGCTATCACCCTTCCATTCTGCATCAACACACAACCAAGACCAATTCTAGAGGCATCACAATAAACTGTGAACTTATCCACACTATTAGGCAAAGCTAATACTGGCGCTGTGGTCAACTTCTCCTTCAATAACTGGAAACTATTCTCACAAGCTTCTGTCCACTTGAATCTAACATTCTTCTGAGTCAAGCGAGTCATAGGGGCTGCAATCCTGGAAAAATCTTGCACAAATCGCCTATAATACTCGGCTAAACCCAGAAAACTCCGAAATCTCGAGTAACAGAAGTCAGTCTAGGCCACTTAGATACTGCCTCAATATTTTGTGGATCAACCTGAATACCTTCTTTAGACACTACATGTCCAAGAAAAGAAACACTCTCCATCCAAAAATCACACTTTGAGAATTTAGCATAAAGCTGATGATCTCTCAATGTCTGCAGTACAATCCTCAAGTGATATACATGCTCCTCCATACTCCTCGAATATACCAGTATATCATTAATGAAGACTACCACAAATTGATCCACATATGGCCTGAATACCCTGTTCATCAGGTCCATAAAAGCTGCTGGTGCATTAGTTAAACCAAAAGACATCACCAGAAACTCATAATGGCCATATCTAGTGCGGAATGCTGTCTTAGGAATATCAGCTTCACTGATTCGCAGCTGATGATAACCCGACCTCAAGTCAACCTTAGAAAAGAACTATGCACCCTGTAGCTGATCAAACAAGTAATCTATCCTCGGGAGAGGATACTTGTTCTTCATTGTCACCTTATTCAGCTCTCTGTAATCAATGCACAGTCTCAGGGTACCATCCTTCTTCTTCACAAATAGGACTGGTGCACCCCAAGGAGAAACACTGGGTCTGATAAAACCTTTATCCAATAACTCTTGCAACTGCTCCTTCAACTCTTTCAACTCTGCAGGAGCCATTCTGTAGGGTGGCATAGATATAGGAGTAATACCTGGAACCATATTTATACAGAACTCTATCTCTTTGTGAGGTGGTAAACCTGGCAACTCCTCGGGAAAAACATCAAGAAACTCACAGGCAATAGGAACATCTGTGAGTGACAACTTCTCCACTGAAGTATCCTTGACCAATGCCAAATATCCCTGACATCCTTTCTTCAACAACTTCCTAGCCGCAATAGCAGAAATAAGATTCTGAGGTGCTGAACTCCTATCACCCACAAACTTAAAATCTTCTTCACCAGGAATTTTGAACGTCACCTCTTTATTCCTGTAATCTACCACGGCATAGTGCTGAGATAACCAATCCATCCCCAGAATGACATCAAACTCCATCACATCGAATAGAATCAAATCAGAGGGTAATTCTCTATCTCCCATGAGAACTGGACAACCAGAAAGAACAATATCGGTGTCCAAGGAATCACTCAGAGGATTGGCAACAGACAAAGGAAAAGCCATCCTCGAAGATTGCCAACAAGATTTAGAAGCAAAAATAGGAGAAACAAACGAATGCGTGGCACCCAGATCAAACAAAACCCATGCATCCAGGTAACAAATAGAAATAGTACCTTCCACGACTACATTAGATGCCTGAGCATCCTGCTGAGTGAGATGGAAAACTATGGCCTATCCTCGACCTCCCTGCTGACTGGTAGAAGCCTGGGCAATACCTCTGGCACCTCCTCTAGTACCTCTACCACGACTCTGCTGTGGAACAAGCTGAGTGGAACTCTGATGCTGAGCTGGTGGTAACTGAAATGGCACGGGTGCAGCACTAGCAATCGATTGCTGTGGGAATCATGGAATTTGTGGCTGCTGATACCCAGAATAAGGACACGATCTGGCAAAATGTCCTGTCTGCCCGCATTTGAAGCATGTCAGTGGTGTCAGATAACACAGTCCCTGATGGACTCTATCGCAAGTCTGATAAACACTGGCCGTTGATCCAGAACTACGACCACTGCTGCTGCTTGAAGCACCGCTGCTTGAAGCACCTGACCCAAATCTGAATGATCTACGCTGACCTCCACGGCCATGTCTACTGCTCCAATGCACTCGTTGCTGCTGTCTTTGACTCTGCTGAGTCGGACCTCGCTGCTGACTACTCGAACCAACATAAAAACTCAAATACGGAGTAGCCTACAATCCACTCGACTGAACTCCCAGCTGGTAGTAATCAGGCATCGCTCCCTGCCTAACTAACCTCAGCTTAATCTCCTTGGCTAACTCAATCACAGACTCGAGAGTAAGGCCTGATGTAGGCATACCAGCAAAAGCAGAACCCAAACCAGTGACGTAGGTAGTGACTGCAAAATACTGATCTCGCATCAAATCCTCTGCATATCTACCCAGACGAAGAAACTCTCGGGTGTACTCCTCTACAGATCGATCACCGCGAGAAATGCTAGTCAAACGGAGACGATAGCTCATACGGAGAGGCCCTGGACAGAATCTCCTCATAAATTGCTCTCTGAATTGAGCCCATGTCATCGTCATCATGTAAGGCTGGATCATCTGAATGAACCAATCTAAGGCTGGTCTCTCGACAGATAACTCAATGATCATGATCCGCTGGTACTCGGTATAAGCAGTCTGAGTCCTAGTCTCGATCGCATGCAGAAAGTCTAACGGATCGGAAGTCCCATCAAAAGCAATTCTGCCAACTCGGGCATAGAATAAAGCTACCTCAGGGTCAGACATACCCTGTTGATAGGCAGGTTGAACAGGCTGAACAACTGGAGGTACAGGAACATCAAACTCAGACTTAACAGGTTCCTCGTCCTGTAACTCTCTCTACCTACGGCGACCTGCCGCTCCTCAAGGTCTACCTCTACCACGACCTCTACGTCTAACTGGCTGCTCAGGAGGTAAAACCTCATCCTGAAAAGACTCATCATCCTCGGCCTCAACGACCAGTGGAGCGACAACACTCGCCTCCTCATACTGAAAAGACAACAGAACGATTCAGACAAAACAGACAACGGAGGAATAACGTAGAAAACTAAAACAAGGAATACTTATCAAGACATACTCGAACCTAATTCACTGCAGTAATTCAACATAAAACACAACTTTAAACTAGGGCCACGACTCACATAACTAAGCCCTGACACAGAACTCTGCTCTGATACCAACTTTGTCACGACCCAAAACAGGGGCCATGACCGGCGCTAGGGAACGGGAATTCTTTCGAATCCGGAACCCGTAGCAAGCCTAAAAATAAAATAAAACATGCAATAGTAATAATAACAATATATAATGCAGCGGAAATAAATATCATAAATATCACAAAAACACATGCACCAACTGGATTTAAATCAAATACTTATCTCATATATATACAAGCTCTTTTAATACAAATCCAGTTCAAATATATAATACAACATCTCTTAAATATTTAATGACCACTGTAGTGTCTAGATACAATAAAACTCAAGACTCAGAGAAGCAGTTTACATAAAGAAGCCGGGGCGGAAGAAATCCAGCGTATAGGCCTGCTACTGAGGTCTGAAGATGATGACTCTCCTGAAAAATTAGTCAACAGAGGGGAGTCAGACCTCACTTAGTGAATTACTATAATATATATACATGCATACTAAATGCCAATGCACACAGTCAAAAGTATATATAATATGTATATATACAGGCAAATACACACAGATGCAAGAAATTCATTTTTTATATATTTGACTGAAAATCATCGTTTATGAAGGATCAAATAGAACCCTATGATATCGAAATCTTAATTAGTGTTAGACAACACTCTAGCCATACAGGCTCACTTATTCCAAATATATCCACTTGATCCATTTAGACAGTAGACTGGCCCCGAGACACTATGTCAACCGAGCTCCAGCAGTTTGACTGCCAGTGTGATTGGCCCCGAGACACTTGGTCAACCGAGCTCCAGCAATCACACCTCCAAACCGTATCTCACACATCAAATAATCAAATTCAATCAATATCCTTAAATGGTTAGTAATATAGCCTAAATGCTATAGGCGTACCGATACGTACTCGGTCCTAGTGCTGCCCACTGGGTAGCACGTTCTATTGATATCCTTTATTAATAAATATAAAACATTCATTCATAAAAATAAATGATGCATGAACTTAAATAAAATAGCAACATAAACCATATATATATACTGGAAATATACCAAAAGTAAACCAGGTATATTTTGAGTATATATATGTCAAATAAATCCAATCAAATTATAAATTAAGCTAGAAACATATTTAAAAACATTTTAAATATAATTTATTAACAAACATGCATATAATTGAAAATATACCAAAAATAAACCAAAAATAAACTAAAAATAAACTTAGGTAATAATTGAATTATTCATGCATAAATAATCAAAATAAAACATATTTTTCTAAATCATGCACCCTAAACATATATATATAATTAGTAACTCACACTTAGTGCGCTCCACGAGATGGATCCGACGGGCCTAGTCCACTAGGCCTCGGTCTCGGCGCAACTAGACAAACAATAAATAATAGACATCAGAATAAACCTAACAGAAAATCCTAGAACTTGATCTAGAATATTAAACACAGAAACATAATTAGGGATCGACCGGACATCACGTTTTACGAGAATTCTATCAAAAATTCTGCAGAACCTCCCCTGTAAAATGGACATCTCTCTACTCAAAGAGTAGAGCTAACCCTGCAAAGAAATACACTTCAAAAATAAACACCACCTCTCATTCACAACCCCTCGGTCGGACTCCAGACTATAATCTACCGACCGGGGTCCACAAACACAAAATAATTTCAGAAATACCAAAAATATCCTTATAACATAGAAATTCATTTTATAAATAGAAATTACATAATTAACCTTAAAACACTGTAAAAACCGATAAAAACTCATTTTATTAGAAAAACCGTATATTATATATATAATTGAAAATAATTCACGAAAAATAGTTTTAATTAGTTAAAAATACTAAATAATTTGTAGAAATCATTTTTATACCTTAAATAACTATTAAAACCAATTAAATTACATTTTTAGCCACTTTAGGGTAAAATTACCAAAATACCCCTATATATATAAATATACTATAATTACTTCAAAAATTCACCAAAAATAGTATAATTATCCAAAATTAATTTTCTCAACATATTTATCAATAATATCAATAATTAAACTTACCAATGAATTTCAATTAAAAACACAATTAACCTAATTTTCCCAAATTACATAAACCTAAATAATTCAAAATAAATACATAGAAATTCATAAAAATTCCAAATAAATTCCTATAATTCATTTCAACACCTATAATTATCATAAAACAAAATTTCATAATTTATTTAATTAATTTCTGAAAATTAGAAAATAATATTAAAATATTCAAAAATACCCAAAAATCAAATTAATCTCCAAAAATTCCAAAAAAAATCACACATGAAGATTAAGCAACTAGGATCAACATTTTTGAAGGGACTTTTCATGAATCAAACAATTCGAAGTTCAAAAAAATCAAAAACCCTATTATGGTCGAAGTTAAAAATTCAAAACCTAAGCAAATCAAGACGATTTAAGCTCAAAACAAAGCTAGAATCACACTCATCGGAGCTCAAGGAGAAGAAAGAGACTGGTGGTGTCAAAAATGGTGGCCGAAAAGTTGGGTGAACGGTGAGGAGGGAAGTTTCGGCCAAAAATGGTAGAATTGGAGCTAGTCGGCGCCGGGGAAGGAAGCTAGGGGCGGCGGAGCAGCTAGCTGGGGAGGGTAGAGCTGCTGGCGGCACATCGACGATAGGTGGTCGGGATTTACAGTGGGAGGGGGAGAAGGGACGGGCTCGGGAAGAAGAAGACTGAAGAAGAAGAAGAAAGGAAAAGAAAAGAAAAAGAAAAGAAAAAGAAAAAGAAAAGAAAAAAGAAAAAAGAAAAAGAAAAAAAAATAATAATAAAATATTTGGGAAAATCACACACCACACACTTAATATTTAATATTTTAAAATTTAATAATAAATAAAAATAATTAAATAACAATAAAACTAATGAATAAATAATAAAATATTAGGGTAATATATTAAACCCTAATTAAATAAATATATACACACATAAGCTTTATTTAGTAATTTAAAAATACGTATGAGTTCATGCAAGTCCGAAATCTATTTAAAATAATTAATAGTAAATTATTCAAGTGAAAATTTCCCTGAAAAAAGCAAGTCCCGGGAAAATTTTACGTAAAGCACTTAAAATAATACACAATAATTAAAATAGGTTTTAAATATTTATCATCTCATAAAATATCATAATATATATACAAAAATTATTAACACTGCATATCCCGATGCAGTATTAAAATATTTAAAAACACGGGATATTACAGGTGCCTTTGACATAATGGTTCTTCGGCTGATGCAGTAATGTTCACCTTGACTGAAGGATTAACATCCTTGTAAAATGATTGCACTAGGTCCTATAAAGGTATGAAATATGGTGGACATTACCTTTGAATATCTTTAAACCTATCCCAACACTAATAGAAGCTTTCATTTTCTCTTTGAAATAAAGAGTTGATTTCATTTATGATCTTTAGTACTTTAGGTAGTGGAAAATACTTGTTAAAGAAGGCTGTGTACAACTCTTACCAAGTGTTAATGGAGTTGGGTGGCAAGCTTGTGAACCACCTTTTTGCTTTATCCATAAGGGAAAATGGAAAAAGTTTAAAGTGTATTACTTCCAGCTGCACTCCATTCATTTTAAAAGTGGAATAATATTTCAAGAATTGATTCATGTGACCAATCAGATCCTTATATGGTAACCCACTAAATTATGAGTTTTGGATCATTTGGATAATTATTGGCTTAATTTCAAAGTTATTAGTTGCTACTGCCGACCTCATAATTGGAGTTTGGTCGCCTTGGACATTAGGACTCATAAAATCTTTCATAGTACTTTATGCATTTTATTGTAATAACCCTTATTTTTAAATCATTTTAATATAAAACGAGATATGCAGTATTAATAAATTAAAAGTTATATTTAATTATTTTACTATTTAGTGATTAATCATTATTATTTTATGTTATATATATATATGAGTATTTATTTATGGTGGAGATTATTTGACTAAAGATTTATATATAAATTTATAATATATAGTTTTATTAATATATATATACACACACACACACATACACACACGCAAACAAAAGAACATAAACACTACAAAACCTTCTCCCTCCCGCACCATTTAATTTCATCACCGTCCGACCACCACCTTCTTCCTTGTCTTCCCCATCGCTGTTTGCACATCGGAGCATCGCCATAGTGGTTAGAAATGGTAGCAGCAGTAGTAAGCTTCTCCTCGCCATCAATCGCTTTTCTGGCCACCATTTTGAGGATCGCCAGTCTCTTTCGACTCCCTGAGCTCTGGTGGTCCTTGTTCCAAGCTCTGTTCAAGCTCTAACCCGATCATTTGTGAGTTTTCTCAATTTTTTGATTTTTCGATTTTGGGCTATTTTCTTTTTAATTTTTTTAAGTTGATTTTTGGTTGATTTATGCAAACTCCCTTTACAAATGTTGATCTTGGTAGCTTGAGCTTCATGAAAATATTTTTGTTATAATTTTTGGAATTTATTTTAATTTTGTGAATTTTGAATATTTTATTATTATTTATTGAATTTTCGTAAATTAATTTATTTAATTATAAAATTGGTTGATTTAGTGTTGGTATATGTTGATATTAATTTTAGTGTTAAGAAATTAACTTTTGTGAATATTATATAATTTTTAGTTTATGTAAATATTGGATTATTAGGTAATTAGTATTTTTGTTGAAATTATTGGTTAATTATATGTTTTAGATAATATTCGTATGCTATATGTTGATAGAATAATTGTAATGATTTTATATGATTTTTATTTAATTTTTGAGGAATATTACTTATATTATGTGTATTTTGATTTAATAGGATAATTGTGTAATTTTGTTAAGATTATAGTTAAATATTATGTTTTAATTGGTTTTAGAATTATTTTAGGTAATAAAATGATTTCTATAAATTATTTACTATTTTTAACTAATTAATACTAATTTTCAAAATTTTTTTTGAAATAATATATTATTTACTAAATTGGTAATTAAATGGGTTTTTAATAACTTTTAATATATATTTAGGCTATTTAAGCTATTTTAAGATATAAAGTGAATTTTTACTATTAATAGTGAATTATTGAGAAATTTGATTTTTAATAATATTATATTATTATTTTGAAATTTTTACTTAATTATTGTGAAAATGATTATACTTAATTTTTTAATGTTAAATATGCTATATTTTGATATTTTGAAGATATTTGTAGAAATTATTGATTTTTAATATATTTATTATGTTATTTAGATGTTGGTGAATTGTGGACTTTAGTTGGGAATATTATGTAGTTGGGGGTCCTAACCGAAGGTGTTGTGTTTTGTGTGTTTAGAATTGCGTTTTTGTTTTAGGATTGGCTCAACTTTTTAATAGAGAGATGTCCATTTTACAGAGGAGGTTTTGCCAAATTTTTGATAGAATTTTCGTAAAACGTGACATCAAGTTGATCCTAAAATTCTATGTCTATATGTGTTTGATATTATTAGATTGAGTCTCTTTAGAAGTTTAAGTTAAAATTATTTTAATTTTATTTGTTTAGTTGTGCCGAGACTTAGGCCTGGTGGACCAGGCCCGTCGAACTAGTCTCGAGTAGTGCAAACTTGTGAGTTGTTATTTTATATATACATTGCACTTAGGTTGCATGTTTTAGTATTTATTCATGTATTGATTTGTATTTATTCATCAATTATTTTATTAAATGTTTACTATATTTTAGGTGTATTTTGAAATAAATGCATGTCATTTTTATTGATTTTTACTTAGCATGTTTTTAGTATACTATTAGTTTATTTTTAGTATATTTTATGATTGATTTGAATTTATTTGACATATATATACTCAAAATATATTTAGTTTATTTTAGGTATATTTCTAGTATATATATGGTTTATTTTATCATTATGACTATTTTTGCATTATTATTTTCCTATATGAATAATTTATTTTAAATGAAGGATATCGATAAAACATGCCACTTAGTGGGCAACATTAGGACCATGTACGTATCGGTGCGATAGATTTAAGGTTGAGTGAGAATTATTTATGGAATTATGATTTGATTAAGACTGATTGGTTGATTGATTGATTGATTAATGAGTTGAGAATATTGATGTGATTGATAGTGTGGTTGTTGGAGCTCAGTTGACTTAGTGTCTCAGGGCCAATCACACTGGTAGTGAAACTGCTGGAGCACGGTTGACTTAGTGTCTCAGGGCCAGTCTACTGTCCATATGGAATAAGTGAATTAATTTGGAATTAAGTGAGCCTATATGGCTAGAGAGTTATTGTTGATTGAGGTTGCAATTAAATTGGGTTCTATTTGATCCTTCATAAACATATGTTTTTTGGTATTATTATATAAAGTGTTTTTCAGCATCTGTGTGAAATGCTTGTATATATATATTTATTATATACGGATGATTGATTGCATTTGACATTAGGAGATGCATGTATATATATTATAATAATTCATTCGGTGAGGTCTGACTCCCCTTAGTTGATTTTTCAGGAGATTCTTTTTCATCAGACCTCAACAGTAGACCCATTCGCCGGATTTCTTCAGCCCCAGCTTGTTTATGTAAACGACTTACTTAATTTTATTTATACTTTAGAAAACTGTAGTTGTATCAGTAATGGGTTGTATTTGGTTTTTACTGTATGTTGGTTGTAATTTTAGAGACTTTCTCTGAATATTGTATAATATACTTTATTTTATAATATGATAGAGTTTATTTTTATCATATTGGTTTGAGATTTATTCTGGTGCATATTTTATTTATTTATTGCACGTTTTTATTTTTTAAGGCTTGCTACGGGTCCGAATTTGAAAGAATTCCCATTCCCTAGCGTCGGTCATGACTCCTAGTTTTGGGTCATGACAAAGTTGGTATCAGAGCGAAGTTTGTATCTTGGCCTAGGTTGTTAGAGTTGTGGCCTTAAGTTTTTAGAGTTGTGTTTTCTTTTGAAATTACTGCAATTGATTAGGTTTGAGTATGTCTCGATAAGTTTTCCACATAACCGTTAGTTGTTTATTTTATTTGAATCTTTCTTTTTATCTTTTCAGAATAAGGAGATGAGCACGTGTCACTCCACTGGTCGTTGGGGCCGAGGATGATGAGTCCTTTTAGGATGAGGTTTTACCTCATGAGCAGCCAGCGAGGCATAGAGGTCGAGGTAGAGGTAGACCTCAAGGAGCTATAGGTCGCCATAAATAGCGTGAGCTACAGGATGAGAAACTTATAGAGCCTGAGTACGAGGATGCTACTATACCTCTAGTTGCATTACTAATTCAGCATGTCTATCAGTAGGGTATGTCTTACCCTGAGGCAACACTATTCTACACCAGAGTTGGTCAGATATCTTTTGATGGGATATTAGACCCATTGGATTTTCTTCATGCGATTGAGATGAGGACTCGGACTGCTCACACCAAGTACCAGCTTATTATAATTGTTAAGCTATCAGCAGAGGGACCAGCCCTGGATTGGTTCATACGGATGATCTAACCATATATGACTACGATGATCTGGGCACAGTTCAAAGAGCAATTTATGAAGAGATTCTACCCAGAGCTACTCCGTATGAGCTACAGACTCTGACTGATGAGTATATCTCGAGGGTGATAAATCTATCAAGGACCACACCAGAGAGTTCCTTTAACTCGACAGATATGCAGAGGACCTTATGCGGGATCAGTATTTCACGGTCACCACGTATGTTACTGATTTAGGTTATGATTTTGCTGGGATGCCTACAATAGGCCTTACTCTGGAGTCAGTGATAAAGTTGGCTAAGGGGATTGAGCTGAGGCTAGTTAAGCAAGGAGCTATGTTTGATTATTACCAGTTGGGCACTCAGTCAAGAGGATTTTAGACTAGAGTTACCTTCAGATTAGCACCTGAGTTCGACTTAGATTGTTGCTTAGCAGGGACGTGGTAGAGGTACCAGAGGATGGTACCAAAGGTTTTGGCTGGGCTTCTACCAATCAGTAGGGAGGTCGAGATTAGGCTAGAGTTTTCATCTCACTTAGCAAGATGCTCAGGCATCTAATGCAGTCGTGGCAGGTATTATTCCTATTTGTTATCTAGATGCTTGGGTTCTGTTTGATCCGAGTGCCACACATTCCTTTGTATCTCTTGTGTTTGCTTCAAAATCTTATTGGCAAGCTTTGAGGATGGCTTTTCCTATGTCTATCGCCACTCCTCTAAGTGATTCTTTGGACATCGATATTGTTCTTTCTAGTTGTCCAATTTTCATCGGAGGTAGAGAATTGCAAGCAGATTTAGTGTTGTTGAATATGATAGAATTTGATGTTATCCTGGGTGTGGATTGGTTATCTTAGTACTATATCATTATGGATTATCAGAATAAAGAGGTGATTTTTAGAATTCCTGATGAAGAAGAGTTTAAGTTTGTTGGTGATAAGAGTTTTGCACCTCAGAATCTCATCTCCGCTATCACGACTAGGAAGATACTGAGGAAGGGTTGTCGGGGTTATTTAGCATTAGTCAGGGATAGTTCCATGGAGAAGTTATCACTCAAAGATGTTCCCGTTACTTGTGAGTTCCCTAATTTTTTCCTGAGGAGTTGCCAGGTTTACCACCTCACAGAGAGATTGAGTTCTGTGTAGATGTGGTTCTAAGCACTACCCCTATTTTAATGCCACCTTACATAATGGCTTATGCAGAGTTGAAAGAGTTAAAGGAGTAATTGCAGGAATTATTGGATAAGGGTTTTATCAGACCTAATGTTTCTCTGTAGTGTGCACTAGTCCTATTTGTGAGGAAGAAGGATGGTACCCTGAGACTATGCATTGACTATAGAGAGCTGAATAAGGTGACAGTGAAGAACAAGTATCCTCTCTCGAGGATAGATGATTTGTTTGATCAGCTGCAAAGTGCACAGTTCTTTTCTAAGATTGATTTGAGGTTGGGTTATCATCAATTGTGAATCAGAGAGGCTGATGTTCCTAAAACAAGGTTTCGTACTCGTTATGGCCACTATGAGTTTTTGGTGATGTCGTTTGGCTTGACTAATACACCAGCATCTTTCATGGATTTGATGAACAGGGTATTCAGACCATTTGTGGATTAGTTTGTGATAGTCTTCATTAATGATATACTGGTGTATTCGAAGAGTATGGAGGAGCATGTATATCACTTGAGGATTGTACTGCAGACACTGAGAGAACATTAGCTTTATGCTAAATTCTGAAAGTTTGATTTCTAGTTGGAGAGTGTTGCATTCCTTGGACATGTGGTGTCTAAAGATGGTATCCAGGTTGATCCACAAAAGATTGAGGCAGTGTTTGAGTGGCCTAGACTGACTACAGTTTTAGAGATTCATAGTTTTCTGGGTTTAACTGGGAATTATAAGAGGTTTGTATAGGATTTTTCTAGAATTATAGTTACTATGACTCGCTTGACTCAGAAGAATATGAAGTTTGAGTGGTTAGATGCTTGTGAGAATAATTTTCAGTTGCTGAAGAAAAAGTTGACCATAGCTCTAGTTTTGGCTTTGCCTAATAGAGTAGATAAGTTTATGGTGTATTGTGATGCCTCTAGAGTTGGACTAGGTTGTGTGTTGATGTAGAATGGTAAGGTGATAGCTTATGCTTTGAATCAGTTGAAGAAGCATGAATAGAATTATCCTACCCATGACCTAGAGATGGCTGCAATGATATTTGCTCTCAAAATCTGGAGACATTATCTGTACAGGGTGACTTGTGAGATTTTTACTGATCATAAAAGCCTTAAGTACATTTTCCAGTAGAGAGATCTGAATTTGAGGCAGAGGAGATGGTTAGAACTGTTGAAAGATTATGACTGTGAGATCCTTTATCATCTAGGCAAGGCTAATGTGGTAGCAGATACCTTGAGTAGGAAGTCCTCAGGTAGTCTTGCTCACATTAGTGTGGAGAGAAGACCATTGATCCAAGAGTTGCATGCATTAGTGGATCAAGGTCTGATGATGAAGGTGAGTAGATCAGGTGAACTGTTAGCATAGTTTAAGGTTCGATCTGTGTTGAGAGATAGGATTAAGGCAGCTTAGGGTCGAGATCCTATTCTAGAAGAGCTTATAGAGAATGTTCAAGCAGGGAAGTTCACTAATTTCACACTCGATGATGATGGTGTTTTATGGATCAGTGGTAGATTGTGTGTTCCTAATGTGGATAATTTGAGAGAAGAGATCCTTAAGGAAGCACATTCTACAGCCTATAGCGTACATCTAGGTGTTACTAAGATGTACCACAGTATTAGAGACTTGTACTGGTGGGATGGACTGAAGAAGGATGTAGCTGATTATGTTGCTAAGTGTTTGACGTGTCAGCAAGTGAAAACTGAACATCAAAAGCCTTATAGGAAGCTTCAACCTCTTCCTATTCCTAAGTGGAAGTGGGAAAGGATTGCTATGGATTTTGTGGTTGGTTTACCTTGTTCCAAGGATGGATATGATTCTCTCTAGGTGATTGTGGATATGTTGACCAAGTTTGTACAGTTCTTGCCTGTGAAAGCCACTTATTTTATAGCTAGATTGGCGAAGCTATATGTGAAGCATATTGTGTGCCTTTATGGAGTACTTGTGTCCATTATGTTCGATAGAGGTTTAGTGTTTGCCTCTCAATTTTGGCAGAAGTTGCAGGAAGCAATAGGCACCAGGTTAGATTTCAGTACTGCTTTTCATCCTCAGACAGATGGTCAGTTTAAGAGGATGATCCAGACATTAGAAGATATGTTGAGGATGTGTGTTTTAGATATGGGAGGTAGCTGGGATGATCATTTTCTACTTATGGAGTTCGCTTATAATAACAGCTACCATAGCAGTATTGGGATGACACCATATGAGGCTTTATATGGAAGGAATTGTATATCCCCTCTAAGTTAGGATGAGATTGGAGAGAGAGCATTGACTGGACCTGAGATGGTTCAGGATGCTGTAGAGAAGGTTATTGTGATCAAAAGGAGATTAAAGATCCTATTTAGTAGACAAAAGAGCTATGCATATCCGAGATGTAGAGATGTGGGGTTCCAAGTAGGAGACTATGTATTTCTGAAGGTGTCACCGATGAAGGGTGTGATGAGATTTGGTAAGAAGGGTAAGCTAGCACTGAAATATATTGGACTGTTTGAGATTTTGGAGAGAGTGGGCATTGTTGCATATCGGTTGGCTTTGTCTCTGAATTTGTCTCAAGTGCATATAGTGTTCCATATCTCGATGCTGAGGAAATATATTTCAGACCCTTCACATGTGTTGCAGCCCAATAGCATGGTAGTGAATGACGATTTAAAGTTTGTGGAAGAACTTGTTGCGATCATAGACTATCAAGTTTAACAGTTGTGTTCGAAGTAGATTCTAATGGTCAAAGTGTTATGGCGAAGCAACTACGTAAAAGATCATACTTAAGAGATCGAACCAGAGATGCTAGCTTCTTACCAGTATCTCTTTCCTCCTTGATTCTTATAATTATTCTTTCTTTGAATTCGGAGACGAATTCCTATAAAGAGGGGAGACTATAATAGCCCTTTTTTAAAAATTATTTTAATATAAAATGAGATGTGCAGTATTAATAAATTTAAAAGTTATATTTGATTATTTTACTATTTAGTAATTAATCATTATTATTTTATGTTTAATTATATTTTCTACATAAATATTTTATTTTAGAAACTTATTACTTAAACATTTATTTTACATTATTGATGATTAATTTTTCGGATAGTATTATTATAATAGTATTAATTTAATTTGCATTATTATTTCTATTATTATCATTTTTATTAATATACATTAATTGTATTATTATTAAATTATTTAATGAGTATTGTTTATATATTTCATTAGTATTATTTGTATTGTTATTATTTATTGTTAATTTATTTTATGTATATACATATATTAATATATGTTTGTATGTATTATTGTGTACATGTGTGTGTGTTTATATATTTGTGAATATATATATATATATATATATATATAAACAAAAGAACATAAACACAACAAAACCTTCTCCCTCCCACATCGTCCAATTTCATCACCGTCGGTGTGCCTCCTTTGCTTCCGGCCGACCACCACCTTCTTCCCTGTCTTTCCCATCACCGTTTACATGTCAGAATGTCGCTGGAGAGGTTAGAAACAACAGTAGCAGTAGGTAGCTTCTCCTCATCATCGATTGCTTTTTCGGCCACCATTTTGAGCACCGTTGGTCTATTTCGACTCCCTGAGCTCCGGTGGTCCTTGTTCCTAGCTCTGTTCAAGCTCTAACCCGATCGTTTATGAGTTTTCTCAATTTTTTGATTTTGAGCTATTTTGTTTTTTTATTTTTTTGAGTTGATTTTTGATTGATTAATGCAAACTCCCTTTACAAATGTTGATCTTGGTAGCTTGAGCTTCATGAAAATTATTTTTTATAATTTTTGGAATTTATTTTAATTTTGGTGAATTTTTGAATAGTTTATTATTATTTATTAATTTTAGTAAATTTATTTATTTAATTATAAAATTGGTTGATTTAGTGTTAGTATACGTTGATATTAATTTTAGTGTTGAGAAATTAATTTTTATGAATATTATATAATTTTTAGTAATATTTTTTAGTTTATGTAAATATTGGATTATTAGGTTAAATTAGTATTTTTGTTGAAATTATTGGTTAAATATATGTTTTAGATAATATTAGTATATTATATGTTGATAGAATAATTTTAATGATTTTATATGATTTTTATATAATTTTTGAGGAATATTAGTTATATTATGTGTATTTTGATTTAATAGGGTAATTGTGTAATTTTATTAAAGTTATAGTTAAATATTATGTTTTAATTGGTTTTAGAATTATTTTTGGTAATAAAATGATTTTTATAAATTATTTACTTTTTTTTAACTAATTAATACTAATTTTTGAAAATTGTTTTCAAATAATATATTATTTACTAAATTGGAAATTAAATGGGTTTTTAATAACTTTTAATATATATTTAGGCTATTTAAGCTATTTTAAGATATAAAGTGAATTTTTACTATTTAATAGTGAATTATTGAGAAATTTGATTTTTAATAATATTATATTATTATTTTGAGATTTTTACTTAATTATTGTGAAAATGATTATATTTAATGTTTTAATGTTAAATATGCTATATTTTGATATTTTGAGGATATATGTGGAAATTATTGATTTTGAATATATTTATTATATTATTTGGATGTTGGTGAATTGTGGACTTCGGTTGGGACAATTGTGTTATTCGGGATCCTAACCGAAAGTGTTGTGTTTTCTGTGTTTAGAAGTGCGTTTTTCTTGCAAGATTGGCTTTATTTTTTAGTAGAGAGATGTCCATTTTATAGAAGAGGTTCTATCGAATTTTCGGTAGAATTTTTGTAAAACCTGATATCATGTCGATCTTGAAATTCTGTATCTGTCTGTGTTCCGTATTCTTAGATTGAATCTCTATAGAAGTTTAAGTTAGAATTATTTTGATTTTATTTGTTTAGTTACATCGAGATCGAGGCGTAGTGGACCGGGCCCGTCAAACTAGTCTCGAGGAGCGCAAACTTGTGAGTTGTTATTTTATATATACATCGCACTTAGGTTGCATGTTTTAGTATTTATTCATGTTTTGATTAGTATTTATTCATCAATTGTTTTATTAAATGTTTAGTACATTTTAGATATATTTTGAAATTTGCATGTTATTTTTATTGATTTTTACTTAGCATGTTTTTAGTATACTGTTAGTGTATTTTTAGTATATTTCATAATTGATTTGAATTTATTTGACATATATATACTCAAAATATATTTAGTTTATTTTAGGTATATTTCTAGTATATATAGTTATTTTATCATTATGACTGTTATTCTGCATTATTTATTTTCCCATATGAATGATTTTGTTTTAAATGAAGGATATCGATAAAATGTGCTACCTAGTGGGCAGCACTAAGACCGTGTACGTGTTGGCACGATAGATTTAAGGTTGAGTGAGAATTACTTGTGGAATTATGATTTGATTGATTGATTGATGATTTGAGAATATTGATGTGATTGATAGCAAGGTTGCTGGAGCTTGGTTGACCTAGTGTCTCAAGGCCAATCACATTGGTAGTGAGACTGCTGAAGCTTGGTTGACTTAGTGTCTCAGGGTCAGTCTACTGTCCTTATGGAATAAATGAATTAATTTGGAATTAAGTGAGCCTGTATGGCTAGAGAGTTATTGTTGATTGAGGTCACGATTAAATAGGGTTCTATATGATCCTTCATAAACATATGTTTTTTGGTATTATTATATAAAGTGTTTTTCAACATTTGTTGAAATGCTTGTATATATATATTTATTATATACGGATGGTTGATTGCATTTGACACTAGGAGATGCATGTATATATATTATAACAATTCACTCAGTGAGGTCTAACTCCCCTTAATTGATTTTTCATGAGATTCTTCGTCTTCAGACCTTAACAGCAGACCCATTCGCTGGATTTCTTCAGCCCCGGCTTGTTTATGTAAACTACTTACTTAATTTTATTTGTAATCTTGAAAACTACAGTAGTATCAATAGTGGATTGTATTTGGTTTTTACCGTATGTTGGTTGTAATTTAAGAGACTTTTCTCTTAATATTGTATAATATACTTTATTTTATGATATGATAGAGTTTATTTTTATCATATTGATTTGAGATTTATTCTGGTGCATATTTTATTTATTTATTGCATGTTTTTAATTTTAAGGCTTGTTATAGGTTCCGAATTTGAAAGAATTCCCGTTCCCTAGCGCCGGTCATGACTCCTAGTTTTGGATCATGACATTTATCCATTTTTTCCAACCTCAGCTGCATGCTGTCTTGGATTTCTTTCTTCTTCCCCTCCATTCATTTTGCTAGATTTTTGCTCCTTCCTTTTGTGTATTGTCTTCTCAAGCTCCAAGACAAGTGGTATAAGTGGGGCTCCTTGTTTGCTTGCACTACGTTTAGTGTGCATACAAGAGCAAAAGTTCTTGTAAAACCATAAACACAATCAAATCAAAACAAAAAGTAAAAAGAATATCTAAATCAAATAACACAATTTTCTTAATAATGTCAATTTTAGCAATCCTCAACAATGATGCCAAAAACTTAGTGTGTGAAATCCATAAACATAGGGAATCGTGCAAGTAATAAATAAAGATCATCCCACAGAGGTTGTAAAACTAACTATTATAATACTTAAAGTGTACGTTTATTTGGTTTTTGAAATAAAATAAGCAAAACAAATTAAAGCTAATGTAAAATCACAATCTAAGAAAATGCTAGGGTTCTTAAACTCAATTAACCTTCAATAAAGTAAAAAAGAATAATAAACCCCCTTGATTGGAAGCTTGTTGTTCTTGATCTTCAAACATCCACTAAACTAAAACAAATGAAGAACTAGAGATTTCTAGTTTTGATTCTTGAAAATGAAATAACAAAATTAAACTAAAGAAAAGACTATTCTATTTTTTAGGTGGCTCTACACCTTTTAAAGCCAATCGTATCTCCTATTCCAATCCTTAACAAAAGATAATTAAATCTCTAAGGATCAACTCTGCTTAAAATTCAAAATTTGAATTTCTGTTGGAGGCGTATGGTTGTGCAGAATTTACACACAAATGTGCATCTTTTCTTCTTTAGGCACGACCATACGCTTTTAATGCATGATTGTGCCTCTTCATTTTGAACCAGCATGGTTGTGCAAAATTTTCACATGGCTATGCAGTATTACTTCACTTTAGAACTTGACTTTTCTTTAAAAGTTTGACTTGCTTCGACTTCCATATTATGGACTTGCCTTAATTAGCTCCTTAAAGCTGTTGCATTGCATCCTAGAGATCCAAAAGTACACCAACTTACTTAAAATTAAAACAAACCTAATAAACTTAAGAAAAATAATAAAGATAAATAAAAACCTTGCATTGAACTAAAAATACAACTAAAATGATCATAATAATCTTATTTAAAGTGTTAAAAAGATAAAGCTTTTCACACTCATCATAGCATCCAAAACACAATAGCTCCCTCCTTCATTTTACATGTTGGACACATTTAGGAGTGAAGAGACAAAATTGGCCTTTGCCACGTCATCTTTATTAATGGTGTTGGAAGGTTTTCTAATTTTTGCTAATGGTTTTAAGCTCATGGTACCAATTTGTTAGGGTTAAAACCACTAGTCAAGAAGTGATTAAGGTTCAAAGCACATGATATTTATCTATCCCTTCTTTTTTTATATATAATTTCAACTATACTGATAGTTAACAATTTGAAATTGAAAATAATTTTATGCCCTTCACCATTATTTTTATAGCGTTACTATTTTATCTTAATTTAAAGGGTTATTACATAATCACACCATGAACTTTAGTTATTTTCACTAATCTATCCTATTTTGAAAATTGTGGTGAATTGGTATATATGAATATTTTGATTTATTGCAAATCTATCTAAGGTCAAAATAGCATGTGCCCATATTGATATAGTATGCGGACATGGCATGCATGTATAAATTTTTTGTTGATATGAAAATTAAAAGAAGAAATAAGTAAAATTTTAATCTTTAACTTGCACTTTTTTCTTTTGCAAATATATCCTTCTATTATGTAAAATCTAAAATTTTAATTAATTATTTTTTAGGTTTTAGAATTCTTTCAAACACACACACACACACACACACACACACACACACACACACACACACACACACACGCACATATAGTTCAATAATAGTTGTTATATTAAATTTCATCACTTGATTTTATTTATTATTTTAATAAGTTGAAATCACAATCAAGTAAAAAGAATCCAACAAAAATTTTAAATGTATTTTTATAAATATTTGAGTAATTTTTTTAATAAAAATATGCATATGATCACATAAAAAATATAAGATATCTAAATATAATTTAAAATTAGATAAAATTAAAATAATTGATGAAGTTGATAGAATTTACAAAAAAGATGAAAGTTGAGGATATATTTGCAAATAAGATGAAAGTTAATGATAGAAAAATTATCAATTTTTTCTTCTAATTTGCACATGTATGCCATGTTAGCATACCATGTCAATATGAGCACATACTATTTTAACTGTGGATAAATTTACAATAAATCAAAAAGTTTATATACTAACTTACTATAATTTTAAAAGTAGGATAAATTGCTAAAAATAACTAAAATTCATAGTATTAGAATGTAATAACCCTAATTTAAAATGTTTGACCTACGGGCTATGTTGGAAAGAATTTTGACATATATTTTAATTTACTTTCTTTCATAATTACACCTTCTTAGTGTGTTTTAATTAAAATGTATGAGTATCAAAAAAAATGTACGAGAAAGGAGAAAGGGATTTAAGGGAGTTTTTAGATATGAGGTTATTTTTGAAAAAAAATAGAAAAAATTATGAAAAAATTATAAACTATTTATTTTTAAAATTAACCATCATGTATCATGCAAGTTTGCATTATATGGTTAAAGTAAATTTCACTTTGTTTATGATCATTATTGGATGATGAGAAACACTCTTATCTTATAGTGATAAAAAAAAGATTTGAAAAAGTTAAATTTCTATAAAATCTTCCATTATATATATAAACTTTGGGGTAAAATTGAGGGTCTTGTGGTAATATAAACAAAAATAAGAGTAAAGAGAAACAGAGAAAAAAAGATACAAAAATTTAACAGGGTTTGACAATGTGTCTACATCCTTGGGAGTAGAGCGGTTTGAGCCTTTTTCCTTAAATAACCATGTACACCTAGGGTTACAAAATACATGATATATATAATAAAAAGGTATGATATTTATATTACAATATCACCCCTATATCATACTACCAACCCATTTAAACCGTAACCCCACATATGACCAAGAGACTCCCCCAAAGGCAGATATTATCGCTCCACTCCACTCAGCATGTGTTCACTTACTAGCGTATATAAGCCATACACAACAAGTTCAGTTTAAGGGAATGCTTATATATATCCCTTGACTTTACCATAAAATTTACATGTGACTTTTATATTTTTTTAGCCCCAATATAGAACTTTATTCCTTTAATATAACACTCCATCAGATACTTCTTTAAAGAATTTTTGCAATTAAAATCCTATAAATTAAAAAAAATTTAATTTTAATATTTGATTAATAAAAATTAGTTTGATTATTTAGGAAAACTGTTGACCATTTGCATGATCAAACTTAAAATTCTGGACTTTGACAAACAATTTTTATACTAATAATTTCAATTAAGTGTGTAGAAAATTATATACCAAACATATACCAAGCATATAGACTTTTGGATGAATAGTGACTTTTTGGGCAAATTGAACCTCTAAGATTCAAGAAGGCTTTTGACATCTTTAGAGCTCTTAGATGAGAAAATGAGCTTCTTCACATTTGAAGTAGACATCTTGAGCTTTCTGAATTGGACTTATTTGTCAAAATCCAAGTTCATTTTGTTATGCAAATTTTGAGTCGAAAGCCATGTATATGTTTGCCATCTCATATTGCACATCTTTTGGTATTTTGGACATATCTTGAGTTACAAAAGTCCAATTAAGGTGATTAAAAATGATATGAAAAGAAACATAAAAAATATAAAACTTTTGTAATATCCCGTGTTTTTAAAAATATTTTTTTACACTGTACCGGGATATGCAGTGTCAATAATTTTGAATATATATGTGATATTTTTACGAGTTAATATGTATTTAAAACCTATTTTAATTACGATATATTATTTACAGTGTTTTACGTAAAATTTTCCCGGGACTTGCATTTTTGGGGAAATTTTCACGTAAACAATTTATTATTAATTATTTTAGATGTATTTACGGACTTGCATGAACTCATACATATTTTTAAATTATTAAATAAAGCCTGTGTGTGTATATGTATTTAATTAGGGTTTATTATACCCTAATATTTTATTAAGTATTTAATTGTTTTAATTGTTATTTAATTAATTTTATTTGGTATAAATTATTAAAATATTAATATTTTTATGTGTGTGGTGTATATTGGATGTGTGTAATTTAATATTATTTTAATATATAGTATAAAGTATATATATATACATATATTTGTTAAAAATTACAAAAGTTTGCAAAATTACATTTTGGCCCCCGACTTCTTCTTCTTCTCCGACCGATTCCCCATCGCCGTTCCGCCGTCTGTCAAGCCGTTCCTTCACCGTGGGTGTGCCGTCCGGTGTGCCACCATCTTCCCCGACCAGTTTCGCCGCCTGTGGAGGCCGTTTCCGGCATCGGGAGAACGATTTTGGCCGGAGAAGCCGAAAATCAACCCACCGTCGATCACGTCGATTCCGGCCACCGTTTTTGACACCGCCGGTCTCTTTCTTCTCCTTGAGCTCCGGTGAGTGTGATTCTAGCTTTGGTTTGAGCTAAAATGGTCTAGAATTGCTTAGGTTTCGATTTGTAAATTTCGGCCTATTAGGGTTTTCGATTTTTTTGAGCTTCGAATTGATTGATTCATGGAAACTTCCTTCACAAATGTTGTTCCTAGTAGCTTAATCTTCATGTATGAATTTTTGTAGAATTTTTGGAGATTTTTTGGATTTTTGGGTATTTTTGAATATTTTAATATATTTTCTAATTTTCGGAAATTAATTATTTAAATTATGAAATTGGAGTTTAGGGTTAAATTAGGTGATGAAATTAATTATAGGAATTTATTTGGAATTTTTATGAATTTCTAAGTATTTATTTTGAATTATTGAAGTTTATGGAATTTTGGAAAAATTAGGTTAAATGTGTTTTTAATGGAAATTAATTGGTTAATTGAGTTTAAATGTTGATATTATTGATAAATATGTTGAGAAAATTAATTTTGGATAAGTGTATGATTTTTGGTGAATTTTTGAAGTAATTTAAGTATATTTATATATATAGGGGTATTTTGGTAATTTTACCCTAAATTGTCTAAAAATGTAATTTAATTGGTTTTAATATTTATTTAAGGTATAAAAATGATTTCTACAAAATATTTGGTATTTTTAATTAATTAAAACTATTTTTCGTGAATTATTTTCAATTATAAATAAAATATACGGTTTTTCTAATAAAATGAGTTTTAATCGGTTTTTATAGTGTTTCAAGGTTAAATATGTAATTTCTACCTATGAAAATGTATTTATGTGATTTAAGGATATTTTCGGTATATCTGGAATTATTCTGTGTTTATGGACCCCGGTCGGTGGACTGTAGTTTGGAGTCCGACCGTGGGATTTTGATTGTGTTGAGCTCGTTTTTCGAAGTGTATTTCTTTGCAGGGTCAGCTCTACTCTTTTGAGTAGAGAGATGTCCATTTTACAGGGGAGGTTCTGCCGAATTTTCGATAGAATTCTTGTAAAACGTGATATCCAGTCGAACCCTAATTTTCGATTCTGTGTTTAATACTCTAGATTGAATTCTAGGATTTCTGTTAGGTTTATTCTAATGTCGGTTATTTATTGCTTGTTTAGTTGCGCCGAGACCGAGGGCTAGTGGACCAAGCCCGTCGGACCTGTCTCGTGGAGCGCATTAGGTGAGTTACTATTCTATATATATATGCTTTAGGGTGTATGATTTAGAAAATGCATGTTTTATTTTGACTGAATATGCATAAATAATGTGATTTATATTCAAGTATATTTTTGGTATATAATAAATTATATACATGTTTTGTTAATAAAATATATTTAAAATGTTTTTAAATATATTTTTAGTTTAATTCATGATTTGATTGGATTTATTTGACATATATATACTCAAAATATACCTGGTTTATGTTTGGTATATTTTCGGTATATATATGGTTTATATTGTTGTTTCATTTACATTCATGCATCATTTATTGTGAATGAATGATTTATATTATTAATGAAGGATATCAATAGAATGTGCTACCTAGTGGGCAGCACTAGGACCGAGTACGTACCGGTACGCCTATAGCTTTAGGCTATAATACTAACTTATTTGTGGATATTGATTTGATTATGATTATTGATATGTGAGATGTGGTTTGTGGGTGTGATTGCTGGAGCTCGGTTGACCAAGTGTCTCGGGGCCAATCACACTGGCAGTCAGACTGCTGGAGCTCGGTTGACTTAGTGTCTCGGGGCCAGTCTACTGTCCATATGGATTAAGTGGATATATTTGGTATAAGTGAGCCTGTATGGCCAGTGTGTTGTTTAACACTATTTTCTGAGGTTGCGATATTCTAGGGTTCTATGTGATCCTTCATAAACTGGGATTTTTCAGTAAAATATATAAAAATGATTTTTCTGCATCTGTATGAATTTGCCTGTATATATACATATTATATATATACTGTTGAGTGTATGCATTATCACTTAGTGTGTATGTATATATATTATAGTAATTCACTCAGTGAGGTCTGACTCCCCTCCGTTGACTATTTTTCAGGAGAGTCAACTTCCTCAGACCTCAGTAGCAGGTCGATACGCCGGATTTCTTCCGCCCCGGCTTCTTTATGTAAATTGTCTACTTGAGTCTTATTTATTTTATCTAGACACTGCAGTAGTTGTGAATTAAAGTATGAGATTTTATGTACTTTATTTTAAAGAGATGTATTATATTGAAACTGGATTTGTATTAAAGATTATATACATCTATGTGATGAGATGAGATTTTGTTTAAATCCAGTTGATATGGAAAAATGATATTATGATTTTTATTTCCGCTGTATATTATATTTTTATTGTTATTATGGCATGCTTTATTTTATTTTTAGGCTTGCTACGGGTTCCGGATTCGAAAGAATTCCCGTTCCCTAGCGCCGGTCATGGCCCCTGTTTTGGGTCGTGACAAAGTTGGTATCAGAGCGAAGTTCATATCAGAGTGGAGTTCTGTGTCAGGGCTTAGTTATGTGAGTTGTGGCCCTAGTTTTAAAGTTGTGTTTTCTGTTGGACTACTGCAGTGTATTAGGTTCGAGTATGTCTTGATAAGTATTCCTTGTTGTAGTTTTCAGCGTTATTCCTCTGTTGTCTGTTTTGTCTGAATCTTTCCGTTTGTCTTTTCAGAATGAGGAGGCGAGCGCGTGTCGCTCCACCGGTCGTTGAGGCCGAGGATGATGAGTCTTTTCAGGACGAGGTTTTACCTCCTGAGCAGCCAGTGAGACGTAGAGGTCGTGGCAGAGGTAGACCTCGAGGAGCGGCAGGTCGCCGTAGGCAGAGAGAGTTACAGGACGAGGAGCCTGTTGAGCCTGAGTTTGATGTTCCTGTTCCTCCAGTTGTTCAGCCTGTTCAGCCTGCCTATCAGCAGGGTATGTCTGACCCTGAGGCAGCTTTGTTCTATGCCAGAGTTGGCAGGATTGCTTTTAATGGTACTTCTGATCCTTTAGATTTTCTGCATGCGATTGAGACTAGGACTCGGACTGCTCATACCGAGTACCAGCGGATCATGATCGTTGAGTTGTCTGTTGAGGGACCAGCTCTAGATTGGTTCATTCAGATGATCCAGCCCTATATGATGACGATGACCTGGGCTCAGTTTCGAGAGCGATTCATGAGGAGATTTTGTCCAGAGCCTCTTCGTTTGAGCTATCGTCTTCGTCTGACCAGTATTTCTCGTGGAGATCGATCTGTAGAGGAGTATACCCGAGAGTTTCTTCGTCTGGGTAGATATGCTGAGGATCTGATGCGAGATCAGTATTTCGCGGTTACTACCTATGTTACTGGTTTGGGTTCAGCTTTTGCTGGTATGCCCACAGCAGGTCTTACTCTGGAGTCCGTGATTGAGTTAGCTAAGGAGATTGAGCTGAGATTAGTTAGGCAGGGAGCGATGCCTGATTATTATCAGTTGGGAGTTCAGCCGACTGGATCGCAGGCTACTCTATATTCGAGTTTTCATGTTGGTTCGAGTAGTCAGCAGCGAGGTTCGACTCAGCAGAGTCAGAGACAGCAGCAGCGAGTGCATCGGAGCAGTAGACATGGCCGTGGAGGTCAGCGTAGATCGTTCAGATTTGGGTCAGGTGCTTCGAGCAGCAGCAGTGGTCGTAGTTCTGGATCAGCGGCCAGTGTTTGTCAGACTTGTGGTAGAGTCCATCAGGGACCATGTTATCTGACACCACTGACATGTTTCAGATGCGGGCAGACAGGACATTTTGCCAGATCGTGTCCTTATTTCGGATATCAGCAGCAGCAGATTTCGTGATTCCCACAGTAGTCGATTGCTAGTGCAGCACCCGTGCCATTTCAGTTGCCACCAGCCCAGCATCAGAGTTCTACTCAGTTTGTTCCACAGCAGAGTCGTGGTAGAGGTACTAGAGGAGGTGCTAGAGGTGTTGGCCAGGCTTCTACCAGTCAGCAGGGAGGTCGAGGTCAGGCCAGAGTTTTCCATCTGACTCAGCAGGATGCTCAGGCATCTAATGCAGTCATGGCAGGTATTATTTCTGTTTGTTACCTGGATGCTTTGGTTTTGTTTGATCCGGGTGCCACGCATTCCTTTGTTTCTCCCATTTTTGCTTCTAAATCTTGTTGGCAAGCTTCGAGGATGGCTTTTCCTTTGTCTGTTGCCACTCCTCTGAGTGATTCCTTGGACGCCGATATTGTTCTTTCTGGTGGTCCAGTTCTCGTGGGAGATAGAGAATTACCCGCTGATTTGATTTTGTTGGATGTGATGGAATTTGATGTTATTTTGGGAATGGATTGGTTATCTCAGCACTTTGCCATGGTAGATTGCAGGAATAAGGAGGTGACTTTTAGAATTCCTGGTGAAGTAGAATTTAAGTTTGTTGGTGATAGGAGTTCAGCACCTCAGAATCTTATTTCTGCTATTTCTGCTAGGAAGTTGTTGAGGAAAGGTTGTCAGGGGTATTTGGCATTGGTCAGGGATACGTCAGTGGAGAAGTTGTCACTCACAGATGTTCCGGTTGCTTGTGAGTTTCCTGATGTTTTTCCCGAGGAGTTACCAGGTTTACCACCTCATAGAGAGATTGAGTTCTGTATAGATGTGGTACCAGGTACTACTCCTATATCTATGCCACCCTATCGTATGGCTCCTGCAGAGTTGAGAGAGTTGAAGGAGCAGTTGCAAGAGTTGTTGGATAAAGGTTTTATTAGACCTAGTGTTTCTCCTTGGGGTGCACCAGTCCTGTTTGTGAAGAAGAAGGATGGTACCCTGAGACTGTGCATTGACTACAGAGAGTTGAATAAGGTAACAGTGAAGAACAAGTATCCTCTCCCGAGGATAGATGATTTGTTTGACCAGTTATAGGGTGCACAGTTCTTTTCTAAGGTTGACTTGAGGTCGGGTTATCATCAGCTGCGGATCAGTGAATCCGATATTCCTAAGACAACATTCCGTACTCGATATGGTCATTATGAGTTTCTGGTGATGTCTTTTGGTTTGACTAATGCACCAGCAGCTTTTATGGACCTGATGAACAGAGTATTCAGACCGTATGTGGATCAGTTTGTGGTAGTCTTCATTGATGATATACTGGTATATTCGAGGAGTATGGAAGAGCATGTATATCACTTGAGGATTGTACTACAGACACTGAGAGATCATCAGCTTTATGCTAAATTCTCGAAGTGTGATTTCTGGATGGAGAGTGTTTCTTTTCTTGGACACGTAGTGTCTAAAGAAGGTATTCAGGTTGATCCACAGAAGATTGAGGCAGTATCTGAGTGGCCTAGACCTACTTCTGTTACGGAGATTCGGAGTTTTCTGGGTTTAGCCGGGTATTATAGGCGGTTTGTGCAGGATTTTTCCAGGATAGCAGCCCCTATGACTCGCTTGACTCAGAAGAATGTTAGATTCGAGTGGTCAGAAGCTTGTGAGAATAGTTTTCAGTTATTGAAGGAGAAATTGACCACAGCGCCAGTATTAGCTTTGCCTAATAGTGTGGATAAGTTCACAGTTTACTGTGATGCCTCTAGAATTGGTCTTGGTTATGTGTTGATGCAGAATGGAAGGGTGATAGCCTATGCTTCGAGGCAGTTGAAGAAGCATGAGCAGAACTATCCTACACATGATCTAGAGATGGCTGCAGTGATCTTTGCTTTGAAGATTTGGAGACATTATTTGTACGGGGTGACTTGTGAGATATTTACTAATCACAAGAGCCTTAAGTACATTTTCCAGCAGCGAGATTTGAATTTGAGGCAGAGAAGATGGTTGGAACTGTTGAAGGATTATGATTGCGAGATTCTTTACCATCCGGGTAAAGCTAATGTGGTAGCAGATGCCTTGAGTAGGAAGTCCTCAGGTAGTCTTGCTCACATCGGTGTTGAGAGGAGACCATTGATCCAGGAGTTGCATCTGTTGGTGGATCAAGGTCTGATGATGAAGATTAGTAGATCAGGTGGACTGTTAGCTCACTTTAAAGTGCGATCTGTACTAAGGGATAGGATTAAAGCAGCTCAGAGCCGAGATCCTATTCTGGAAGAGCTTGCAGAGAATGTCAGAGTAGGGAAGTTCACTGATTTCACACTCGATGATGATGGTGTGTTGTGGATCAGTGGTAGATTGTGTGTTCCAGATGTGGATGATTTGAGAGAGGAGATTTTAGAGGAAGCACATTCTACAGCCTACAGCGTTCATCCAGGTGTTACTAAGATGTACCACAGTATCAGAGATCTATACTGGTGGGATGGATTGAAGAAGGATGTTGCTGATTATGTTGCTAAGTGCTTGACGTGTCAGCAAGTAAAAGCCGAACATCAGAAGCCTTCTGGGAAGCTTCAGCCTCTTCCTATTCCCGAGTGGAAGTGGGAAAGGATAGCTATGGATTTTGTGATCGGTTTACCTCATTCGAAGGATGGATACGATTCCATCTGGGTGATTGTAGACAGGTTGACGAAGTCTGCACATTTCTTGCCTGTGAAAGCCACATATTCAGTTGCTAGATTGGCGAAGTTGTACGTGAAGCATATTGTGTGCCTTCATGGAGTACCTGTGTCCATTGTGTCAGACAGAGGTTCGGTGTTTACTTCTCATTTTTGGCAGAAGTTGCAGGAAGCGATGGGCACTAGGTTGGATTTCAGTACTGCTTTTCATCCTCAGACAGACGGTCAGTCTGAGAGGACGATCCAGACACTAGAAGATATGTTGAGGATGTGTGTCTTGGATTTGGGAGGTAGCTGGGATGATCATTTGTCGCTTGTTGAGTTTGCATATAATAACAGCTACCATAGCGGTATTGGTATGGCACCATATGAGGCGTTGTATGGAAGGAAGTGTAGATCCCCGTTGAGTTGGGATGAGATTGGTGAGAGAGAGCTTTGACTGGACCAGAGATGGTTCAGGATGCTGCAGAGAAAGTCGCCGTGATCAAGCGTAGATTAGAGACCGCAGTTAGCAGACAGAAGAGTTATGTGGATCCTAGGCGCAGAGATGTGGAGTTTCAGGTTGGAGATTTCATTTTTCTGAAAGTATCTCCGATGAAGGGTGTGATGAGATTTGGCAGGAAGGGTAAGTTAGCACCGAGATACATTGGACCGTTTGAGATTCTGGAGAGAGTTGGCACTGTTGCATATCGGTTGGATTTGCCTCCGAGTATGTCACAGGTGCATCCAGTATTTCATATCTCGATGTTGAGGAAGTATATCTCGGATCCTTCACACGTGTTGCAGCCCGACAGTGTAGAAGTGAGTGAAAATTTGACTTTTGTGGAAGAACCTGTGGCGATCGTTGATTTTCAAGTTCGACAGTTGCGATCGAAGCAGATTCCGATGGTCAAGGTTCTGTGGCGTAGCGACAGAGTTAAAGAGCATACGTGGGAGACTGAAGCTGAGATGCGAGCTTCTTACCCGTATCTCTTTCCTTCCTGATTCTGTAATCTTGTTTTCTGGAATTCGGGGATGAATTCTTGTAAGGGGGGAAGACTGTAATATCCCGTGTTTTTAAAAATATTTTTTTACACTGTACCGGGATATGCAGTGTCAATAATTTTGAATATATATGTGATATTTTTACGAGTTAATATGTATTTAAAACCTATTTTAATTACGGTATATTATTTACAGTGTTTTACGTAAAATTTTCCCGGGACTTGCATTTTCGGGGAAATTTTCACGTAAATAATTTATTATTAATTATTTTAGATGTATTTACGGACTTGCATGAACTCATACATATTTTTAAATTATTAAATAAAGCCTGTGTGTGTATATGTATTTAATTAGGGTTTATTATACCCTAATATTTTATTAAGTATTTAATTGTTTTAATTGTTATTTAATTAATTTTATTTGGTATAAATTATTAAAATATTAATATTTTTATGTGTGTGGTGTATATTGGATGTGTGTAATTTAATATTATTTTAATATATAGTATAAAGTATATATATATACATATATTTGTTAAAAATTACAAAAGTTTGCAAAATTACATTTTGGCCCCCGACTTCTTCTTCTTCTCCGACCGATTCCCCATCGCCGTTCCGCCGTCTGTCAAGCCGTTCCTTCACCGTGGGTGTGCCGTCCGGTGTGCCACCATCTTCCCCGACCAGTTTCGCCGCCTGTGGAGGCCGTTTTCGGCATCGGGAGAACGATTTTGGCCGGAGAAGCCGAAAATCAACCCACCGTCGATCACGCCAATTCCGGCCACCGTTTTCGACACCGCCAGTCTCTTTCTTCTCCTTGAGCTCCGGTGAGTGTGATTCTAGCTTTGGTTTGAGCTAAAATGGTCTAGAATTGCTTAGGTTTCGATTTGTAAATTTCGGCCTATTAGGGTTTTCGATTTTTTTGAGCTTCGAATTGATTGATTCATGGAAACTTCCTTCACAAATGTTGTTCCTAGTAGCTTAATATTCATGTATGAATTTTTGTAGAATTTTTGGAGATTTTTTTGATTTTTGGGTATTTTTGAATATTTTAATATATTTTCTAATTTTCGGAAATTAATTATTTAAATTATGAAATTGGAGTTTATGGTTAAATTAGGTGATGAAATGAATTATAGGAATTTATTTGGAATTTTTATGAATTTCTAAGTATTTATTTTGAATTATTGAAGTTTATGGAATTTTGGAAAAATTAGGTTAAATGTGTTTTTAATGGAAATTAATTGGTTAATTGAGTTTAAATGTTGATATTATTGATAAATATGTTGAGAAAATTAATTTTGGATAAGTGTATGATTTTTGGTGAATTTTTGAAGTAATTTAAGTATATTTATATATATAGGGGTATTTTGGTAATTTTACCCTAAATTGTCTAAAAATGTAATTTAATTGGTTTTAATATTTATTTAAGGTATAAAAATGATTTCTACAAAATATTTGGTATTTTTAATTAATTAAAACTATTTTTCGTGAATTATTTTCAATTATAAATAAAATATACGGTTTTTCTAATAAAATGAGTTTTAATCGGTTTTTATAGTGTTTCAAGGTTAAATATGTAATTTCTACCTATGAAAATGTATTTCTGTGATTTAAGGATATTTTCGGTATATCTGAAATTATTCTGTGTTTGTGGACCCCGGTCGGTGGACTGTAGTTTGGAGTCCGACCGTGGGATTTTGATTATGTTGAGCTCGTTTTTCGAAGTGTGTTTCTTTGCAGGGTCGGCTCTACTCTTTTGAGTAGAGAGATGTCCGTTTTACAGGGGAGGTTCTGCCAGATTTTTGGTAGAATTCTCGTAAAACGTGATATCCAGTCGAACCCTAATTTTTGATTCTGTGTTAAATACTCTAGATTGAATTCTAGGATTTCTGTTAGGTTTATTCTAATGTCGGTTATTTATTGCTTGTTTAGTTGCGTCGAGACCGAGGGCTAGTGGACCAGGCCCGTCGGACCTGTCTCGTGGAGCGCATTAGGTGAGTTACTATATTATATATATATGCTTAGGATGCATGATTTAGAAAATGCATGTTTTATTTTGACTGAATATGCATAAATAATGTGATTTATATTCAAGTATATTTTTGGTATATTTTTGGTATATAATAAATTATATACATGTTTTGTTAATAAAATATATTTAAAATGTTTTTAAATATATTTTTAGTTTAATTCATGATTTGATTGGATTTATTTGATATATATATACTCAAAATATACCTGGTTTATGTTTGGTATATTTTCGGTATATATATGGTTTATATTGTTGTTTCATTTACATTCATGCATCATTTATTGTGAATGAATGATTTATATTATTAATGAAGGATATCAATAGAACGTGCTACCTAGTGGGCAGCACTAGGACCGAGTACGTACCGGTACGCCTATAGCTTTAGGCTATAATACTAACTTATTTGTGGATATTGATTTGATTATGATTATTGATATGTGAGATGTGGTTTGTGGGTGTGATTGCTGGAGCTCGGTTGACCAAGTGTCTCGGGGCCAATCACACTGGTAGTCAGACTGCTGGAGCTCGGTTGACTTAGTGTCTCGGGGCCAGTCTACTGTCCATATGGATTAAGTGGATATATTTGGTATAAGTGAGCCTGTATGGCCAGTGTGTTGTTTAACACTATTTTCTGAGGTTGCGATATTCTAGGGTTCTATGTGATCCTTCATAAACTGGGATTTTTCAGTAAAATATATAAAAATGATTTTTCTGCATCTGTATGAATTTGCCTGTATATATACATATTATATATATACTGTTGAGTGTATGCATTATCACTTAGTGTGTATGTATATATATTATAGTAATTCACTCAGTGAGGTCTGACTCCCCTCCGTTGACTATTTTTCAGGAGAGTCAACTTCCTCAGACCTCAGTAGCAGGTCGATACGCCGGATTTCTTCCGCCCCGGCTTCTTTATGTAAATTGTCTACTTGAGTCTTATTTATTTTATCTAGACACTACAGTAGTTGTGAATTAAAGTATGGGATTTTATGTACTTTATTTTAAAGAGATGTATTATATTGAAACTGGATTTGTATTAAAGATTATATACATCTATGTGATGAGATTTTGTTTAAATCCAGTTGATATGGAAAAATGATATTATGATTTTTATTTCCGCTGCATATTATATTTTTATTGTTATTATGGCATGCTTTATTTTATTTTTAGGCTTGCTACGGGTTCCGGATTCGAAAGAATTCCCGTTCCCTAGCGCCGGTCATGGCCCCTGTTTTGGGTCGTGACAACTTTCATGAAGAAAGTATAGGCAAATTAAAATTTCTTCAGGAGAAAATCATGGCTTCAACTTATGTATAGCTGTCTGACAGTATTATGCATTTTAGATTGCATAGTTCTTAGTATTTTTGACATATCCTGAGCTGAAGAAGTTAAATTTGTTAGTGATATGCACTAGGTCAATCATTTGATTATGCATTGACTTTCTTATTTTATTAATAAAGAGATATTTCATTATCATTTGATTTTATGATAATTGTATGAATGGTTAATTCTTACTAAGGCCATCAAGTATGTGACTTGATAGTAAAACCCTTAAATTAAAATAAGAGTTCTATTCTAATTATCCCTAGCCATTTATTAATTATATAAATGTTAAAGTATTAAGGCTAGTATGATGTTGACTAATGGTTATGTTTTACTAATAATGAATATGAGATATTAAGTCAACTTATAGGTACATGATAAGAGATCATGTACTGGATTGACCCACTATGAGAATACTACATAGATTATTGTCATAAGTATTTCTCATTATAGTAATTTTATTTCGGTCCTTTGACCTTGAAATCATCATGGATTTCTACATAGCTATTTTATGTTTTAACACATTCTAACATTGTCTTTAATCGGATGATTAGATAGGATGTTGTTGGATATAAAATTAGTTATGTGAGGAATGTGAGTGATTTAGAAGGAATTTATCCCTCATTAATATGCGAAAGATATCTAAGGGCCCCTTGATGAGATAGACTGAAGGAAAATACATGGCCATGCTGAAATGAATTGATAAAGAGTTATCATTTTTAGTCTACTTAGAATTAAGTCATAATATTGAACTATATAAGGATGACATTCTATGCCTTATGTTCAATTAAGATATCATGTGATAAAAGGACGATAAAATTCATTGTAATTAGGTTGTGTCAGATTATTGACTTCACATGACTTGGGTAGTCATAATGTCTTGCTAGAGGCCACTTATGACTTGTAGGCCTAAATAGAGATTTAGGCCCACTGTCAATGTTATGTGAACCTATAGGGTCACACACTTAGAACAAGCCCAAAATGATTATGGGTTTAATAAGCCCAAAATAAACTTTATGGAAATAAATAATTAAAGTGTTTTATTTATTTAAGATAAATGTTATTTTAAATAAATAAATAAATAAGATATTATTTCTGATTTGTTTTTAAAACAAAATCAAAATGTAATAAATGGAAATTACCAAAAAGGTCTTTGGTAAGTGAAACCCTAATTTGGAGTCTATAAATATGTTATATTCTCTAGGGTTTAATATAGTTGTTTTTTCCCTGCCTCCAAAAAGGGTTTTCTCTCTTCCTAGAAAACAAACATAGAGTTTTTCTTTTGTTCTTGATTTGTGAGACAATCAAGAAAGTTGCTAACACACACTCCAATTCATTTTGTGAAGGGCTATTCGTGTGGATACCTATAGAGGACGAATCCTTTTGGAGACATCTTGATCCGAACAACCAAAGAAAAAAGCTCGAGGTATGGTGTCACCGGTGTGAACCTCCTCTCATCCTTCCAAAAAATCTTGCCTCTTCTACATTTTAGTGAGATTCTTGAAACTCTAGATTTAGTCAAGTAGTGGAATTACATGGATCCAGGTTTGGGAACATGATAAAATTTTAATTTTTCGCTGCGTTTGTATCATGAAGCCCCAACAAAATTTAGATGATTCAAAATGATATGGAAAGATAATTCAAATATATATAGATTTCATGAAGAAAGTATGGGCAAATTCAAATTTCTTTAGGAGCAAATCATCGCTTCAACTTGGGTATAGTTGTCTGATAGTATTCTGCATTTCAAATTGCACAGCTCTTAGTATTTTGGACATATCCTGAGTTAAAGACATCCAATTTAGGTGATTCAAAATGATATGGAAAGCTAATTCAAATATCTACATTTATATGAAGAAAGTGTGGGAAAATTTAAATGTCTTGGGCTGCCAATCATGGTTTCAATTCATGAATAGCTATCTGACAACATCACTTTCAATGATTTAAAATATAGATGTTTGACATATCATTTTCACCTCAAACAACTATAGTTTTAAGTATAAATACCTTTGGAGCAGAATGAAAGTTAAGAAACTTGTTTATTATTCATTCTTTCTTAAGCATTCATTGAGCTTTCAAATTCTCTTAAACAATTCTTTATTTGTATAACTCTTATGAGAGTTGGGTGTGTGTTAGGAATAAAATTGCTCTTCATCTTAAATCTTGGATTAGATTAGAAGGGAAGTGAGATTTATTTCAAAAGGAATTGGTTTAAGCATTGTCCATTGAAACACTTGGGTTTTGGTTTTTTAAGTGAGCCTTGAAAACTCATGTTGTAAGGTTATAAAAGTGAGCCATAAAACTCTTGTATAATCTCAGTCCTGTGAAAAATATTGTGGGTGATTGAAAATCCTAACTTGGGGATAAGTTAGGGGGAGATGTAGGATTATTGCTAAATCTGAACTCCTTAAATCTTTGTGTTCTTCATTCTTCCTTCTTAACTTCTATTTAATTCTTGGAAAGAATTCTTTTAATTTCTCATTTTTATTTGATAGTCCTATTCACCCCCCCTCTAGGACTCTTTTCATTTGGTATTAGAGCTTGAATTCTAGGTACTTCATTACTAGAATACAAGATCATGGGGACTAAATCATAAACATCTCTTCTCTTAGACCATTTTTTGATGGTAGTGACTATCCATATTGGAAATTCAAAATGGAATTATATCTTGATTGTGATTCCATTAAACTTTGGGACATTATGCTAAGAGATTGGGAACCACCTACATCTGTTATTGATGGTGTGGTTACTGCTCTTGCAAGAAGCCAATGGAGTATTTATTAAAAGGAAGAAAATCACAAAAATAAAAAAAGCTATGATTACTTTAGTCTCTTCAATGACAAGAGAAGAAGGAAGCAAGCTTCAATATTGGATGTTAACCAAAGAAATATGGGAGACCTTAGAAAACCACTACAAAGGCAATATTCAAGTAAGAAGTAATAAGGTTCAACTTCATATGTATGAATATAAACTCTTTAAAATGAAACCTTATGAATCAAGCACGGAGATGACAAATCATCTCAATGATCTCCTCACAACCCTTAAGAAACGTGAAAAACATTTCTCCAAGGAAGAGGTAAATAACAAGATTCTAAGAATCCTAGCTAAGAAGGATTAGGAATCTCATGTTACTTCAATTAAAGAAGCTCAAGACGTCTCCACTTTATCAATCGATGTGCTCATTGGTAAACTCTTAACACATGAGCTCACTATCAAGCAAAGAGGTGAAGAACAAGAAGAGAAAAAAGAAAAGAAAAAGAGCATTGCTCTAAAAGCTCTTCAAGAAGATAGTAAAGAGGAAAGCATCAAAGATTTTAGTAATGAAGATGATGACATTGCCATGCTCACTAGGAACTTTAAAAAGTTTTGGAAAAAGAAAAACTTCTAAAAAATAAGGGACTTCAATAAGAAGTTCGAAGGAGATGGGAAGAAGAAAACTAAGGAGGTTACTTGCTATGAATGTAAGAAATCGGGACATATTAAAAGTGAGTGTCCCAAACTCAAATTCATGAATAAAGGAGCGAAAGATAAGAAGAAGGCACTCAAAGCTACTTGGGATGATTCCTTCGAATTCGAAGAGGAAGAGGAACAACAAGAGGTGGCTAATCTTTGCTTTATGGCCCTTGAAAATGAAAATGAGGTACCATCTACTTCTTATTCTTCCTTTGATGATTGTGATAATTATTGTGATAATGATGATGATGATGAGAGCTCTATTATGAGAAAATTACTTGTTAAATGCAAAAGTTTATTATCTAAGAACAAACTCTATAAGCATGAGTTAGGTAGCTTAAATAGAGAATTAGAAATTTTAAAAATTAATTTTACTAAACTTGTTGAATCAAATGAACAACTTGTTAGTGATGCAAAATCTTCTAATTCTTTAGAAGATCAACTTAAGAAAGCAAATGATGAAAATTATAAGCTTTCTAAGGAGGTCTTAGAATTAAAGAATTCCATTGCTAAATTTAAAAGAGGAAAAGAAACTTTTAATAGTCTTCTTGACTCTCAATAATTTCATGGAGATACCCATGCAATTAGATATAAGAATGAAATGTCTTCATCATCTTTATCACATATTAATTTTGTAAAAGCTTCACATGATTCCACTCCTTCAACCTTCAAATCAAATGAGACTCAAGCTTTCAAAACTAAAAGATCTCATGTGTTAAATAGCAAGGGAAAGTCTCATGAGATTCATCCTTCATTAACACAAAGAGGTAAGGCTAAAACTAGAGCACCTAAACCCAAACATGCTTATATGTACATTAGACATAATTATAATAGGCATGCTATACAAAATAATGCCCATAAACGTGTTGCACAAAATTATCAAAATTCATGTCACCATTGCCAATGCATGTCTCATTTATTAACACAAAACAATAGGAGATACACATAATACCAAAGGCATGTTGCACACACTAGGAAAGCATTTCATCCTAGAAGGAATAAATTTGAAAATATTGTATGTTCTTATTGCATGATCAAAGGGCATACTAATAATGAGTGCTTCTATAGAAGACTGCATATGAATTTACTTCCTACGAATTATCTTGAAACTAACCAACCTAGACCAAGAAAGGTTTGAGTCCAAAAGAACACTTAAATTGTATTGTGCAAATGTTCTTGAAATCCATAAGAATAAAAAGCAAGTGGTATCTCGATAGTGGATGTTCAAGGCACATGACAGGAGACAAAGAGCAATTCAACAAACTTGATGCTAAGGATGGAGGACACATTACTTTCGGAGATAATGCAAAAGGAAAAATTATTGGCATTGGAGAAATAGGTAATCCTCAATCCTTATATATATATCACGTGTTGTTTGTTAATGGTCTTAAACATAATCTACTTAGTATAAGTCAAATATATGGCATGGGAAATAAAGTAACTTTTTATCCTAAAAATTGCTTTATTAGTAGTCTTGATAAAAATAAAATTATTTTTAGTGGTGAAAGATTAGACAATGTTTATGTCATTGATTTAAATAAAAGTGATAAAAAAAACATAAAATGCTTAGTGTCTATCTCCCATGACATATGGACATGACATAGAAGATTAGGATATATAAATCTTGAGCTATGATCTTTCTAAACATGAACTTGAAATTGGTTTACCTAAGCTTGAATTCACTAAAGATAAACCTTGTGATGCTTGTCAAAAGGGAAAACAATCCAAGTCCTCATTTAAGCTAAAAAATGTAGTGTCCACCTCTAGGCCACTTGAACTTATACATATGGATTTATTTGGACTAACTAGAGTTGCTAGTCTAAGTGGAATGCACTATGCTTATGTATTGGTTAATGACTACTCTAGATACACTTGGGTGTATTTCCTTGCTCATAAGAATGATGCATTTAAAGCTTTTGAAAAGTTTGCAAAAAGAGTTAAAAAAAAGGCTTTTATATTTCTTCTATTAAAAGTTATCATGGAACTGAATTTGAAAATGAGTTTTTCAAAAACTATTGTAATGAAAATGGTATTCTCATACATTTTCATCTCCTAGAACTCCTCAACAAAATGGGGTAGTTGAAAGGAAAAATAGAACTCTTGTGGAATGGCTAGAACAATGCTTCATGAGTATAATTTGCCTCTATACTTTTGGGCGGAAACTGTTAACACATCTTGTTATATTTCAAACTGAGTTTTCAAAAGAATAGTTTTAAATAAAACATCTTATGAGCTATGGAACAATAGAAAACCTAAATTCTCATATCTAAGAGTATTTGGATGCAAGTGCTTTATATTGAACACCAAGGACAATCTTGGGAAATTTGATTCTAAAGCCAATGAAGGAATTTTCCTAGGCTATTCTATTTCTAGTAAAGTATAAAATGTCTTTAATAAGAGAACTCTAGTAGTTGAAGAGTCAATGCATGTGGTATTTGATGAATCAAACTCACTTGATCCTAGAAAGGATGTTTGTAGTGTTGATGATCTTTTAGGTGACAATGAGATTGTGAAAACACAAGAAGGAAAATGAGGAGACATCTTAACCTAATTTGAAGGATGAAATTCCAAAGGATTGGCAATTCAAGAAAGCTTACCCTCAAGACGTAATTATAGGTGACACTAAAAAAGGGATAACTACTAGATCTCAATTAAAGTCTACTGTTAATTTAGCCTTCATTTCTCAAATTAAACCCAAAAATATTGATGATGCTTTGTGTGATGAATTTTGGGTCCTTGCTATGCAAGAAGAGTTAAATCAATTTGAGAGAAATAAGGTTTGGACTTTGGTTCCTATACCTAAATATCATCCTATTATAGGCACTAAATGGGTGTCTAGAAACAAAGCTAGACTAGTAGCTAAAGGTTATAACTAGGAACAAAGCTAGATTAGTAGCTAAAGGTTATAATCAAGAGGAAGGCATTAATTATGATGAAACCTTTGCCCCCATTGTAAGGTTAGAAGCTATTAGAATGCTATTTGTGTTTGCATCATTCATGAATTTTAAAATTTATCAAATGGATGTTAAAAGTGCATTTTTAAATGGTTTTATTAAAAAGGAGGTATATGTTGAACAACCTCCAGGTTTTGAAAAATTTGACTCTTCAAATAATGTGTTTAAACTTTCAAAAGCATTTTATGGATTGAAACAAGCTCCAGAGCTTGGTATGAAAGATTAAGTAAATTTTTACTAGAAAAAGATTTCTCTAAAGGAAAGGTTGACACAACTCTATTTATAAAGAAATCCAAACATGATTTATTAATTGTTCAAATATATGTTGATGACATTATATTCTGTGCTACTAACCATTACTTGTGGGAGGAATTCTTTAATTTAATGCAAGGAGAATTTGAGATGAGTATGATGGGTGAACTCAGATTCTTTCTTGGACTACAAATCAAGCAATGTAAAAGTGGGATTTTCATTAATCAAACCAAGTATGCAAGAGACGTTCTTAAGAAGTTTGGCATGGATGGAGCTAAGATAAGTAAAGCTCCAATGAGCACCATAACCAAACTTAACAAGGATGAGAATTGTAAACCGGTTAATGAAAAGCAATTTAGAGGTATGATCAGATCCCTTCTTTATTTAATCGCCAGTAGACCCAATATTATGTTTGCTACTTGCTTGTGTTCTAGATTTCAATAAAGTCCTAGAGAGTCTCATTTGAATGCTATCAAAAGAATTTTCAAATATCTTTGTCGTACAATGCATTTAGGACTTTGGTATCCTAGGAGTTCTTCCTTTGACTTGATTAGTTATTTTGATGTTGATTTTGCCGGTAGCTTACTAGATAGAAAAAGCACTTTTGGAACTTGTCAAATTTTAGGAAATTGCTTAGTTTCTTGGTTTAACAAGAAACAAGTTTCAGTTGCCTTGTCCACCACTGAAGCAGAATATGTGGCGGCTAGTTGTTGTTGCACCTAAGTTCTATGGCAAAAACAACAACTTTTGGACTATGGCATTGATATTAATCACATTCCAATTAAATGTGACAATACAAGTGCTATAAACCTTAGTAAAAATCCCATTCAGCATTCTAGAACTAAGCATATTGACATTAGACATCATTTCTTACGTGATCATATGCAAAATGGTGATATTTTTCTTGATTTTGTTGATACTAATCATTAATTAGTAGACATCTTTACCAAGCCTCTTTGTGAGGAAAGATTGAATTTTATTAAGCATGAGCTTAGTATGATTGATGGCTTAAGTTTGTCTTGATCACTTATTAAATTGATGAATTCATGTTTGAATTCTTATATGATCATGTGCTTTAAAAAAAATTATTTTTAGCATCATGTATATATTTTGTTTTAAAAGTATTTGCTTTAGCAAATTTACTTCATATACATGATATATTATGTTTCCCATTTGCATGATCTTTATATTAATTTAATTTGATTTGGATTTATGTAGATTCATTCAATTTTTTTTAAAGCCCTCATATTTTTCAAATTAATAATTAATTATTGAGCTAAATTCAATTAATTAATTATTTTAATTTAGCAAAAATATTTCTCCTCCTCAACAATATTATTTTTCATTTTATGGTAGTTTCTGTTTGGTTTATTTTTAGTATACTTTATGTATCTAAGTTTTGAGCTGTTTGTCTATTTTTTAATTCATTTTATGTCAGTTTCTGTTTAGTTTATTTTCTAAATAATTTGTGGATATAAGCCATGAGTTGTTTGTTTATTTTATAATAATTTTATGACAGTTTACGCTCAGTTTATTTTCTGGACAGTTTCTGGATATAAGACATGAGTTGTTAGTTTTATGTCTTGTCTACAATTGGTATTTTAATATCATTATAGCTCTCTCTTTGTAATGCAATTTTATTTACATCTGGATAAGGGGGAAGAAATATTTGAGTTTGTTTATTTTTTTGTTGTGTTTTCGCATGAATATTGTTTATTATGTTTATACATGCATAATTAATGTTTAATTTATTCATGTATCAATTCCACTTAGGAATTGTTTTGATCTTTGATAAGACATGAATATATTTTTTTAAGATTTAGTCTATCTTTGCTTTTGTCAAAGGAGGCAAAAATAATTGAGTTTGCATGCATACTTAGTTAATTTCTTGTAAGGAAGAAAAATGTTTTTACAAAGATGTGTTTGTGTTAGTGACATAACTATGTGATAGTGTGTCCTTAATATCAATTTTTTTTAATTCATTGAAATAGGGGTAGAAAATTGTTTGAATTTATTTCATAGAATTTTTTTTATGCATGCATAGTAATAATGTAAGTGTGTCTAGTTTTGTCCTTATGATAAAAAGCCTTGTTTTGCTTACTTTGTTTATAAATGACATGAATTTTTTTATTTATGCATGACTATCAATTATGCTTATACCTACAAAATTCATATTCAGGTATAAATTCTTATTGGGAATGGTTTTTATCTTTAAAAATGAAATGACTTTCATAAAGATTTTGAGTATTTTTGCTTTCATTGTTTTGGTTCTTGATCTTTTATTCCCTCTAGTATTATTGGCTCCCTTAGGTCTATTTCCCCTTATATCTCTCTCTTTTCTTTTTGTCTTTGACAAAGGAGGAGAAGAAGCTATGTGCTTAGGGGATAAATAATTGTGTTTGTATTTAAGATATGCTAAGTACCATATGATTATGTTTGATTGATTGAATAGCTAAACTTTCTATAATCATGTGATGTTTCAATATAGCATATGTACTATTTTGTGATGCATTATAGTAGCACTATATGCATATATGTTTAAAATTATGTTGTCTAACATTTTTTTTAACGATTACGTTATCATCATTTGTTATGTTAGGCTATGTTCTTGATAATATTTATTATGTTGTCTAACATTTTTTTTAACGATTACGTTATCATCATTTGTTATGTTAGGCTATGTTCTTGATAATATTTATTATGTTGTCCTTATTCTTGACAAGAAGGATAATAAAATTTATTTATGTTTCTTATCATGTCCAAAAAGGATGAGAAATAAAGAAATATATTTTGTTAAAGGAATGGATTTGTTAAACCCTTATACATGCTATGATAATTCATTTATATACTCCGATACATGATAAATATTGAATTTATGCATATGTTAAGGGGGAGAAAAATACTTTCTCATTTTGCATCTATTTAATTTAAAAGGGGGAGCTATTTTAATTAGCATGCTTTTACATATTATTTATTTTTGTCACACTCACACACATTATTTATTATCTTTTAAAATTGGCTGTCAAAGCTAAAAAGGGGGAGATTGTTGACCATTTGCATGATTAAACTCCAAATTTTGGACTTTGACAAATAATTTTTATACTAATAATTTCAATTAACTGTGTAGGGAATTATATACTAAACATATACACTTTTGGATGAATAGTGACTTTTAGTGCAAATTGAACCTGTGAGATTCAAGAAGGCTTTTGACATCTTTAGAGCTCTTAAATGAGAAAATAAGCTTATTCACATTAGAAGTAGACATCTTCAAAATTTTTAATTGGGCTTATTTGTCAAAATCAAAGTTCATTTGGTTATGAAAATTTTGAGTTGAAATCCACATATACATCTGCCATCTCAGATTGCATATCTCTTAGTATTTTGGATATATCTTGAGTTACAAAAGTACAATTAAGGTGATTCAAAATGATATGAAAAGATAAGTAAAAAATCTAAAACTTTCATGGAGAAAGTATGGGAAAATTCAAATTTCTTCAGGAGCAAATCACGGCTTCAATTTGTGTATAGCTATCTGATAGTATTCTGCATTTTAGATTGCATAGCTCTTAGTATTTTGGACATAAGCTAAAGAAGTCAAATTTAGGTGATTCAAAATGATATGGAAATATAATTCAAATATATATAGCTTTCATGAAGAAATTATGGGCAAATTCAAATTTCTTTAGGAGCAAATCACGACTTCAACTTGGGTATAGCTGTCTAATAGTATTCTACATTCCAAATTGCATAACTCTTAGTATTTTGGACATATCCTGAGATACAGGCCTCCAATTTAGGTGATTCAAAATGATATGGAAAGCTAATTCAAATATCTACAGCTTCTGTGAAGGAAGTTTGGGAAAATTCAAAAGTCTTGGGCTACCAATCACGGTTTCAATTCATAAATAGCTGCCTAACAACATCACTTTCAATGATTCAAAATATAGACGTTGGACACATCATTTGCACCTCCAACAACTATATTTTTAAGTATAAATACCTCTAGAGCTAAATGAAAGTTAAGAAACTTGTTTATTATTCATTCTTTCTTAAGCATGTATTGAGCTTTCAAATTTTCTTAAACAATTCTTTATTTGTATAACTCTTGTGAGAGTTGGGTGTGTGTTAGGAATAAAATTTCTCTTCATCTTAAATCTTGGGTTAGATTATAAGGGAAGTGAAATTTATTTTCAATGGAATTGGTTTAAGTGTTGTCCATTGAAACACTTGATTTTTTATTTTTTTAGTGAGCCTTGAAAACTCATGTTGTAAGGTTATAAGAGTGAGTCATAAACTCTTGTATAATCTCAACCCTATGAATAAGATTGTGGATGATTGAAAATCCTAACTTGGGGATAAGTTAGGTGGAGACATAGGATTGTTGTTGAATCCGAACTCCTGAAATTTTTGTGTTCTTCATTCTTTATTCTTCATTCTCAACTTCTATTTAATTCTTGGAAAGAATTCTTTTAATTTCAATTTTTTATTTGATAGTCCTATTCACCCCCCTCTATGTATATCATTTAAGTGTGAAAATTTTTAAAAATATTTAGCATTTAAATTTTTTTAAAAAATTGTATAATTTATAAAGAACATCTTCAAGAAAATTTTAATTATATACTTGTTTTATTTTTTTTTTTTAAATATGCATCATTTGATTGTACAATTTTCAAAAGTTTTAAAATATTTTAAAAACATATGGAAAACTTTCTAAAATTTGTTTAAAAAAAATCAAGTTTATAGAAAATTTTTAATTTTTTTTTAAAAATATTTAAAACTTGATTTTAAAGTTTTGAAATTCTTTTAAAATCATTAAGTCTATGGAAATTTCGCAACTCTTTAAAATTTTTATCAAAATTTTAAAAAATATTTCTATAAACTTAAAAAATTTTAAACTAAAAACTTTAAAAATATGTACATTGACAGAAATTTCATCAATTATCTTTGTTTTTTTATTAATTTTTATTAATTAAAAGTTAAAATTATAATTTTTTAATTTATGTAATTTAATTTTTTAAAAAATAAAGAATGGTCTAATATAGTATGATCTTGAAAAAAAAAATGAAGGTCCTTTTGAGAATTATATATATATATATATTAAATGTAACCTTTGGGACATGACCACAAATTTTTTTAGACTCATGATAATAAATAAACTATAAAACATATACATATTTTGATGATGATATTATTATTATTATTAAATAAAAGTGAAAAATAATAAATGTGTTATTTATTCATATAACAATTTGATATTAACTTAATATAGTTGTAATTCATTGTAATTTTGATAAAATTTTTTATTTAAATAATCATATGACATTCATTTAATATTTTTATAATTAATATTTTTCTAAGCTCTTGAACTAATTCTATGTAAAAAAAAATATTATAGTCATAATAATCATAAAATAATAAAACATTATTAGTTATTTCTTAATAAAAATTTTAAAAAATGCCAAACATTTATATTTTCTTTATATAACAATTGAAATACTACAACCTCATTAAACTTATAATTTATTATAATTTTAGTAATATATTTAAATAGTGACACATTATTTTTTAATATTTTAATATTAATACTTTTATTTACTCAAAATGTAAATTAAATTAATTTTTTAATTTCAACTAATAATTAGATGAAAAATATTTATTAATTTAATTTTAACTCTTTTTTATTAACTTTTATAAGAATAATTAAAAACGATAATTATACTATTTTTTTTATAGAAATACTAATTTCAATTAAATTATATGCTTTATTTTCTAAAATATGATTACAAATAGAAGGGAAATAAATTTTTAATTAATTTAATTATAATTATTTACTTTATTTTATTAAGTAATTAAAATAAAAAGAGTATTACTTTATTTATATGTCAACCTAATTTTTCAATCTTGGTAGCGTTACATTATAACATATTAATTTATTACAATGTCAATAAATTTTCTATTTGAACAATTATAAAATACTCTTTCAATAATTTTATCTAAATAATAATATAATTTTACAAACTTGATAGAGTTATAATATAGTAATTTATTACACTCTTTATAAATTTTCTATACAAACACAACACTCTTTCAACATTTTTGATGTTATGTCATGACCCAAACCGGGAGTCATGATCGGCGCTAGGGAATGAGAATTCTTTTGAATCTGAAACCTGTAACAAGCCTTAAAAATAAAAAGCATGCACTAAAAAAATAAAATACACTAGAATTAAAAAAAATTAAATCAATATAAAATAAATACACAATGTCATATCTTAAAATAAAATATTTCATACAATATTCAGAGAAAAGTCTCTAACATTAAAACCATTCTACAAATACAAACTACAACTGCTACTGTAGTTTCTAGAATACAATAAAGTTCAGATAAGTAATTTACATAAACTACTCGAGGCTAAAGAAGTCTGATAGATGGACCTACTACTGAGGTATGAGGAAAAGAATCTCTAGTAAAATAAACAAGTGAAGGGAGTCAGACCTCACTGAGTGAATTATTATATTATATATGCATGCACCTCCTAATGTCATATGCAATCAAGCATCATATATATATATATATATATATATACAAGCATTTTACATAGATACTGAAATCACTTTATATATATTAAATGTTGAAAAACATTTATTTTAATGAAGGATCAAATAAAACCCTAATTAATCGTAACCTCAACCAAAAATACTTCTCTAGCTATACAGGCTCACTTAATTCCAAATTAAGTCTCTTATTCCATATTGGACAATAGACTAGCCCTGAGACACTAAGTCAACCGAGCTCCAATAGTCTCACTATCATTGTGATTGGTCCTGAGACACTAGGTCAACCGAACTCCAGCAACCACGCTATAACAATCACATCAATCTGAGAATCAATCAATCAAATAAAAGTCACCTCAAGTGATTCATAACCCAAAACCTAAATCTATCATACCGGTACGTACATAGTCATAGTACTGCCCACTAGATAGCACATTCTATTGATATCTTTCAAATAAAATTCAATATACATATGGGAAATAAATAATGCATATTTAAATATAAATAACATTCATAACAATGAAATACACCATGTATATACCAAAAATATACAGAAAATATACTAAGTATATTTCAAGTATATATATGCTAAATAAATCCAAAATCAACCATAAATATACTGGATATAAACCATGAATATACCAAAAATATTCTAAGTGTATATTGAAATTATAACATGCATATATATTGAAATATACCAAAAATATACCTAACATATACTAAAACATTTAATAAAACAATTCATGAAGAAATACATATTCAAAAAATATTCAATATCATACATCCTATATGCAATGTATATATAAGATAATAACTCACAATGTTGTGCTCTAACGAGTGTAATATCCCGTGTTTTTAAAATATTTTTACACCATACCGGGATATGCAGTGTTAATAATTTTTGTATATATCTTACGATATTTTTATGAGTTGATATGTATTTAAAACCTATTTTTATTATTGTGTATTATTTACAGTGTTTTACGTAAAATTTTCCCGGGACTTGCATTTTCGGGGAAATTTTCACGTAAATAATTTATTATTAATTATTTTAAATATATTTTCGGACTTGCATGAACTCATACGTATTTTTTAAAATATTAAACACTGTGTATACATGTAATTATTTATTTAATTAGGGTTTAATATTACCCTAATATTTTATTAATTATTTATTAGTTTTATTGTTATTTAATTATTTTTATTTAGTATAAATTATTAAAATATTAAATTTTATGTGTGTGGTGTATATTTAATGTGTGTGATTTAATATTATTTTAATATATAGTATAATCTATATATATATACACATTATATATCAAAAAAAAATCAAACTTTGGAAAATTACCATTTTGCCCCCGAGCCTCCTTCTTTCTCGATTTGCTTCCCTTTGCCGTCCGGACGCCTGCCGTGCCGTTCCCTTTGCCGTGAGAGTGCCGTCCTGTGTGGCACCCACCTTCCCCAGCCTCTTCCGCCGCCTGTGGTAGCCATTTCCGGCGCTTGGAAGCCATTTTTGGCCGGAGAAGCCGAAAGTCGAGCCACAGTCGATCACGACGATTTTGGCTACCATTTTCAACACCGCCGGTCTCTTTCTTTTCCTTGAGCTCCGGTGAGTGTGATTCTAGCTTTGGTTTGAGCTGAAATGGTTTAGAATTGCTTAGGTTTCGAATTTTCCAATTCGGTCACATTAGGGGTTTTTGATTTTTTTGAGCTTCGAATTGATTGATTCATGAAAACTCCCTTCACAAATGTTGTTCCTAGTAGCTTAATCTATATGTATGAATTGTTTTGGAATTTTTGGGTATTTTTGAATATTTTAATATTATTTTCTAATTTTCGAAAATTAATTATTTAAATTATGAAATTGTGTTTTATGGTTAAATTAGGTGTTGAAATGAATTATAGGAAATTTATTTGGAATTTTTATGAATTTCTAAGTATTTATTTTGAATTATTGAAGTTTATGGAATTTTGGAAAATTAGGGTTTAATGTGTTTTTATTTGAAATTAATTGGATAATTGGGTTTAATTATTGATATTATTGATAAATATGTTGAGAAAATTAATTTTGGATAATTGTATAATTTTTGGTGAATTTTTGAAGTAATTTAAGTATATTTATATATATAGGGGTATTTTGGTAATTTTACCCTAAATTGGCTAAAATGTAATTAATTGGTTTTAATAGTTATTTAAGGTATAAAAAAATGATTTCTACAAATTATTTAGTATTTTTTAACTAATTAAAACTATTTTTCGTAAATTATTTTCAATTATATATATAATATACGATTTTACTAATAAAATGAGTTTTTAATCGGTTTTTACAGTGTTTTAAGGTTAATTATGTAATTTCTACCTATAAAATGTATTTTTAGGTTTTAAGGGTATTTTTGGTATTTCCTGAATTGTTCTGTGTTTGTAGACCCCCGGTCGGTAGAATGTAGTCTGGAGTCCGACCGAGGGGTTGTGGTTGAGTGTTGAGTTTATTTTTCGAAGTGTATTTCTTTGCAGGGTCGGCTCTACTCTTTTGAGTAGAGAGATGTCCATTTTACAGGGGAGGTTTTGTCGAATTTTTGATAGGAATTATCGTAAAACGTGATATCCAGTCAAACCCTAATTCTGATTCTATGTTTAATACTCTAGATCGAATTCTAGAATTTCTGTTAGGTTTTTCTAATGTCTGTCATTATTTGCTTGTTTAGTTGCATCGAGACCGAGGGCTAGTGGACCAGGCCCTGTCGGACCCGTCTCGTGGAGCGCACTAGGTGAGTTACTATACTATATATATATGCTTAGGATGGATGATTTAGAAATGCATGTTTTATTCTGATTAAATATGCATAAATAATTTGATTATTTCTTAAGTTTATATTTAGTTTATTTTGGTTTATTTTTGGTATATAATAAATTATATACATGTTTTTGTTAATAAAATATATTTAAAATGTTTTTAAATATATTTTGAGCTTAATTTATGATTTAATTGGATTTATTTGACGTATATATGCTCGAAATATACCTGGTTTACTTTTGGTATATTTCTAGTATATATATGGTTTATATTGTCATTTTAATTAAATTCATGCAATCATTTAATTGTGAATGAATGTTTTATATTTATTAATGAAGGATAACGATAGAACGTGCTACCTAGTGGGCAGCACTAGGACCGAGTACGTACCCGGTACGCCTATAGTATTTAGGCTATATACTAACTTATTTGTGGATATTGATTAAGTATGATTATTGATATATGTGAGATATGGTTTGGAGGTGTGATTGCTGGAGCTTGGTTGACCAAGTGTCTCGGGGCCAATCACACTGGCAGTCAGACTGTTGGAGCTCGGTTGACTTAGTGTCTCGGGGCCAGTCTACTGTCTAAATGGAATAAGTGGATATATTTGGAATAAGTGAGCCTGTGTGGCTAGAGTGTTGTCTAACACTATTTCCGAGGTTGCGATATCTTAGGGTTCTATTTGATCCTTCATAAAAGATGATTTTCAGATAAAATATATAAAATGATTTTTTTGCATTTGTGTGCAATTGCCTGTATATATATATTAGATATATACTGTTGACTGTATGCATTATCATTTAGTGTGTATGTATATATATTATAGTAATTCACTCAGTGAGGTCTGACTCCCCTCCGTTGACTATTTTTCAGGAGAGTCAACATCTTTAGACCTCAGTAGCAGGCCTGTACGCCGAATTTCTTTCGCCCTGGCTTCTTTGTGTAAACTATTTACTTGGGTCTTATTTTTATAATCTAGACACTGCAGTAGTTGTGAAATATAAGTATGGGATTTTATGTATTTTATTTAAAAAGATGTATTCTATTAAAACTAGATTTGTATTGAAAGATTTATATATATGAGATGAGATTTGATTTAAATCCAGTTGATGGAAATGTTATTATTATATTTATGATTTTTATTTCCGCTGCATATTATATTGTTGTTGTTATTATTGCATGATTTATTTTATTTTTAGGCTTGCTACGGGTTTCGAATTTGAAAGAATTCCTGTTTCCTAGCGACGATCATGGCCCCTATTTGGATCGTGACAAAGTTGGTATCAGAGCGGAGTTCTGTGTCAGGGCTTAGTTATGTGAGTCATGGCCCTAGTTTTTAAAGTTGTGTTTTCTGTTGAACTACTGCAGTGAATTAGGTTTGAGTACGTCTTGATAAGTATTCCTTGCTTAGTTTTCTGCGTTATTCCTCCGTTGTCTGTTTTGTCTGAATCTTTCCATTTGTCTTTTCAGTATGAGGAGGCGAGCGCGGTGTCGCTCCACTGATCGTTGAGGCCGAGGATGATGAGTCTTTTCAGGACGAGGTTTTACCTCCTGAGCAGCCAGTTAGATGTAGAGGTCATGGCAGAGGTAGACCTCGAGGAGCGGCAGGTCGCCGTAGGCAGAGAGAGTTATAGGACGAGGAGCCTGTTGAGCCTGAGTTTGAGGATGTTCCTATTCCTCCAGTTGTTCAGCCTGTTCAGCCTGCCTATCAGCAGGGTATGTCTGACCCTGAGGCAGCTTTGTTCTATGCCTGAGATGGCAGGATTGCTTTTGATGGTACTTTCGATCCGTTAGATTTTCTGCATGCGATCGAGACTAGACTCGGACTGCTCATACCGAGTACCAGCGGATCATGATCGTTGGGTTGTCTGTTGAGGGACCAGGCTTTAGATTGGTTCATTCAGATGATCCAGCCCTATATGATGACGATGACGTGGGCTCAGTTTCGAGAGCGATTTATGAGGAGATTCTGTCCAGAGCCTCTTCATTTGAGCTATCATCTTCGTTTGACCAGTATTTCTCGTGGAGATCGATCTGTAGAGGAGTACACCCGAGAATTTCTTCGATTGGGTAGATATGCTGAGGATCTAATGCGAGATCAGTATTTTACAATCACTACCTACGTTACTGGTTTGGGTTCAGCTTTTGCTAGTATGCCTACAACAGGTCTTACTCTGGAGTCTGTGATTGAGTTGGCCAAGGAGATTGAGCTGAGGCTAGTTAGGCAGGGAGCGATGCCTGATTATTACCAGCTAGGAGTTCAGTCGAGTGGATTGCAGGCTACTCCGTATTCGAGTTTTCATGTTGGATCGAGTAGTCAGCAGCGAGGTCTGACTCAGCAGAGTCAGAGACAGCAACAGCGAGTGCATCGGAGCAGTAGACATGGCCGTGGAGGTCAGCGTAGACCATTCAGATTCGGGTCAGGTGCTTCGAGCAGCAGCAGTGGTCGTAGTTCTGGATCAGCGGCCAGTGTTTGCCAGACTTACGGTAGAGTCCATCAGGGATCGTGTTATCTGACACCACTGACATGCTTCAGATGCGGGCAGACCATGACATTTTGCTAGATCGTCTCCTTATTTTGGGTATCAACAGCAGTAGATCCCATGATTTCCCACAACAATCGATTGCTAGTACTGCACCCGTGCCATTTCAGTTACCACCAGCCCAGCATCAGAGTTCCACTCAGTTTGTTTCACAGCAGAGTCGTGGTAGAGGTACTAGAGGAAGTGCCAGAGGTGTTGGCCAGGCTTCTACCAGTCAGCAGGGAGGACGAGGTCAGGCCAGAGTTTTTCATCTCACTCAGCAGGATGCTCAGGCATCTAATGCAGTCGTGGCAAGTATTATTTCTGTTTGTTACCCTGGATGCATAGGTTTTGTTTGATCTGGGTGCCACGCATTCGTTTGTTTCTCCTATTTTTGCTTCTAAATCTTGTTGGCAAGCTTCGAGGATGGCTTTTCCTTTGTCTTTTGCCACTCCTCTAAGCAATTCTTTGGACATCGATATTGTTCTTTCTGGTTGTCCAGTTCTCGTGGGAGATAGAGAATTACCCGCTGATTTGTTTTTATTGGATGTGATGGAGTTTGATGTTATTTTGGGAATGGATTGGTTATCTCAGCACTATGCCGTGGTAGATTGCAGGAATAAAGAGGTGACGTTTAGAATTCCTGGTGAAGAAGATTTTAAGTTTGTTGGTGATAGGAGTTCAGCACCTCAGAATCTTATTTCTGCTATTACAGCTAGGAAGTTGTTGAAGAAGGGTTGTCAGGGATATTTGGCATTGGTTAGGGATACGTCAGTGGAGAAGTTGTCACTCACAGATGTTCCTGTTGCTTATGAGTTTCCTGAAGTTGTCACTCACAGATGTTCCTGTTGCTTATGAGTTTCCTGATGTTTTTTCCCGAGGAGTTGCCAGGTTTACCACCTCACAGAGAGATTGAGTTCTATATAGATGTGGTTCCAGGTACTACTCCTATATCTATGCCACCCTATTGAATGGCTCCTGCAGAGTTGAAAGAGTTGAAGGATCAGTTGCAAGAGTTGTTGGATAAAGGTTTCATTAGACCTAATGTTTCTCCTTGGGATGCACCAGTTCTGTTTATGAAAAAGAAGGATGGTACCCTAAGACTGTGCATTGACTACAGAGAGTTGAATAAGGTGACAGTGAAGAACAAGTATCCTCTCCCGAGGATTGATGATCTGTTTGATCAGCTACAAGGTGCACAGTTCTTTTCTAAGGTTGACTTGAGGTCGGGTTATCATCAGCTGCGTATCAGTGAATCCGATATTCCTAAGACAGCATTCCACACTCGATATGGTCATTATGAGTTTTCTGGTGATGTCTTTTGGTTTGACTAATGCACCAGCAGCTTTTATGGACCTGATGAATAAGGTATTCATACCATATGTGGATCAGTTTGTGATAGTCTTCATCGATGATATATTGGTTTATGCGAGGAGTATGGAAGAGCATGTATATCACTTGAGGATTGTACTACAGACACTGAGAGATCATCAGCTTTATGCTAAATTCTCGAAGTGTGATTTTTGGATGGAGAGTGTTTCTTTTCTTGGACACGTAGTGTCTAAAGAAGGTATTCAGGTTGATCCACAGAAGATTGAGGCAGTGTCTGAATGGCCTAGACCTACTTCTGTTACAGAGATTCGGAGTTTTTTGGGTTTAGCCGAGTATTATAGGCGGTTTGTGCAGGATTTTTCCAGAATTATAGCCCCTATGACTCGCTTGACTCAGAAGAATGTTAGATTCGAGTGGTCAGAAGCTTGTGAGAATAGTTTTCAGTTGTTGAAGGAGAAGTTGACCACAGCGCCAGTGTTAGCTTTGCCTAATAGTATGGATAAGTTCACAGTTTACTGTGATGCCTCTAGAATTGGTCTTGGTTGTGTGTTGATGCAGAATGGAAGGGTGATAGCCTATGCTTCGAGGTAGTTGAAGAAGCATGAGCAGAACTATCCCACACATGATCTTGAGATGGCTGCAGTGATCTTTGCTTTGAAGATTTGGAGACATTATTTGTACGAGGTGACTTGTGAGATATTTACTGATCACAAGAGCCTTAAGTACATTTTCCAGCAGCAAGATTTGAATCTTAGGCAGAGGAGATGGTTGGAACTGTTGAAGGATTATGATTGCGAGATCTTATATCATCCGGGTAAAGCTAATGTGGTATCAGATGCCTTAAGTAGGAAGTCCTCAAGTAGTCTTGCTCACATCGGTGTTGAGAGGAGACCATTGATCCAAGAGTTGCATTTGTTGGTGGATCAAGGTCTGATGATGAATCTTAGTAGATTAGGTGGACTGCTAGTTCAGTTTAAAGTATGATCTGTACTGAGGGATAGAATTAAAGCAGCTCAGAGCCGAGATCCTATTCTAGAAGAGCTTGCAGAGAATGTTCAAGTAGGGAAGTTCACTGATTTCACACTCGATGATGATGGTGTGTTGTGGATCAGTGGTACATTATGTGTTCCTGATGTGGATGACTTGAGAGAGGAGATCCTAGAGGAAGCACATTCTACAGCCTACAATGTTCATCCAGGTGTTACTAAGATTGTCACGACCCAAAACAGGGGCCATGACCGGCGCTAGGGAACGGGAATTCTTTCGAATCCGGAACCCGTAGCAAGCCTAAAAAATAAAATAAATCATGCAATAATAACAATAACAATATTATATGCAGCGGAAATAAAAATCATAATATCATAATATTATTCTCATCAACTGGATTTAAATCAAAATCTCATCTCATAGATACATAATCTCTTTAATACAAATCCAGTTTCAATATAATACATCTCTTTAAATAAAATACATGAAATCCAACACTATTATTTCCCAACTACTGCAGTGTCTAGATAAAATAAATAAGACTCAAGTAGATAATTTACACAAAGAAGCCGGGGCGGAAGAAATCCGGCGTATCGACCTGCTACTGAGGTCTGAAGATGTTGACTCTCCTGAAAAATAGTCAACGAAGGGGAGTCAGACCTCACTGAGTGAATTACTATAATATATATACATACACACTAATTGATAATGCATACAATCAACAGTATATATATATCTAATATATATACAGGCAATTACACACAGATGCAATAAAAATAATTTATATATTTTATCTGAAAATCATCTTTTATGAAGGATCACATAGAACCCTAGAATATCGCAACCTCAGAAAATAGTGTTAGACAACACTCTAGCCATACAGGCTCACTTAATCCAAATATATCCACTTAATCCATTTGGATAGTAGACTGGCCCCGAGACACTAAGTCAACCGAGCTCCAGCAGTTTGACTGCCAGTGTGATTGGCCCCGAGACACTAAGTCAACCGAGCTCCAGCAGTCTGACTGCCAGTGTGATTGGCCCCGAGACACTTGGTCAACCGAGCTCCAGCAATCACACCCAAACCACATCTCACATATCAAATCAATATCCACAAATAGTTAGTAATATAGCCTAAAGCTATAGGCGTACCGGTACGTACTCGGTCCTAGTGCTGCCCACTAGGTAGCACGTTCTATCGATATCCTTCATCATTAAATATAAAACATTCATTCACAATAAATGATGCATGAATTTAAATAAAATAACAATATAAACCATATATATACCGGAAATATACCAAACGTAAACCAGGTATATTTCGAGTATATATATGTCAAATAAATCCAATCAAATCATAAATTAAACTAAAAATATATTTAAAAACATTTTAAATATATTTTATTAATAAAACATGTATATAATTTATTATATACCAAAAATAAACCAAAAATATACTTAATATAAACTTAAGAAATAATCAAATTATTTATGCATATTTAATCAACATAAAACATGCATTTCTAAATTATGCATCCTAAGCATATATATATAGTATAGTAACTCACCTAGTGCGCTCCACGAGACGGGTCCGACGGGCCTGGTCCACTAGCCCTCGGTCTCGGCGCAACTAAACAAACAATAAATAATAGACATCAGAATAAACCCTAACAGAAATCCTAGAATTCGATCTAAAGTATTAAACACAGAAACAAAATTAGGGTTCGACTGGACATCTCGTTTTATGAGAATTCTACCGAAAATTCGACAGAACCTCCCCTATAAAACGGACATCTCTCTACTCAAAAGAGTAGAGCCGACCCTGCAAGGAAATACACTTCGAAAAACTACACAAGGCACAATCAAAATCCCACGGTCGGACTCCAAACTACAGTCCACCGACTGGGGTCCACAATCACAGAATAATTCCAAATATACCAAAAATATCCTTACAACATAGAAATTCATTTCATAGGTAAAAAATTACATAATTAACCTTAAAACACTGTAAAAACCGATAAAAACTCATTTTATTAGTAAAACCGTATATTATATATATAATTGAAAATAATTCACGAAAAATATTTTTAATTAGTTAAAAATACCAAATATTTTATAGAAATCATTTTTATACCTTAAATAACTATTAAAACCAATTAAATTACATTTTTAGACAATTTAGGGTAAAATTACCAAAATACTCCTATATATATAAATATACTTAAATTACTTCAAAAATTCACCAAAAATTATAAAATTATCCAAAATTAATTTTCTCAACATATTTATCAATAATATCAATAATTAAACTCAATTAACCAATTAAATTCAAATAAAAACACATTTAACCCTAATTTCTCAAAATCACATAAACTTTAATAATTCAAAATAAATACTTAGAAATTCATAAAAATTCCAAATAAATTCCTATAATTCATTTCAACACCTAATTTAACCATAAACTCCAATTTCATAATTTAAATAATTAATTTCCAAAAATTAGAAAATAATATTAAAAATATTCAAAAATACCCAAAAATCCAAAAAATCTCCAAAAATTCTACAAAAATTCATACATGTAGATTGAGCTACTGGGAACAACATTTGTGAATGAAGTTTCCATGAATCATCCAATTCGAAGCTCAAAAAAATCAAAGACCCTAATGCGACCGAAATTGAAAATTCGAAACCTAAGCAATTCTAGATCATTTTAGCTCAAACCAAAGCTAGAATCACACTCACCGGAGCTCAAGGAGTCGATGAAGACCGGCGGTGTCGAAAACAATGGCCGAAATCGGCGTGATCGACGGTGGATCAATTTTCGGCTTCTCCGGCCAAAATCGACTTCCAGGCGCCGGAAACGGCTACCTCAGGCGGCGGAAATGGTTGGGGAAGGCGGTGGCACACCGGACGGCACACCCACGGTGAAGAAACGGTGGTAGCAGCGATCGGACGGTGAAGGGAAGGGTCGGGAGGAAGAAGAAGACTCGGGGGCAGTTTTGTAATTTTCCAAACTTTTGTAATTTTGATGTATATATGTATATATATATACTTTACACTATATATTAAAATAATATTAAATCACACACATTAAATATACACCACACACATAAAATTTTAATATTTTAATAATTTATACTAAATAAAAATAATTAAATAACAATAAAGCAAATAAATAATTAATAAAATATTAGGGTAATACTAAACCCTAATTTTAAATAAATATACACACACATAGGCTTTATTTAGCATTTTAAAAATACGTATGAGTTCATGCAAGTCCAAAAATATATTTAAAATAATTAATATTACATTGTTTACGTGAAAATTTCCTCGAAAATGCAAGTCCTGGGAAAATTTTACATAAAACACTGAAAATAATACACAGTAATTAAAATAGGTTTTAAATACATATCAACTCATAAAAATATCATATAATATACAGAAATTATTAACACTACATATCCCGGTACAATGTAAAAATATTTTAAAAACACGGGATATTACAATCTTCCCCCCCTTACAAGAATTCGTCCCTGAATTCCAGAAAACAAGATCAAGAAGGAAAGAGATACGGGTAAGAAGCTCGCATCTCAGCTTCAGTCTCCCACGTATGCTCCTCAACTCTGTCGCTATGCCACAGAACCTTGACCATCGGAATCTGCTTCGATCGCAACTGTCGAACTTGATAATCAACGATCGCCACAAGTTCTTCCACAAACGTCAAATCTTCACTCACTTCCACACTGTCAGGTTGCAACACGTGTGAAGGGTCTGAGATATACTTCCTCAACATCGAGATATGAAATACTGGATGCACTTGTGACATACTCGGAGGAAAATCCAACCGATATGCAACAGTGCCAACTCTCTCCAGAATCTCAAACGGTCCAATATATCTCGGTGCTAACTTACCCTTCCTACCAAATCTCATCACCCCCCTTCATCGGAGATACTTTCAGAAAAACAAAATCTCCAACCTGAAACTCCACATCTCTGCGCCTAGGATCCGCATAACTCTTCTGTCTACTAACTGCGATCTCTAATCTTCGTTTAATCACGGCGACTTTCTCTGCAGCATCCTGAACCATCTCTGGTCCAATCAAAGCTCTCTCACCAATCTCATCCCAACTCAAAGGGGATCTACACTTCCTTCCATACAACGCCTCATACGGTGCCATACCAATACTGCTATGGTAGCTGTTATTATATGCAAACTCAATAAGCGACAAATGATCATCCCAGCTACCTCCCAAATCCAGGACACACATCCTCAACATATCTTCCAGTGTCTGGATCGTCCTCTCAGACTGACCATCTGTCTGAGGATGAAAAGCAGTACTAAAATCCAACCTAGTGCCCATCGCTTCCTGCAACTTCTGCCAAAAACGAGAAGTAAACACCGAACCTCTATCTGACACAATGGACACAGGTACTCCATGAAGGCACACAATATGCTTCACATACAACTTCGCCAATCTAGCAACTGAATATGTGGCTTTCACAGGCAAGAAATGTGCAGACTTCGTCAATCTGTCTACGATCACCCAGATGGAGTCGTATCCATCCTTCGAACGAGGTAAACCGACCACAAAATCCATAGCTATCCTTTCCCACTTCCACTCGGGAATAGGAAGAGGCTGAAGCTTCCCAGAAGGCTTCTGATGTTCGGCTTTCACTTGTTGACACGTCAAGCACTTAGCAACATAATCAGCGACATCCTTCTTCAATCCATCCCACCAGTATAGATCTCTGATACTGTGGTACATCTTAGTAACACCTGGATGAACGCTGTAGGTTGTAGAATGTGCTTCCTCTAAAATCTCCTCTCTCAAATCATCCACGTCAGGAACACACAATCTACCACTGATCCACAACACACCATCATCATCGAGTGTGAAATCAGTGAACTTCCCTGCTCTGACATTCTCTGCAAGCTCTTCTAGAATAGGATCTCGGCTCTGAGCTGCTTTAATCCTATCCCTCAGTACAGATCGTACTTTAAACTGAGCTAACAGTCCACCTGATCTACTAATCTTCATCATCAGACCTTGATCCACCAACAACTGCAATTCCTGGATCAATGGTCTCCTCTCAACACTGATGTGAGCAAGACTACCTGAGGACTTCCTACTCAAGGCATCTGCTACCACATTAGCTTTACCCGGATGGTAAAGAATCTCACAATCATAATCCTTCAACAGTTCCAACCATCTTCTCTGCCTCAAATTCAAATCTCTCTGCTGGAAAATGTACTTAAGGCTCTTATGATCAGTAAATATCTCACAAGTCACCCTGTATAAATAATGTCTCCAAATCTTCAAAGCAAAGATCACTGCAGCCATCTCAAGATCATGTGTGGGATAGTTCTGCTCATGCTTCTTCAACTGCCTCAAAGCATAGGCTATCACCCTTCCATTCTACATCAACACACAACCAAGACCAATTCTAGAGGCATCACAGTAAACTGTGAACTTATCCACACTATTAGGCAAAGCTAATACTGGGGCGGTGGTCAACTTCTCCTTCAACAACTGAAAACTATTCTCACAAGCTTCTGACCACTCGAATCTAACATTCTTCTGAGTCAAGCGAGTCATAGGGGCTGCAATTCTGGAAAAATCCTGCACAAATTGCCTATAATACCCGGCTAAACCCAGAAAACTTCGAATTTCAGTGATCGAAGTAGGTCTAGGCCACTCAGATACTGCCTCAATCTTCTGTGGATCAACCTGAATACCTTCTTTAGACACTACGTGTCCAAGAAAAGAAACACTCTCCATCCAGAAATCACACTTCGAGAATTTAGCATAAAGCTGATGATCTCTCAGTGTCTGTAGTACAATCCTTAAGTGATATACATGCTCTTCCATATTCCTCGAATATACTAGTATATCATCAATGAAGACTACCACAAACTGATCCACATACGGTCTGAATACCCCTGTTCATCAGGTCCATAAAAGCTGCTGGTGTATTAGTCAAACCAAAAGACATCACCAGAAACTCATAATGGCCATATCGAGTGCGGAACGCTGTCTTAGGAACATCGACCTCACTAATCCGCAACTGATGATAACCCGACCTCAAGTCAACCTTAGAAAAGAACTGTGCACCCTGTAACTGATCAAACAAATCATCTATCCTCGGAAGAGGATACTTGTTCTTCACTGTTACCTTATTCAGCTCTCTGTAGTCAATGCATAGTCTCAGGGTACCATCCTTCTTCTTCACAAACAAGACTGGTGCACCCCAAGGAGAAACACTAGGTCTGATAAAACCTTTGTCCAACAACTCTTGCAACTGCTCCTTCAACTCTCTCAACTCTGCAGGAGCCATACGATAGGGTGGCATAGATATAGGAGTAGTACCTGGAACCACATCTATACAGAACTCAATCTCTCTGTGAGGTGGTAAACCTGGCAACTCCTTGGGAAAAACATCAGGAAACTCACAAGCAACAGGAACATCTGTAAGTGATAACTTCTCCACTGACGTATCCCTGACAATGCCAAAAACCCCTGACAACCTTTCCTCAACAACTTCCTAGCTGTAATAGCAGAAATAAGATTCTGAGGTGCTGAACTCCTATCACCAACAAACTTAAATTCTACTTCACCAGGAATTCTAAAAGTCACCTCCTTATTCCTGCAATCTACTATGGCATAGTGCTGAGATAACCAATCCATTCCCAAAATAACATCAAACTCCATCACATCCAATAAAATCAAATCAGCGGGTAATTCTCTATCTCCCACGAGAACTGGACAACCAGAAAGAACAATATCGGCGTCCAAAGAATCGCTCAGAGGAGTGGCAACAGACAAAGGAAAAGCCATCCTCGAAGCTTGCTAATAAGATTTAGAAGCAAAAACAGGAGAAACAAACGAATGCGTGGCACTCGGATCAAACAAAATCCAAGCATCCAGGTAACAAACAGAAACAATACCTGCCACGACTACATTAGATGCCTGGAGCATCCTGCTGAGTAAGATGAAAAACTCTGGCCTGACCTCGACCTCCCTGCTGACTGGTAGAAGCCTGGCCAACACCTTCTGGCACCTCCTTTAGTACCTCTACCACGACTCTGCTGTGGAACAAATTGAGTAGAACTCTGATGCTGGGCTGGTGGTACTGAAATGGCACGGGTGCTGCACTAGCAATCGACTGCTGTGGGAATCGCGGGAATCTGCTGCTGCTGATACCCGGAATAAGGACACGATCTAGCAAAATGTCCTGTCTGCCCGCATCTGAAGCATGTCAGTGGTGTCAGATAACACGGTCCCTGATGGACTCTACCACAAGTCTGACAAACACTGGCCGCTGATCCAGAACTACGACCACTGCTGCTGCTCGAAGCACCTGATCCGAATCTGAATGATCTACGCTGACCTCCACGGCCATGTCTACTGCTCCGATGCACTCGCTGCTGCTGTCTCTGACTCTGCTGAGTCGGACCTCGCTGATGACTACTCAATCCAACATGAAAACTCGAATACGGAGTAGCCTGCGATCCACTCGACTGACCTCCCAACTGGTAATAATCAGGCATCGCTCCCTGCCTAACTAGCCTCAGCTCAATCTCCTTAGCTAGCTCAATCACAGACTCCAGAGTAAGACCTGTTGTAGGCATACCAGCAAAAGCTGAACCCAAACCAGTAACGTATGTAGTAACAGCAAAATACTGATCTCGCATCAGATCCTCTGCATATCTACCCAGATGAAGAAAACTCTCGGGTATACTCCTCTACAGATCGATCTCTACGAGAAATACTGGTCAAACGAAGACGATAGCTCAAACGAAGAGGCTCTGGACAAAATCTCCTCATAAATCGCTCATGAAACTGAGCCCATGTCATCGTCATCATATAGGGCTGGATCATCTGAATGAACCAATCTAAGGCTGGTCCCTCGACAGACAACTCTACAATCATAATCCGCTGGTACTCGGTATGAGCAGTCCGAGTCCTAGTCTCAATCGCATGCAGAAAATCTAAAGGATCAGAAGTACCATCAAACGCAATCCTGCCAACTCTGGCATAGAACAAAGCTGCCTCAGGGTCAGACATACCCTGCTGATAGGCAGGCTGAATTAGGCTGAACAACTGGAGGAACAGGAACATCAAACTCAGGCTCAACAGGCTCCTCGTCCTATAATTCTCTCTGCCTACGGCGACCTGTCGCTCCTCGAGGTCTACCTCTTACACGACCTCTACGTCTAACTGGCTGCTCAGGAGGTAAAAACCTCATCCTGAAAAGACTCATCATCCTCGGCCTCAATGACCGGTGGAGTGACACGGCGCTCGCCTCCTCATTCTGAAAAGACAAACGGAAATATTCAGACAAAATAGACAACGGAGGAATAACGCTGAAAACTACAGCAAGGAATACTCATCAAGACATACTCGAACCTAATACACTGTAATAGTCCAATCGAAAACACAACTTTAAAACTAGGGCCACAACTCACATAACTAAGCCCTGACACAGAACTCCGCTCTGATACCAACTTTGTCACGACCCAAAACTGGGGCCATGACCGGCGCTAGGGAACGGGAATTCTTTCGAATCCGGAACCCGTAGCAAGCCTAAAAAATAAAATAAATCATGCATAATAACAATAACAATATTATATGCAGCAAAAATAAAAATCATAATATCATAATATTATTCTCATCAACTGGATTTAAATCAAAATCTCATCTCATAGATACATAATCTCTTTAATACAAATCCAGTTTCAATATAATACATCTCTTTAAATAAAATACATGAAATCCAACACTATTATTTCACAACTACTGCAGTGTCTAGATAAAATAAATAAGACTCAAGTAGATAATTTACACAAAGAAGCCGGGGTGGAAGAAATCCGGCGTATCGACCTGCTACTAAGGTCTGAAGATGGTTGACTCTCCTGAAAAATAGTCAACGGAGGGGAGGTCAGACCTCACTGAGTGAATTACTATAATATATATACTTACACACTAATTGATAATGCATACAGTCAACAGTATATATATATCCAATATATATACAGGCAATTACACATAGATGCAATAAAAAATCATTTATATATTTTATCTGAAAATCATCTTTTATGAAGGATCACATAGAACCCTAGAATATCGCAACCTCATAAAATAGTGTTAGACAACACTCTAGCCATACAGGCTCACTTAATCCAATATATCCACTTAATCCAATTCGGACAGTAGACTGGCCCCGAGACACTAAGTCAACTGAGCTCCAGCAGTCTGACTGCCAGTGTGATTGGCCTCGAGACACTTGGTCAACCGAGCTCCAACAATCACACCCAAACCACATCTCACATATCAAATTCCAACAATCACACCCAAACCACATCTCACATATCAAATCAATATCCACAAATAGTTAGTAATATAGCCTAAAGCTATAGGCGTACCGGTACGTACTCGGTCTTAGTGCTGCCCACTAGGTAGCACGTTCTATCGATATCCTTCATCATTAAATATAAAACATTCATTCACAATAAATGATGCATGAATTTAAATAAAATAACAATATAAACCATATATATACCGGAAATATACCAACGTAAACCAGGTATATTTCGAGTATATATATGTCAAATAAAATCCAATCAAATCATAAATTAAACTAAAAATATATTTAAAAATATTTTAAAAATATTTTATTAATAAAACATGTATATAATTTATTATATACCAAAAATAAACCAAAAATATACTTAATATAAACTTAAGAAATAATCAAATTATTAATGCATATTTAATCAACATAAAACATGCATTTCTAAATTATGCATCCTAAGCATATATATATAGTATAGTAACTCACCTAGTGCGCTCCACGAGACGGGTCCGACGGGCCTGGTCCACTAGCCCTCGGTCTCGGCGCAACTAATAAACAATAAATAATAGACATCAGAATAAACCCTAACAGAAATCCTAGAATTCGATCTAAAGTATTAAACACAGAAACAAAATTAGGGTTCGACTGGACATCTCGTTTTACAAGAATTCTATCGAAAATCCCGGCAGAACCTCCCCTATAAAACGGACATCTCTCTACTCAAAAGAGTAGAGCCGACCCTGTAAGGAAATACACTTCAAAAAACTACACAAGGCACAATCAAAATCCCACGATCGGACTCCAAATTACAGTCCACCGACCGGGGTCCACAATCACAGAACAATTCCAAATATACCAAAATATCCTTACAACATAGAAATTCATTTCATAGGTAAGAAATTACATAATTAACCTTAAAACACTATAAAAACCGATAAAAACTCATTTTATTAGTAAAACCGTATATTTATATATATAATTGAAAATAATTCACGAAAAATAGTTTTAATTAGTTAAAAATACCAAATATTTTGTAGAAATCATTTTATACCTTAAATAACTATTAAAACCAATTAAATTACATTTTTAGACAATTTAGGGTAAAATTACCAAAATACTCCTCTATATATAAATATACTTAAATTACTTCAAAAATTCACCAAAAATTATACAATTATCCAAAATTAATTTTTCTCAACATATTTATCAATAATATCAATAATTAAACTCAATTAACCAATTAATTCAAATAAAAACACATTTAACCCTAATTTCTCAAAATCACATAAACTTCAATAATTCAAAATAAATACTTAGAAATTCATAAAAATTCCAAATAAATTCCTATAATTCATTTCAACACCTAATTTAACCATAAACTCCAATTTCATAATTTAAATAATTAATTCCGAAATTAGAAAATAATATTAAAATATTCAAAAATACCCAAAAATCCAAAAATCTCCAAAAATTCTACAAAAATTCATACATGTATATTGAGCTACTGGGAACAACATTTGTGAAGGAATTTTCCATGAATCATCCAATTCGAAGCTCAAAAAAATCAAAAACCCTAATGTGACCGAAATTGAAAATTCGAAACCTAGGCAATTCTAGATCATTTTAGCTCAAAAAAAAGCTAGAATCACACTCACCAGAGTTCAAGGAGTCGATGAAGACCGGTGGTGTCAAAAACGGTGGCCGGAATCGGCGTGATCGACGGTGGATCGATTTTCGGCTTCTCAGGCCAAAATCGACTTCCAGGAGCCGGAAACGGCAACCTCAGGCGGCGGAAATGGTTGGGGAAGGCGGTGGCACACCGGACGGCACACCCACGGTGAAGAAACGGTGGTAGCAGCGACCGGACGGTGAAGGGAAGGGTCGGGAGGAAGAAGAAGACTCGGGGGCAGTTTTGTAATTTTCTAAACTTTTGTAATTTTGATGTATATATGTATATATATATACTTTACACTATATATTAAAATAATATTAAATCACACACATTAAATATACACCACACACATAAAATTTTAATATTTTAATAATTTATACTAAATAAAAATAATTAAATAACAATAAAGCAAATAAATAATTAATAAAATATTAGGGTAATACTAAACCCTAATTTTAAATAAATATACACACACATAGGCTTTGTTTAGCATTTTAAAAATACGTATGAGTTCATGCAAGTCCAAAAATATATTTAAAATAATTAATATTACATTATTTACGTGAAAATTTTCCCGAAAATGCAAGTCCCGGGAAAATTTTACGTAAAACACTGAAAATAATACACAGTAATTAAAATAGGTTTTAAATACATATCAACTCATAAAAATATCATATAATATACAGAAATTATTAACACTGCATATCCCGGTACAATGTAAAAATATTTTAAAAACACGGGATATTACAAAGATGTACCACAATATCAGAGATTTATACTGGTGGGGACGGATTGAAGAAGGATGTCGCTGATTATATTGCTAAGTGCTTAACGTGTCAGCAAGTGAAGCCGAACATCAGAAGCCTTCTGGGAAGCTTCAGCCTCTTCTTATTCCCGAGTGGAAGTGGGAAAGGATAGCTATGGATTTTATGGTCGGTTTACCTCGTTCGAAGGATGGATACGATTCCATCTGGGTGATTGTAGACAGGTGACGAAGTCTGCACATTTCTTACCTGTGGAAGCCCCATATTCAGTTGCTAGATTGGCGAAGTTGTACGTGAAGCATATTGTGTGCCTTCATAGAGTACCTGTGTCCATTGTGTCAGATAGAGGTTCGGTGTTTACTTCTCATTTTTGGCAGAAGTTGCAGGAAGCAATGGGCACTAGGTTGGATTTTAGTATTGCTTTCCACCCTCAGAAAGATGGTCAGTCTGAGAGGACGATCCAAACACTAGAAGATATGTTGAGGATGTGTGTCTTGGATTTGGGAGGTAGCTGGGATGATCATTTGTCACTCGTTGAGTTTGCATATAATAACAGCTACCATAGCAGTATTGGTATGGCACCGTATGAGGCTTTGTATGGAAGGAAGTGTAGATCCCCTTTGAGTTGGGATGAGATTGGTGAGAGAGCTTTGACTAGACCAGAGATGGTTCAGGATGCTGCAGAGAAAGTCGCTGTGATTAAGCACAAATTAGAGACCCTAGTTAGCAGACAGAAGAGTTATGCGGATCCTAGGCGCAGAGATGTGGAGTTTCAGGTTGGAGATTTCATTTTTCTGAAGGTATCTCCGATGAAGGGTGTGATGAGATTTGGCAAGAAGGGTAAGTTAGCACCGAGATACATTGGACCATTTGAGATTCTGGAGAGAGTTGACACTGTTGCATATCGGTTGGATTTGCCTCCGAGTATGTCACAAGTGCATCCCAGTATTTCATATCTCAATGTTGAGGAAGTATATCTCAGACCCTTCACATGTGTTGCAGCCCGACAGTGTAGAAGTGAGTGAAGATTTGACGTTTGTGGAAGAACCTGTGGCGATCGTTGATTTTCAAGTTCGACAGTTGCGATCGAAGCAGATTCCGATGGTTAAGGTCTATGGCGTAGCGACAGAGTTGAGGAGCATACGTGGAGACTGAAGCTGAGATGCGAGCTTCTTACCCGTATCTCTTTCCTTCTTGATCTTGTTTTCTGGAATTCGGGGATGAATTCTTGTAAGAGGGGAAGACTGTAATATCCCGTGTTTTTAAAATATTTTTACACCGTACCGGGATATGCAGTGTTAATAATTTTTGTATATATCTTACGATATTTTTATGAGTTGATATGTATTTAAAACCTATTTTTATTATTATGTATTATTTACAGTGCTTTACGTAAAATTTCTCGGGACTTGTATTTTCGGGGAAATTTTCACGTAAATAATTTATTATTAATTATTTTAAATATATTTTCGGACTTGCATGAACTCATACGTATTTTTTAAAATATTAAACACCGTGTATACATGTAATTATTTATTTAATTAGGGTTTAATATTACCCTAATATTTTATTAATTATTTATTAGTTTTATTGTTATTTAATTATTTTTATTTAGTATAAATATTAAAATATTAAATTTTATGTGTGTGATTTAATATTATTTTAATATATAGTATAATCTATATATATATACACATTATATATCAAAAAAATCAAACTTTGGAAAATTACCATTTTGCCCCCGAGCCTCTTTCTTCCCCGATTTGCTTCCCTTCACCGTCCGGACGCCTGCCGTGCCATGAGAGTGCCGTCCGGTGTGCCACCACCTTCCCCAGCCTCTTCCGCACACCTGTGGTAGCCATTTCCGACGCCTGGAACCATTTTTGGCTAGAGAAGCCGAAAGTCAAGCCACCGTCGATCACGATCATTCCGGCCACCATTTTCGACACCGTCAGTCTCTTTCTTCTCCTTGAGCTCCGGTGAGTGTGATTCTAGCTTTGGTTTGAGCTGAAATGGTCTAGAATTGCTTAGGTTTCGAATTTTCCAATTCGGTCACATTAGGGTTTTTGATTTTTTTGAGCTTCGAATTGATTGATTCATGAAAACTCCTTCACAAATGTTGTTTCTAGTAGCTTAATCTACATGTATGAATTTTTGTGGAATTTTTGGAGATTTTTTGGATTTTTGGGTATTTTTTGAATATTTTAATATTATTTTCTAATTTTCGGAAATTAATTATTTAAATTATGAAATTGTGTTTTATGGTTAAATTAGGTGTTGAAATGAATTATAGGAATTTATTTGGAATTTTTATGAATTTCTAAGTATTTATTTTGAATTATTGAAGTTTATGGAATTTTGGAAAATTAGGGTTAAATGTGTTTTTATTTGAAATTAATTGGATAATTGGGTTTAATATATTGATATTATTGATAAATATGTTGAGAAAATTAATTTTGGATAATTGTATAATTTTTGGTGAATTTTTGAAGTAATTTAAGTATATTTATATATATAGGGGTATTTTGGTAATTTTACCCTAAATTGGCTAAAAATGTAATTAATTGGTTTTAATAGTTATTTAAGGTTTCTACAAATTATTTAGTATTTTTAACTAATTAAAACTATTTTTCGTAAATTATTTTCAATTATATATATAATATACGATTTTACTAATAAAATGAGGTTTTTATCGGTTTTTACAGTGTTTTAAGGTTAATTATGTAATTTCTACCTATAAAATGTATTTTTAGGTTTTAAGGGTATTTTTGGTATTTCCTGAATTGTTCTGTGTTTGTGGACCCCGGTCGGTAGAATGTAGTCTGGAGTCCGACCGAGGGTTGTGGTTGAGTGTTGAGCTTATTTTTCGAAGTGTATTTCTTTGCAGGGTCGGCTCTACTCTTTTGAGTAGAGAGATGTCAATTTTACAGGGGAGGTTCTGCCGAATTTTTGGTAGAATTCTCATAAAACGTGATATCCAGTCGAACCCTAATTTCTGATTCTATGTTTAATACTCTAGATCGAATACTAGGATTTCTATTAGGTTTATTCTAATGTCTGTTGTTATTTGCTTGTTTAGTTGCGTCGAGACCGAGGGCTAGTGGACCAGGCCCGTCGGACCCGTCTCGTGGAGCGCACTAGGTGAGTTACTATACTATATATATATGCTTAGGATGCATGATTTAGAAATGCATGTTTTATTCTGATTAAATATGCATAAATAATTTGATTATTTCTTAAGTTTATATTTAGTTTATTTTGGTTTATTTTTGGTATATAATAAATTGTATACATGTTTTGTTAATAAAATATATTTAAAATATTTTTAAATATATTTCTAGCTTAATTTATGATTTAATTGGATTTATTTGACGTATATATGCTCGAATATACCTGGTTTACTTTTGGTATATTCTAGTATATATATGGTTTATATTGTCATTTCAATGAAATTCATGCATCATTTAATTGTGAATGAATGTTTTATATTTATTAATGAAGGATATCGATAGAACGTGCTACCTAGTGGGCAGCACTAGGACCGAGTACGTACCGGTACGCCTATAGTATTTAGGCTATATTACTAACTTATTTGTGGATATTGATTAAGTATGATTATTGATATATGTGAGATATGGTTTGGAGGTGTGATTACTGGAGCTCGGTTGACCAAGTGTCTCGGGGCCAATCACACTGGCAGTCAGACTGCTAGAGCTCGATTGACTTAGTGTCTCGGGGCCAGTCTACTGTCTAAATGGAATAAGTGGATATATTTGGAATAAGTGAGCCTGTGTGGCTAGAGTGTTGTCTAACACTATTTCCGAGGTTACGATATCTTAGGGTTCTATTTGATCCTTCATAAAAGATGATTTTCAGATAAAATATATAAAATGATTTTATTGCATCTGTGTGTAATTGCCTGTATATATATATTAGATATATACTGTTGACTGTATGCATTATCATTTAGAGTGTATGTATATATATTATAGTAATTCACTCAGTGAGGTCTGACTCCCCTCCGTTGACTATTTTTCAAGAGAGTCAACATCTTCAGACCTCAGTAGCAGGCCTGTACGCCGGATTTCTTCCGCCCGGCTTCTTTGTGTAAACTATTTACTTGAGTCTTATTTTTATATCTAGACACCTGCAGTAGTTGTGAAATATAAGTGTGGGATTTTATGTATTTTATTTAAAGAGATGTATTATATTGAAACTGGATTTGTACTGAAAGATTTATATATATGAGATGAGATTTGATTTAAATCCAGTTGATGGAAATGTTATTATTATATTTATGATTTTTATTTCCGCTGCATATTATATTGTTGTTGTTATTATTGCATGATTTATTTTATTTTTAGGCTTGCTACGGGTTTCTGGATTCGAAAGAATTCCCATTCTCTAGCGTCCGGTCATGGCCCCTGTTTTGGGTCGTGACAACGATACTGGCTCAACGGGCCCGGTCAAATACGCCTTGGTCTCGACGCAACTAGAAAATAAAATAATAATAACAATCAGAATAAATCTAACTTATACTTTTAAAAGAGACTCGATCTAGGAAAATGAAACTCAGACAAAACACAAAAACTTAGAATTGACCTGACGTCACGTTTTATGAGAAATCTACTGAAAATTCAGTAAGACCTTCTCTGTAAAACAGATATCTCTCTACTAAAAAGTAAAACTGATCCTGCAAGAAAAACACACTTCTAACACAGAACACTCAATACCTTCGATTGAGATCCCGAACTGCACAATTTACCAACCGAGATTACAATTCACTAAAAATACGAATAAAATAATAAATATACTAAAAATCAATAAATTCATAAATATCCTCATAATACGAAAATATAATATATTTAAACATTAAAACACTAAATACCATTATTTTCATAATAATTAACTAAAAATCTCAAATAATAATATAATATTAATAAAATTCAATTTTTTACTAAATCAATATAAAATAGTAAAAATTCACTTTTATATATTCAAATAGCTTAAATAGCCTAAATATATAATAAAAATAATTAAAAACCCATTTAATCACCAAAATAGTGAATAATATATTATTTCAATATAATTTTCAAAAATTAGTATTAATTAGTTAAAAATAGTCAATAATTTATAAAAATCATTTTAATACCCTAAATAATTCTAAAACCATTTAAAACATAATATTTAGCTATAATTATCACAAAATTATACAGTTAACTCAATAATTCAAAATATGCATAATATAATTAATATTCCTAAAAGTTATATAAATTCACCAAAAATTATTTTAAATATTCTTAAATTATTATCTCACATAATAACACTAATATAACTAAATTTTTATTAAAACTAATTAATTAACATAATTTTCAATAATTCAATACTTAATAGTAAAATAATAAAAAATTAACCAAAATCCAAATTAATTCAAAAAATTCACAAACAAATATATTTGAGAAGCTTGAGCTATAACAAACAACATTTCTTAATAAAGGTTCATGAATCAACCTAAATCATGTTCAAAAATTTTAAAAACTCTAAAATACATAAACTAAAAAGTGGAAATATCTAAAAATATAGAGGTTTATAGCTTAAACGAAGCTAAAAAATGAACTCACTGGAGCTTGGTGGTTCAAACGAGACCAGTCTGATATCAAATGGTGGTTGGAATCTTCACCAGCATTCAAGAGCTCAAGTTTCAGTCTTCGGTGATGTAGGCGGCTTCTGGGCGGCGGTAGGCGGTGCTGGTGGTGGCAGACGGTAGTTGGGAACTTCCTGGGTCAATGACGGCCGGTGGTAGAAGGTGGGGCGATCTAGATGGTGGCAGCTGGAAGTAATTGTGAGTGAGGGAGAAGAAGAAGAAGAAGAAAATAAAGTTGACCCTTTTTTTTTGACTTTGTACTTTTTTATTAATAATTTACAAAATTATCAAAATGCCCTTCACTTAATTTAACAATAACAATAATAATAATAATAATAATAATAATAATAATAATAATAATAATATAATAATAATAATAATAATAATAATAATAATAATAATAATAATAATAATAATAATAATAATAATAATAATAATAATATTGTCAATTAATCTCACATAAAATAAATTAATTTTACGTAAATAATTTCTCAGAATAAAATGCGTAAATAATATTAGCAATTAACAATAATAACATGCGAATAAATTTAAAATTATTAACACTGCATATCTCAAAATAATATTATTTATTTAAAATAATGGGTCTTTACATGTTAATATTTTCATGATTAATTATTTTATAAAATTTATTAATCTTGATTTTAATTATTTACTTATTAAATTCAATATACTAAGGCTTATGTACATATATATATATATAACAAAATTAATACTAAATTTTAATTAATTTAATTTTGTTAGAGATAAAATAGAAGTAAACCTAATTGACACAGAAAATATACTAATTATAATAAGAAATATATTTTCAACTAAATTAAAATTACATTTTAATTAAATTAATTTCGTTAAAAATAAAATAAAAATTAACCTAATTAAAATAAGAAACATCTGTGTATGATTGTTTCATGCAAAAAATTTAAAGCCCAAATATTTTGGAAAATATGGCATTTGATAATCTTTTCCCATTCAATCAACTAATGGCAAACAACAAAAATTAGCTATAAAGATGTGAAAAGTGTAATATCCCGTATTTTTAAATATTTTTACACTGTATCGGGATATGCAGTGTTAATAATTTTTGTATATATATATATTATGATATTTTTACGAGTTGATATGTATTTAAAACTATTTTAATTATTGTGTCTTATTTACAGTGCTTTACGTAAAATTTTCCCGGGACTTGCATTTTCAGGAAATTTTCACGTAAATAATTTATTATTAATTATTTAAATATATTTTCGGACTTGCATGAACTCATATGTATTTTTAAATTACTAAATAAAGCCTATGTGTGTAACTATTTATTTAATTAGGGTTTAATATATTACCCTAGTATTTTATTAATTAATTATTTGTTTTATTGTTATTTAATTATTTTTAATTAATATTAAATTTTAAAATATTAAATATTAAGTGTGTGGTGTATATTTAATGTGTGTAATTTAATATTATTTTAATATATAGTATAAAGTATATATATATACATACATATTATTAAAAAACAAAACTTTTGGAAACTTACATTTAGCCCCGATTTCTCCTCCTTCTTCCCCGATTGCGTCCGATCACCAACCACCGCCTGAAACTGCCGATTCCTCACCGTGGGTGTGCCGTCCGGTGTGCCACCACCTTCCCTAGCCTCTTTCGCCGCCTTGTAGCAGCTGATTCCGGCGCCTGGAAGCCATTTTTGGCCGGAGAAGCCGAAAGTCGAGCCACCGTCGATCACAATGAATCCGGCCACCATTTTTGACACCGCCAGTCTCTTTCTTCTCCTTGAGCTCCGGTGAGTGTGATTCTAGCTTTGGTTTGAGCTGAATTGGTCTTGATTTGCTTAGGTTTCGAATTTTCAATTTCGGCCTATTAGGGTTCTTGAATTTTTTGAGCTTTGAATTGATTGATTCATGAAAAATAACCTTCACAAATGTTGATCCTAGTGGCTTAATCTACATGTATGAATTTTTGTGGAATTTTTTGGAGATTATTTTGATTTTTGGGTATTTTTGAATATTTTAATATTATTTTCTAATTTTCGGAAATTAATTAAATAAATTATGAAATTGTGTTTTATGGTTAAATTAGGTGTTGAAATGAATTTTATGAATTTATTTGGAATTTTATGAATTTCTATGTATTTATTTGAATTTTATTAGTTTATGTAATTTTGGGAAATTAGGGTTAATTGTGTTTTTAATTGAAATTATTGGTTAATTGAGTTTAATTATTTATATTATTGATAAATATGTTGAGAAAATTAATTTTGGATAATTATACTATTTTTGGTGAATTTTTGAAGTAATTTTAGTATATTTATATATATAGAGGTATTTTGGTAATTTTACCCTAAATTGGCTACAAATGTAATTTAATTGGTTTTAATAGTTATTTAAGGTATAAAAATGATTTCTACAAATTATTTGGTATTTCTAACTAATTAAAACTATTTTTCGTGAATTATTTTCAATTATATATATAATATACGGTTTTTCTAATAAATGAGTTTTTATCAGTTTTTAATGTGTTTAAAGGTTAATTATGTAATTTTACTTATAAAATGAATTTCTATGTTATAAGGATATTTTTGGTATTTTATAATTGTTCTGTGTTTGTGGACCCCGGTCGGTAGACTGTAGTTTGGAGTCCACACCGAGGGGTTGTGAATGTAATTTTGCATTTATTTTTGAAGTGTGTTTCTTTGTAGGGTCGGCTCTACTCTTTGAGTAGAGAGATTTCCATTTTACAGGGGAGGTTCTACCGAATTTTCGATAGAATTCTCGTAAAACGTGATATCCGGTCGAACCCTAATCTCAATTCTGTGTTTAATACTCTAGATCGAATTCTAGGATTTCTGTTAGGGTTATTCTGATTTCTGTCGTTATTGTTTGTTTAGTTGCACCGAGACCGAGGCCTAGTGGACCAGGCCCGTCGGATCCATCTCGTGGAGCGCACTAAGTGTGAGTTGCTATTTTATATATATATGCTTAGGATGCATGATTAGAAATGCATGTTTTATTTTAATTAAATATGCATAAATAATATGATTTATATTTAAGTATGTCCTTAGTTTATTTTGGTTTATTTTTGGTATATATTAATGTCACGACCCAAAACAGGGGCCATGACCGGCGCTAGGGAACGGGAATTCTTTCGAATCCGGAACCCGTAGCAAGCCTAAAAATAAAATAAATATGCAATAATAACCATAAAAATATAATATGCAGCGGAAAATAAAATCATAATATTACAATATCATCCATATCAACTGGATTTAATTCAAAACTCATCACATCGCATATATAATCTCAGTTTTACTATAATACATCTCTTTAAAACAAATACATAAAATCCAATACTTTAATTTACAACTACTGCAAATCACAACTACTGAAAATCACAACTACTGAAAATCACAACTACTGCAGTGTCTAGATAAAATAAATAAGACTCAAGTATACAATTTACATAAAGAAGCCGGGGCGGAAGAAATCCGGCGTATCGACCTGCTACTGAGGTCTGAGGAAGTTGACTCTCCTGAAAAATAGTCAACGGAGGGGAGTCAGACCTCACTGAGTGAATTACTATAATATATATACATACACTCTAAGTGATAATGCATACAGTCAACAGTATATGAGTAATATGTATATATACAGGCAAGTTCATACAAATGCAGAAAAATCATTTTATATATTTTGTCTGAAAATCAACTTTTATGAAGGATCACATAGAACCCTAGAATATCGCAACCTCAGAAAATAGTGTTAAACAACACTCTAGCCATACAGGCTCACTGATTCCAAATATATCCACTTAATCCATTTGGACAGTAGACTGGCCCCGAGACACTAAGTCAACCGAGCTCCAGCAGTCTGACTGCCAGTGTGATTGGCCCCGAGACACTTGGTCAACCGAGCTCCAGCAATCACACCCAAACCACATCTCACATATCAATAATCATAATCAAATCAATATCCACAAATAATTAGTAATATAGCCTAAAGCTATAGGCGTACCGGTACGTACTCGGTCCTAGTGCTGCCCACTAGGTAGCACGTTCTATTGATATCCTTCATCATTAATAATGTAAAATATTCATTCACAAAAATAAATGATGCATGAATGTAAATGAAATAACAATATAAACCATATATATACCGGAAATATACCAAAAGTAAACCAGGTATATTTCAAGTATATATATGTCAAATGAATCCCATCAAATTATAACTTAAGCTGGAAATATATTTAAAAACATTTTAAATATATTTTATTCACAAAACATGCATATAATTTATTATATACCAAAAATAAACCGAAAATATACTTAATATAAACTTAAGAAATAATCAATTTATTTATGCATATTTAATCAACATAAAACATGCATTTCTAAATCATGCATCCTAAGCATATATATATAGTATAATAACTCACCTAATGCGCTCCACGAGACAGATCCGACGGGCCTGGTCCACTAGCCCTCGGTCTCGGCGCAACTAAACAAGAAATAAATAACCGATATCAGAGTAACCCTAATAGAAATCCTAGAATTCAATCTAGAGTATTAAACACAGAATCGAAAATTAGGGTTCGACTGGACATCACGTTTTACGAGAATTCTACCGAAAATCCGACAGAACCTCCCCTGTAAAACGGACATCTCTCTACTCAAAAGAGTAGAGCCGACCCTGCAAAGAAAATACACTTCGAAATACAAGCTCAACAAAATCCACAACCCCTCGGTCGGACTCCAGACTACAATCTGTCGACCGGGGTCCACAAACACAGAATAATTCCAGATATAACAAAAATATCCTTAAATCACAGAAATACATTTTCATAGGTAGAAATTACATATTTAACCTTGAAACACTGTAAAAACCGATTAAAACTCATTTTATTAGAAAACCGTATATTATATATATAATTGAAAATAATTCACGAAAAATAGTTTTAATTAGTTAAAAATACCAAATATTTTGTAGAAATCATTTTTATACCTTAAATAACTATTAAAACCAATTAAATTACATTTTTAGACAATTTAGGGTAAAATTACCAAAATACCCCTATATATATATAAATATACTTAAATTACTTCAAAAATTCACCAAAAATCATACACTTATTAAAAATTAATTTTCTCAACATATTTATCAATAATATCAATATTTAAACTCAATTAACCAATTAATTTCCATTAAAAACACATTTAACCTAATTTTTCCAAAATTCCATAAACTTCAATAATTCAAAATAAATACTTAGAAATTCATAAAAATTCCAAATAAATTCCTATAATTCATTTCAACACCTAATTTAACCATAAACTCCAATTTCATAATTTAAATAATTAATTTCCGAAAATTAGAAAATAATATTAAAATATTCAAAAATACCCAAAAATCCAAACAATCTCCAAAAATTCTGTAAAAATTCATACATGAAGATTAAGCTACCAGGAACAACATTTGTGAAGGAAGTTTCCATGAATCATCCAAATTGAAGCTCAAAAAAAATCGAAAACCCTAATAGGCCGAAATTGATAAATCGAAAACTAAGCAATTCTAGACCATTTTAGCTCAAACCAAAGCTAGAATCACACTCACCGGAGCTCAAGGAGAAGAAAGAGACCGGCGGTGTCGAAAACGGTGGCCGGATGAGGAAGAAACGACGGTGAGGAATAGTGGTGGCGTCGGGCACCCACGGGAAGAAGAAGAAGAAGAAGAAGAAAAAGAAAAAGAAAGAAAAAGGAAAGAGAAAGGAAAAGAAAAAGAAAGAAAAAGGAAAAGAAAAAGAAAAAAAAAAAGAAAAAAGAAAAAAAATAATAAATTTTAATAATTTAATAATAAATAAAATAATCAAATAATAATAAATAAATAATAAAATATTAGGGTAATAATAAACCCTAATTAAATAAATATACACACACAGGCTTTATTTAATAATTTAAAAATATGTATGAGTTCATGCAAACCCGTAAACACATTTAAAATAATTAATAATACATTGTTTACGTGGAAATTTCCCCGAAAATGAAAGTCCCGGGAAAATTTTACGTAAAATACTGAAAATAATAGACAGTAATTAAAATAGGTTTAAAATACATATTAACTCATAAAAATATCGTATAATGCATAAAAATTATTGACACTGTATATCCCGGTACAGTGTAAAAATATTTTAAAAAAACACGGGATATTACAGTCTTCCCCCCTTACAAGAATTCGTCCCCGAATTCTAAAAACAAGATTACAGAATCAGGAAGGAAAGAGATACGGGTAAGAAGCTCGCATCTCAGCTTCAGTCTCCCACGTATGCTCTTCAACTCTGTCGCTACGCCACAAAACCTTGACCATCGGAATCTGCTTCGATCGCAACTGTCGAACTTGAAAATCTACGATCGCCACAGGTTCTTCCACAAACGTCAAATCTTCACTCACTTCCACACTGTCAGGTTGCAACACATGTGAAGGATCTGAGATATACTTCCTCAACATCGAGATATGAAATACTGGATGCACCTGTGACATACTCGGAGGCAAATCCAACCGATATGCAACAGTGCCAACTCTCTCCAGAATCTCAAACGGTCCAATATATCTCGGTGCTAACTTACCCTTCCTGCCAAATCTCATCACACCCTTCATCGGAGATACTTTCAGAAAAACGAAATCTCCAACCTGAAACTCCACATCTCTGCGCCTAGGATCCGCATAACTCTTCTGTCTACTAACTGTGGTCTCTAACCTGCGCTTGATCACGGCGACTTTCTCTGCAGCATCCTGAACCATCTCTGGTCCAGTCAAAGCTCTCTCACCAATCTCATCCCAACTCAACGGGGATCTACACTTCCTTCCATACAACGCCTCATATGGTGCCATGCCAATACTGCTATGGTAGCTGTTATTATATGCAAACTCAACAAGCGACAAATGATCATCCTAGCTACCTCCCAAATCCAAGACACACATCCTCAACATATCTTCCAGTGTCTGGATCGTCCTCTCAGACTGACCATCTGTCTGAGGATGAAAAGCAGTACTGAAATCCAACCTAGTGCCCATCGCTTCCTACAACTTCTGCCAAAAACGAGAAGTAAACACCGAACCTCTATCTGACACAATGGACACAGGTACTCCATGAAGGCATACAATATGCTTCACGTACAACTTCGCCAATCTAGCAACTGAATATGTGGCTTTCACAGGCAAGAAATGTGCAGACTTCGTCAATCTGTCTACAATCACCCAGATGGAATCGTATCCATCCTTCGAACGAGGTAAACCGACTACAAAATCCATAGCTATCCTTTCCCACTTCCACTCGGGAATAGGAAGAGGCTGAAGCTTCCCAGAAGGCTTCTGATGTTCGGCTTTCACTTGCTGACACGTCAAGCACTTAACAACATAATCAGCAACATCCTTCCTCAATCCATCCCACCAGTATAGATCTCTGATACTGTGGTACATCTTAGTAACACCTGGATGAACGCTGTAAGCTGTAGAATGTGCTTCCTCTAAAATCTCTTCTCTCAAATCATCCACATCAGGAACACACAATCTACCACTGATCCACAACACACCATCATCATCAAGTGTGAAATCAGTGAACTTCCCTGCTCTGACATTCTCTGCAAGCTCTTCCAGAATAGGATCTCGGCTCTGAGCTGCTTTAATCCTATCCCTTAGCACAGATCGTATTTTAAACTGAGCTAACAGTCCACCTGATCTACTGATCATCATCATCAGACCTTGATCCACCATCAGATGCAACTCCTGGATCAATGGTCTCCTCTCCACACCGATGTGAGCAAGACTACCTGAGGACTTCCTACTCAAGGCATCTGCTACAACATTAGCTTTACCCGGATGGTAAAGAATCTCGCAATCATAATCCTTCAACAATTCCAACCATCTTCTCTGCCTCAAATTCAAATCTCGCTGCTGGAAAATGTACTTAAGGCTCTTGTGATCAGTAAATATCTCACAAGTCACCCCGTACAAATAATGTCTCCAAATCTTCAAAGCAAAGATCACTGCAGCCATCTCAAGATCATGTGTAGGATAGTTCTGCTCATGCTTCTTCAACTGCCTCGAAGCATAGGCTATCACCCTTCCATTCTGCATCAACACACAACCAAGACCAATTCTAGAGGCATCACAGTAAACTGTGAACTTATCCACACTATTAGGCAAAGCTAATACTGGCGCTGTGGTCAACTTCTCCTTCAACAACTGAAAACTATTCTCATAAGCTTCTGACCACTCGAATCTAACATTCTTCTGAGTCAAGCGAGTCATAGGGGCTGCTATCCTGGAAAAATCCTGCACAAACCGCCTATAATACCCGGCTAAACCCAGAAAACTCTGAATCTCGGTAACTGAAGTAGGTCTAGGCCACTCAGATACTGCCTCAACCTTCTGTGGATCAACCTGAATACCTTCTTTAGACACTACGTGTCCAAGAAAAGAAACACTCGCCATCCAAAAATCACACTTCGAGAATTTAGCATAAAGCTGATGATCTCTCAGTGTCTGTAGTACAATCCTCAAATGATATACATGCTCTTCCATACTCCTCGAATATACTAGTATATCATCAATGAAGACTACTACAAACTGATCCACATACGGTCTGAATACTTTGTTCATCAGGTCCATAAAAGCTGCTGGTGCATTAGTCAAACCAAAAGACATCACCAGAAACTCATAATGGCCATATCGAGTGCGGAACGCTGTCTTAGGAATATCAGATTCACTAATCCGCAACTGATGATAACCCGACCTCAAGTCAACCTTAGAAAAGAACTGTGCACCCTGGAGCTGATCAAACAAATCATCTATCCTCGGGAGAGGATACTTGTTCTTCACTGTCACCTTATTCAGCTCTCTGTAGTCAATGCACAGTCTCAGGGTACCATCCTTCTTCTTCACAAACAAGACTGGTGCACCCCAAGGAGAAACACTAGGTCTAATGAAACCCTTATCCAACAACTCTTGCAACTGCTCCTTCAACTCTCTCAACTCTGCAGGAGCCATACGATAGGGTGGCATAGATATAGGAGTAGTACCTGGTACCACATCTATACAAAACTCAATCTCTCTGTGAGGTGGTAAACCTGGCAACTCCTCGGGAAAAACATCAGGAAACTCACAAACAACAGGAACATCTGTGAGTGACAACTTCTCCACTGACGTATCCCTAACCAATGCCAAATATCCCTGGCATCCCTTCTTCAACAACTTCCTAGCAGAAATAGCAGAAATAAGATTCTGAGGTGCTGAACTCCTATCACCAACAAACTTAAAATCTTCTTCACCAGGAATTCTAAAAGTCACCTCCTTATTCCTGCAATCTACCACGGCAAAGTGCTGAGACAACCAATCCATTCCCAGAATAACATCAAACTCCATCACATCCAACAAAATCAAATCAACGGGTAATTCTCTATCTCCCACGAGAACTGGACAACCAGAAAGAACAATATCGGCGTCCAAAGAATCACTCAGAGGAGTGGCAACAGACAAAGGAAAAGCCATCCTCAAAGCTTGCCAACAAGATTTAGAAGCAAAAATAAGAGAAACAAACGAATGCGTGGCACCCGGATCAAACAAAACCCATGCATCCAGGTAACAAACAGAAACAATACCTGCCACGACTGCATTAGATGCCTGAGCATCCTGCTGAGTCAGATGAAAAACTCTGGCCTGGCCTCGACCTCCCTGCTGACTAGTAGAAGCCTGGCCAACACCTCTGGCACCTCCTCTCGTACCTCTACCACGACTCTGCTGTGGAACAAACTGAGTGGAACTCTGATGCTGGGCTGGTGGCAACTGAAATGGCACGGGTGCTGCACTAGCAATCGACTGCTGTGGGAATCGCGGAATCTGCTGCTGCTGATACCCGGAATAAGGACACGATCTGGCAAAATGTCCTGTCTGCCCACATCTGAAACATGTCAGCGGTGTCAGATAACACGATCCCTGATGGACTCTACCACAAGTCTGACAAACGCTGGCCGCTGATCCAGAACTACGACCACTGCTACTGCTCGAAGCACCTGACCCAAATCTGAACGATCTACGCTGACCTCCACGGCCATGTCTACTGCTCCGATGCACTCGCTGCTACTGTCTCTGACTCTGCTGAGTCGAACCTCGCTGCTGACTACTCGAACCAACATGAAAACTCGAATACGGAGTAGCCTGCGATCCACTCGATTGAACTCCCAACTGGTAATAATCAGGCATCGCTCCCTGCCTAACTAATCTCAGCTCAATCTCCTTAGCTAGCTCAATCACCGACTCGAGAGTAAGACCTGCTGTAGGCATACCAGCAAAAGCTGAACCCAAACCAGTAACATAGGTAGTAACAGCAAAATACTGATCTCGCATCAGATCCTCAGCATATCTACCCAGACGAAGAAACTCTCGGGTATACTCCTCTACTGATCGATCTCCACGAGAAATACTAGTCAAACGAAGACGATAGCTCAAACGAAGAGGCTCTGGACAAAATCTCCTCATGAATCGCTCTCGAAACTGAGCCCATGTCATCGTCATCATATAGGGCTGGATCATCTGAATAAACCAATCCAAGGCTGGTCCCTCGATAGACAACTCGACGATCATGATCCTCTGGTACTCGGTATGAGCAGTCCGAGTCCTAGTCTCAATCGCATGCAGAAAATCTAAAGGATCAGAAGTACCATCAAAAGCAATCCTGCCAACTCTGGCATAGAACAAAGCTGCCTCAGGATCAGACATACCCTGCTGATAGGCAGGCTGAACAGGCTGAACAACTGGAGGAACAGGAACATCAAACTCAGGCTCAACAGGCTCCTCGTCCTGTAACTCTCTCTGCCTACGGCGACCTGCCGCTCCTCGAGGTCTACCCCTGCCACGACCTCTACGTCTAACTGGCTGCTCAGGAGGTAAAACCTCATCCTGAAAAGACTCATCATCCTCGGCCTCAACGACCGGTGGAGCGACACGCGCTCGCCTCCTCATTTTGAAAAGACAAACGGAAAGATTCAGACAAAACAGACAACGGAGGAATAATGCTGAAAACTACAGCAAGGAATACTCATCAAGACATACTCGAACCTAATACACTGCAGTAGTCTAACAGAAAACACAACTTTAAAATTAGGGCCACAACTCACACAACTAAGCCCTGACACAGAACTCCGCTCTGATACCAACCTGGCTCTGATACCAACTTTGTCACAACCCAAAACAGGGGCCATGACCGGCGCTAGGGAACGGGAATTCTTTCGAATCCGGAACCCGTAGCAAGCCTAAAAATAAAATAAATATGCAATAATAACCATAAAAATATAATATGCAGCGGAAAATAAAATCATAAATATTACAATATCATCCATATCAACTGGATTTAATTCAAAACTCATCACATCGCATATATAATCTCATAAATGTATAATCTTTATACAAATCCAGTTTTACTATAATACATCTCTTTAAAACAAATACATAAAATCCAATACTTTAATTTACAACTACTGCAAATCACAACTACTGAAAATCACAACTACTGAAAATCACAACTACTGCAGTGTCTAGATAAAATAAATAAGACTCAAGTATACAATTTACATAAAGAAGCCGGGGCGGAAGAAATCCGGCGTATCGACCTGCTACTGAGGTCTGAGGAAGTTGACTCTCCTGAAAAATAGTCAACGGAGGGGAGTCAGACCTCACTGAGTGAATTACTATAATATATATACATACACTCTAAGTGATAATGCATACAGTCAACAGTATATGAGTAATATGTATATATACAGGCAAGTTCATACAAATGCAGAAAAATCATTTTATATATTTTGTCTGAAAATCAACTTTTATGAAGGATCACATAGAACCCTAGAATATCGCAACCTCAGAAAATAGTGTTAAACAACACTCTAGCCATACAGGCTCACTGATTCCAAATATATCCACTTAATCCATTTGGACAGTAGACTGGCCCCGAGACACTAAGTCAACCGAGCTCCAGCAGTCTGACTGCCAGTGTGATTGGCCCCGAGACACTTGGTCAACCGAGCTCCAGCAATCACACCCAAACCACATCTCACATATCAATAATCATAATCAAATCAATATCCACAAATAATTAGTAATATAGCCTAAAGCTATAGGCGTACCGGTACGTACTCGGTCCTAGTGCTGCCCACTAGGTAGCACGTTCTATTGATATCCTTCATCATTAATAATGTAAAATATTCATTCACAAAAATAAATGATGCATGAATGTAAATGAAATAACAATATAAACCATATATATACCGGAAATATACCAAAAGTAAACCAGGTATATTTCAAGTATATATATGTCAAATGAATCCCATCAAATTATAACTTAAGCTGGAAATATATTTAAAAACATTTTAAATATATTTTATTCACAAAACATGCATATAATTTATTATATACCAAAAATAAACCGAAAATATACTTAATATAAACTTAAGAAATAATCAATTTATTTATGCATATTTAATCAACATAAAACATGCATTTCTAAATCATGCATCCTAAGCATATATATATAGTATAATAACTCACCTAATGCGCTCCACGAGACAGATCCGACGGGCCTGGTCCACTAGCCCTCGGTCTCGGCGCAACTAAACAAGAAATAAATAACCGATATCAGAGTAACCCTAATAGAAATCCTAGAATTCAATCTAGAGTATTAAACACAGAATCGAAAATTAGGGTTCGACTGGACATCACGTTTTACGAGAATTCTACCGAAAATCCGACAGAACCTCCCCTGTAAAACGGACATCTCTCTACTCAAAAGAGTAGAGCCGACCCTGCAAAGAAAATACACTTCGAAATACAAGCTCAACAAAATCCACAACCCCTCGGTCGGACTCCAGACTACAATCTGTCGACCGGGGTCCACAAACACAGAATAATTCCAGATATAACAAAAATATCCTTAAATCACAGAAATACATTTTCATAGGTAGAAATTACATATTTAACCTTGAAACACTGTAAAAACCGATTAAAACTCATTTTATTAGAAAACCGTATATTATATATATAATTGAAAATAATTCACGAAAAATAGTTTTAATTAGTTAAAAATACCAAATATTTTGTAGAAATCATTTTTATACCTTAAATAACTATTAAAACCAATTAAATTACATTTTTAGACAATTTAGGGTAAAATTACCAAAATACCCCTATATATATATAAATATACTTAAATTACTTCAAAAATTCACCAAAAATCATACACTTATTAAAAATTAATTTTCTCAACATATTTATCAATAATATCAATATTTAAACTCAATTAACCAATTAATTTCCATTAAAAACACATTTAACCTAATTTTTCCAAAATTCCATAAACTTCAATAATTCAAAATAAATACTTAGAAATTCATAAAAATTCCAAATAAATTCCTATAATTCATTTCAACACCTAATTTAACCATAAACTCCAATTTCATAATTTAAATAATTAATTTCCGAAAATTAGAAAATAATATTAAAATATTCAAAAATACCCAAAAATCCAAACAATCTCCAAAAATTCTGTAAAAATTCATACATGAAGATTAAGCTACCAGGAACAACATTTGTGAAGGAAGTTTCCATGAATCATCCAAATTGAAGCTCAAAAAAAATCGAAAACCCTAATAGGCCGAAATTGATAAATCGAAAACTAAGCAATTCTAGACCATTTTAGCTCAAACCAAAGCTAGAATCACACTCACCGGAGCTCAAGGAGAAGAAAGAGACCGGCGGTGTCGAAAACGGTGGCCGGATGAGGAAGAAACGACGGTGAGGAATAGTGGTGGCGTCGGGCACCCACGGGAAGAAGAAGAAGAAGAAGAAGAAGAAAAAGAAAAAGAAAGAAAAAGGAAAGAGAAAGGAAAAGAAAAAGAAAGAAAAAGGAAAAGAAAAAGAAAAAAAAAAAAGAAAAAAGAAAAAAAATAATAAATTTTAATAATTTAATAATAAATAAAATAATCAAATAATAATAAATAAATAATAAAATATTAGGGTAATAATAAACCCTAATTAAATAAATATACACACACAGGCTTTATTTAATAATTTAAAAATATGTATGAGTTCATGCAAACCCGTAAACACATTTAAAATAATTAATAATACATTGTTTACGTGGAAATTTCCCCGAAAATGAAAGTCCCGGGAAAATTTTACGTAAAATACTGAAAATAATAGACAATAATTAAAATAGGTTTAAAATACATATTAACTCATAAAAATATCATATAATGCATAAAAATTATTGACACTGTATATCCCGGTACAGTGTAAAAATATTTTAAAAAAACACGGGATATTACAATTAAATTATATGCATGTTTTGTTAATAAATTATATTTAAAATGTTTTTAAATATATTTCTAGCTTAATTTATAATTTGATTGGATTTATTTGACGTATATATACTCAAAATATACTTGGTTTACTTTTGGTATATTTCCGGTGTATATATGGTTTATATTGTTATTTTATTTAAATTCATGCATCATTTATTTGTGAATGTATGTTTTATATTTAAAATGAAGGATATCGATAGAAAATGCTACCTAGTGGGCAGCACTAGGACCGAGTACGTATCGGTGGGCTTATAGCAGATAGGCTATATTACAAACCTATTTGAGGATATTGATTGAATTTGATTATTCGATGTGTGAGATATGGTTTGGAGGTGTGATTGCTGGAGCTCGGTTGACCAAGTGTCTCGGGGCCAATCACACTGGCAGTCAGACTGCTAGAGCTCGGTTGACTTAGTGTCTCGGGGCCAGTCTACTGTCTAAATGGATTAAGTGAGCCTGTGTGGCTAGAGTGTTGTCTAACACTGATTGAGGTTTTGATATCATAGGGTTCTATTTGATTCTTCATAAAAGATGATTTTCAATAAAATATATAAAATGAATTTCTTGCATCTGTGTGTATTTGCCTGTATATATATATATATATATATATATATATATATATATATATATATATATATATATATATATATATATATATATATATACTTTTGACTGTATGCATTGTCATTTAGTATGCATGTATATATATTATAGTAATTCACTCAGTGAGGTCTGACTCCCCTCCGTTGACTATTTTTCAAGAGAGTCATCATCTTCAGACCTCAGTAGTAGGCCTATACGCCGGATTTCTTTCGCCCCGGCTTCTTTGTGTAAACTGCTTCCCTAAGTCTTGAGCTTTATTTTATCTAGACACTGCAGTAGTCATTAAATATTTAAGAGATGTTGTATCATATATTTGAACTGGATTTTTATTAAAAGATTTATATATATGAAATGATGAGGATTTGATTTAAATCCAATTGGTGCATATGCTATTATTATATTTATGATTTTTTATTTCCGCTGCATTATATACTGTTGTTATTACTATTGCATGTTGATTTTATTTTTAGGCTTGCTACGGGTTCCGGATTTGAAAGAATTTCCATTCCCTAGCGCCGGTCATGGCCCCTATTTTGGGTCGTGACAAAAAGAAAGAAAAGAAAAGAAAGTATTGGTTGGTAATGATGAATACTGTAATTATTAGGTGTAAGTCAATCAAGTCTTCTTGCAAAATATTCTCAAATTCATATGAATCGAATAATGATGTAAAATCTTCTCAACCCAATATTTTTTTAAATTATTAAAAATAATTTTAACATATTTAATGTTAATAATATTTTAAATTTTTAAATATTAATATTAGTTAATAGAGTTTAATTATTTTGTTTTAAACATTTTCCTACATAAAGGATATTATTTGGATATTAGTATTATTATTATTTTTTAAAGTTATTATCATTATTATTATTACTATTAATATTATTATATGCATGAGTTAGTATTATTCTTATTATTGTTATTATTAGTAGGGTTATTATTGCGTGTATGTGTGTGTATTGTGTTAGTGTAGTTATATATATATATATATATAATTGGTGAAAAGGAAAACGGTATACTCCTTTTTCCCTTCCCCACTTTTTTTTTCTGCTTTCCTCTTCTTCACCTTCTCCTTCCGCCACTGCCAGTTTGCAAAGCACCACCCGAAGCCTCCCAACACCGCCATAGACTACCACGAAGCTTACCATCACCTCCACCCTCTTTTTGCCATTGATTGCCACCTTCTCCTCCCCCCGTCATTGTTGAAAACCGTGAGAAACTGAGAAGAGTTATTGTAGCTCCAATAGATTTTTTGGTCTATTGTCACGACCCAAACTAGGAGTCATGACCGGCGCTAGGGAACGGGAATTCTTTCGAATCCGGAACCCGTAGCAAGCCTTAGAAAATAAAATCATGCAATAATTATATAAAAGTACGACCAAATTAAAATTTTTTCTGAATTAATATATAAAATAAATACTCCAAATCCTTTTATAATTGAATACATATCAGTACAATGTTCAAATACAAATTCTCAGAGTATTTAATATCCAAACAAAATAATACACTTCCAATATAGTGACACTACTACTGCAGTTTCTAGAATACAATTCAAAGTTCAGAATATACATTTGCATAAAACAGCTGGGACTGAAGAACACCGGTGAGGAACTCTATAACTAAGGTCTGACGATATGGAATCTCCTGAAAAAAATAATTGAGGGGGGTCAGACCTCACTGAGTGAATTATTATACTATATATACATGCAAACTAAACCATAACAATCAGGCATTCTTATATATATATATATATATATATATGTATATACACACATTTCACACGAATGTCAAACTTTGCTTTTATAAATATACTAAATGTAGAAAACGTTTGTTTTAATTCATGAAGGATCCATAGAACCCTAAATAATAACAACCTCAAACAATCCCATCATCACTCTAGCCATACAGGCTCACTTGATTCCAAATAGAACACTTATTCCAATTTGGACAGTAGATTGGCCCCGAGACACTAAGTCGACCGAGCTCCAGTAGTCTGGCTGTCAGTGCGATTGGCCCCGAGACACTTGGTCAACCGAGCTCCAGCAATCACACTATCCATCACCTCACATCTCAATCAACCCAATAGATCATTCAATTCACTTATGGACAGTAGACTGGCCCCGAGACACTAAGTCAACCGAGCTCCAGCAGTCTGACTGTCAGTGTGATTGGCCCCGAGACACTTAGTCAACCGAGCTCCAGCAATCACACTATCTAACATACCATTAATCTAGTCAAATCAATTAAATCAATTATAATCACCAAATTTTAACTCTCACTCAATCCTTATCTATCGTACCGGTACGTACACGGTCCTAGTGCTGCCCACTAGGAAGCACGTTCTATTGATATCCTTCACTTCGAATAAATCATTCATTCGAAAAAAATAATTAATGTAGAACAATATTCATAATAGTAAAACCAACCATATATATATATACCAAAAATATACCCAGTATATTTCAGGTATATATATATATATATATAGTCAAATAAAATATGAAATAAACTAAAGATAAATCATTAATATAGTTAAAAACAATTTAAATGAGTAACAATAATATAACATGCATTATCTTAAAAATATACTTAAATATGCAAAAGATATACCCTAAGTACTCAAATCATTTAATAAACCATTTATGTCTAAATATTCATTTAAATACGTTTTTGTGTTTAACATATATTCACAAATATACTAAAAATAAACCCGATTATCTATCATGCATATATCCAAAAATAAACCCTAAATATACCACTAATGTGTTAGGTTTAATTTAATAATAAAACATTTATTTATTCGGAAATAAATAAAAAAAATATACCAAAAATAACTTAAAAATAATTTAAGTGTAGGTTTATAATTTAACATGCAATTAATTAAGAATAAACCTAAAATCTACTGAAATTATACCTAAAGTATACTAATCATTTAATAAAATAATTATGTCTAAGTGTACATTTTAAAACATGTGTATATTACTCAAATGTATTAAACCTAAACCTAATTGTTTAATGTGCATATATCAAACTAACATGCATAATTATTTAATATGCATATATATAAGAATGCAACCCTAGATATACCAAAAATATTATAATTTAAATCATTTTTTAAAACATACAATGAAAATGAAAAATTCTAAATAATGCACCCTATATGCAGTGCATATATATACAGTATAATAACTCATTGATGTGCGCTTCTCGAGACATATTCAACGGGCCTGGTCCGTTAGGCCTCGGTTCCGGCGCAGCTAGACAACAAATGACAACATGAAATCAGAATAAATTTAACAAAAATTCTAAAGACTCGATCTAGAATTTTAGACACAGCTTTAGAATAGGAATTTGACCGGACATCACGTTTTACGAGAATTCTACCGAAAATCCGGCAAAACCTCCCCTGTAAAACGGACATCTCTCTACTCAAAGAGTAGAGCCGGTCCTGCAAAGAAATACACTTCGGAATAACACACAAGATTACAATCAAAATCCCTCGGTCGGACTCCAAACTACAATTCACCGACCGAGGTTCACAATACACAGAATATTTATAAAATACCGAAAATGCCCTTATATAATAAAAATACATTTTATAAATCCAAATTACGTAATTAACCCTAAAACATACTAAAAATCAATAAAAACCCATTTATTTAGAAAAATAGTATATTATATATAATTTGAAAATAATTTACGAAAAATAGTTTTAATTAGTTAAAAATACTAAAAATTTGCAGAAATCATTTTTATACCCTAAATAACTATTAAAACCAATTTAATTACATTTTTAACCAATTTAGTGTAAAATTACCAAAATACCCCTATATATATATATTCACTATAAATGTTCAAAAATTCACCAAAAATTATATAATTACTCAAAAAATTAATTTATCAACATATAATTCGATAATATCAATAAATATACACAATTTACCAATTTATTTCAATTAAACACATAATTAACCCTATTTTTCAAAATTACCTAAACTTAATAAATTCCAAATAAATACATAAAAATTCACAAAAATTACAAATAAATTTCTATAATTCATTTCAACTCCTATAATCACCATAAAACACAATTTCATAATTTAATTAATTAATTTTCGAAAATTCATTAAATAATATTAAAATAATAAAAAAAATTCACCAAAATTAAAATAAATTCCAAAAATTATAACAAAAATATATTCATGAAGCTCAAGCTATAAGGATCATCATTTGCAAAGGGAGTTTGCTTGAATCAATAAAAATCAACCTAAAAAAATAAAAATCCTAAAAGCTCAAAAAATAAAAATTTAACAAAACTTACAAACGAGATGGTTTGAGCTCAATCCGAGCTTAGAAATAGAGTTCTCATAACTCAAGGAATCCAAAGAACCCAAGAACTCAAGCAAAGGTGGCCGGATCCTCGCCGAAGTTACTGTAGCAGTAGGTGAAGAATTCAGTTTTTCTAGCGGTTTCAAGGCTTCTGGACGACGACGACGAGGCTAGAAGGAGGAAGTGGTCGGTTGGAAGTGATGGAGGCACACCGACGAGCTTGGATCGAGATGTTGTGGGAGGTAGGATGGTCACAGAAGCTTCTGCATTATTTTACTAAATGTTTTTGATTGTGTGCTGTGTTGTTTGTATGTTTATATGTATATTTGTTGATGTGTGTGTGTTGGTGTGTATATGTGCACGTGAATGTGTGTGTTTATATATGTATATGTGTGTTGTTTGTTTGTTTGTGTATATATTTTAATAATAAACTATATAATATAATATAATAATAATATTTTATAATAAACTAATCTCAACCACTCATTATAATATATATATATATATATATAGGTACACACATGACACACACATGCATAATAATATACACAATATAAAATTATCAATAATTAAAATTATAAAATAATTGGATAATAAGAATAATATTCATAATAATATTAAACAATAAAATAATACTAATGATAATATTAATGAAAATAATAACCATGATAATAATAACACATAACACATTTGAAAATAACAATAATATAAACAATATTTATGAAATAATTTTATGTAAATCAATAAAAATAAAATAATGTTAGTACTAAAAAAAATAATATTAAAATAACCATGCACTAAATTAACGTTATTAAAATAATAGTATTTAAAAATAATAAATATACATAATTAAATTTAAACGTCCAAAATAATAAATTTCAAAATAATATATTTACGTAGAAAATTCAATTAAATATAAAATAATAATAATTAATCACAAAATAGTAAAATAATTAAATTAAATTTTTAAAAATTTATTAACACTGCATATCTCATAATATAATAAAATAATTTAAAAATTAGGGTTATTACATCTATTTAGCTCGAGTTTTTGGGCTTGTTAGACTCCTCTTGATGTGTACTTCTTGATTCTCAAGTCGTTTCAACTCTACGACGTCCGGATTGTGAGTTTTCTCTAAGTTTTAGTTTATGACTATTAGGGTTTTTTATTTTTTTTTTAAGCTTGATTGTGTTTGATTCATGATAAATTCCTTAAGAAATGTTGAAGTATGCATCTTAAGCTTCCTAAATATATTTTTAGTTTATTTTTCTGAATTTATTTGAATTATGCATAATTATTGTATTTTTAATGATTAAAATGAATTTTTATTTATTATGTGTTTTATAGTGAAATTATGTTAAATTAGTATAGTTAATTTAAATTATTAATTTTAGAAGTGAGAAAATAATTTTTAGTAATTTTTAGTAAATATTTAGTATTATGTGATTTTTGGATTTATGGGTAAATTATGTATTTTAATTGAAATTATAGTTAAATTATTTGTTTTAAATAATTTTGGAATAATAAATGGTATTAAAATAATTTTTACGAATTATTATTTTTAACTAATTAGTAATAATTTTTGAAAATATATTCAAATAATAAATTTTTGTAATTAAATGAGTTTTTAACTATTTTTATTATATATTTAAACAATTTAGATAATTAATTGTGAATTTTACTATTTAATTTTGAATAATCAAAAAATTGAATTTTTATTAATATTATATAACTTATTGAGATTTTATTAACTAATTTAAAAATAATTGACTTTAATGTTTTTGATATTTAAATATATTGTATTGAGGTTATTTATTGATATTTATGAATTTTAATGAAGTTTATTTATTTATATTATTAAATATTGCTTTTATTGTAAATTGTGATCCTCAGTTGGGAATTGTGTAGTTTGGGGTTCCAACACGAGGTGGTGAACATTTGCGAATTTTGAAGTGTTTTTATGTGCAGGGTTGGCTCTACATTGGTAGAGAGATATCCATTTTATAGAGGAAGCTCTACTAAATTTTTTTATAGATTTCTCGTAAAATGTAACATCGGATTTATTTTAGTTGACTCGTATTTTTTTTAATATCGAGTTTTTCCTTAGAAATCTTGAATTTGTAGGAATTCCATTTTTAATCCTTTTTATTTATTTATTTATTCTTTTTAGCCCCGCCTCCAATCGAGTCAACTGGTCGGGGTCGAGCGCGACTGCGCAAAGGAGCGCATTCAACCAATAAGTTAATAACTGAACTGTGTGTTGGGTATTTTAAATTAATATATATAAATTCTTTGATTTATGATAATTTCATGACTCGAACCCAGGGACACATGACCGACATTAGGGAATGGGAAAGCATAAAACTACCAAAACTCATAGTAAGCCTTAAAAGAAAAATACGAAAATATTTAGACTTGAAACCTTATAATAAATAATAAAATCACAATACATATGATCAAATTGATTTTTCTCAATATAATTTAAACCATAATATCAGTGCATAAAATAAATAAACTTCAGTTATAAAAATAGTATCTAAGTACATAAATTATAAATACATGAAATTCCAAATAAAGTATGCAGTTATACAATTTTCTTTACTATGGTACACGAAAGTAAATATAACACAACAAAATAGACCTACGTAGAATAACCAGTGATGAAGCTACACGGCGAAGAGAAGTAGGCCTAACAGAAAACTCCCAAACTCCTAAAAAAATAAGTTGAGGGGAGTCAGACCTCACTGAGTAAGTTAATAAAGAAGTGAACGAGATTTGAAAACCTCATTAAAATAAACTTTATGGAAATATAATATAATATTATTTTATTTCAACCATTTGGTATACATATACTAAATCTTTTTTTTTAAAGGAGAAGAAATAGATATTTAAATGTCTTTTTAAACTGTTTCAGTATAAAAATTTAGTAGAACATGATTTATAAATTTTTAACAGTCATATGACTCACTTATATCCAAGACTGCTAGATCCTGAGAGCAAGACATCACCAGGATACACAGCCGTAGTCATATCTCTTAATCTAATATCACTGGCGGTGTCCGAGAGCAAAGCATCACCAGACCATTTGCCCCAGTGATTTAATAAATAAGCAAATATTATACTACTGGCAGTGTCTGAGAGCAAAGCATCACCAAACCATTGGCCCCAGTGAGTTAATAAATAATCACATATTTTACTGGTGTGCACACGGTCCTGATTGTCACGATCCAAAACAGGGGCCATGATCGGCACTAGGGAACGAGAATTCTTTCGAATCCAGAACCCGTAGCAAGCCTTAAAATAAAAATAAAAACATGCAATAATAATAAAAGTAAATATAATAACATAAATAAAATATTTTGCAGTGGAAACAAAATCATAAATAAGATAAAGTAAATATCCACCAATGGATTTAAATAAAGAACTCATCTCATATAAATGATATCTTTTAAATATAAATCTCAGTTCACAACCAAAATATAATACATAAGTCTCACAATTGTCTATAACTACTGCAGTGTCTAGATTATAAAATAAAGCTCAAGTACACAGTTTACATAGTGAAGCCGGGGCGGAAGAAATCCGACATATGGGTCTGCTACTGAGGTTTGAAGACAATGACTCTCCTGAAAAATAGTCAACGGAGGGGAGTCAGACCTCACTGAGTGAATTGTTATAATATATATACATGCATAGCTAAATGATAATGCACACATTCAATAGTATATATAATAAATATATATACAAGCAAATACATACAGATGCAGCAAAATCATTTTATATATTTTACTAAAAATAATATCCATTTATGAAGGATCAAATAGAACCCTAGAAAATCGTAACCTCAAATAGTGTTAGACAACACTTTAGCCATACAGGCTTACTTATTCCAAATAAGTTCACTTGTTCCATTTGGATAGTAGACTAGCCCCAAGACACCAAGTCAACTGAGCTCCAGCAATCTGACGGTCAGTGTGATTGGCCCCGAGACACTTGGTCAACCGAGCTCCAGCAATCACACTCCCAAATCATATCACACATCAAATCAAATCAATCCGATCAATATCCACAAATGGTTAGTAATGAAGCCTAAATGCTATCAGCATACCGGTACGTACTCGGTCCTAGTGCTGCCCACTAGGTAGCATGTTCTATTGATATCCTTCATTAATATATAAAACATACATTCATAAAACAAATGATGCATGAAATTGAATAAAATAGCAACATAAACCATATATATACTAGAAATATACCAAAAATAAACCAAGTATATTTCGAGTATATATACGTCAAATAAATTCAGTTTAATTACAAAATAAACTAGAAATAAACCATAAATATACCTAAAAACATTTTAGGGATAATTCATTAATAAAACATGCATATAGTTTAAAATATACCAAAGTATATCGAAAATATACTAGAAATAAACCTAAGTAATACTTTAATCATTTATGCATACTTTACTAAAATAAACCATACATTTCTAAAACATGCACCCTAAAACATATATATATATATATAAAATAACAACTCACTGTTATTGCGCTCCTTGAGATGGATCTGACGGGCCTGTTCCACTAGGCCTTGGTGTTGGTGCAACTAAACAAACAAACGATAATAGGAAATCAGAATAATTCTAACAAAAATTCTAAGGACTCAATCTAGAATCCTAGACACAGAATTAGAATCAGAATTCGACTGGACATCACGTTTTAGGAGAATTCTACCGAAAATCCGGCAGAACCTCCCCTGTAAAACGAACATCTCTCTACTCAAAGAGTAGAGCCGGTCCTGCAAAGAAATACACTTCGAATATACGTAGAACATAATTCATAATCCCTCGGTCAGACTCCAAACTACAATTCACCGACTGAGGTTCAAATTCATAGAATAATTACAGAACACATGAAAAATTCCAAAAAATACCAAAAATGCCCTTCAAAACTCAAAATGTAGCAATTTAGATATTCAAACGCTAAAAATATTTATTTAACCGATAAATACATAAAAACCCTAATTTTAATAAAATATTATTAAAAATCGGTAATTCTCAATAAATTCATAAATATTGACCAAAATACATTTTATAAATCCAAATTACATAATTAACCCTAAAACTTACTAAAAATCGATAAAAACTCATTTATTTAGAAAAATCGTATATTATATATAATTTGAAAATAATTTATGAAAAATAGTTCTAATTAGTTAAAAATACTAAATAATTTATAGAAATCATTTTTATACCTTAAATAACTAGTAAAACCAATTTAATTACATTTTTAGCCAATTTAGTGCCAAATTACCATAATACCCCTAGTTTTGTAAATTCCCTAAAATTAATCAAAAATTCACCAAAAATAGTATAATTACTCAAAATTAATTTTCTCAAAATTTAATTCAATAATGTCAATAAATATACTCAATTAACCAATTAATTTTAATAAAACACATAATTATATAAACACATAATTTTCCCAAAATTACATAAACTAAATAAATTCCAAATAATTATATAAAATTCAAAAAAATTACAAATAAATTTCTAAAATGTATTTCAACACCTATAATCACCATAAAACACAATTTCATAATTTAATTAATTAATTTTCTAAAATTAGAAAATATTAATAAAATAATAAAAAATTCCATAAAAATTTAAAGAGGTATATTAAGCTAATAGGATCAATTTTTGTGAAGGGATTTTTCATGAATCATTGAAATCAAAGCTAAAAAAAATTGGAAACCGTAAATGGCCGAAAATGTAAAATCAAAACCTAGGGAAATCTAGACCATTTCAAGTGAAACAAAGCTTGGAAATGGACTCACCGGAGCTGAAGTAGAAGATAGAGACCGGTGGTGTCGAATTTGGTGGCCAGAAACAGCTTGATCGACGTTGAAGAAACTTTCGGCTTCTCACATAAATTCCGGCCAAACCACGCCGGAGAAGGAGGCTTGAGGCATCGGGAATGGCTGACAAGGGAGGAGGAAGGCTGAGGGACACATTGACGGCAAGAAACAAAGGTCACAGACGCCGGAAATGGAAGAAACCGATCGGGCAGCTTTATGAAGGAGATAGTGGCATTTCCGTAAATAAGGGGAACTTTTAGTTTTTGGTAAATATTTATGTATATATATAACTATTCTTTATATTATAATAATATATAATATAACACATACAATAAATATGCGCCACACATATTTTAATAATATATATACACATATACATATATACACTTATTTAATTAATTAATATAAAAACTATATAATATAATTTAATTATAAAATAAACCCTAATTTAACTTTAAATGCATGCACAAACAAGTATTTTATTTGGCATTTTAAAATCACGTATGAGTTAATGGAAATTCATAAAACTATTTCAAATAATTAATATTAAATTATTTACGTCTTAATTTTTTCGAAAATAAAATTCCCGATAAATTTTACGTAAAGAACTTAAAATAATTAAAAATAGCTTTAATAAATAACAAACTCATTAAATAATCAAATATATATATAAATTATTAACACTGCATATCCTGATGCAGTTTAAAATTATTTAAAAACTCGGGATATTACACTAATGAAACCCATCAGGTAGCCCGTTCTACTGTGGTTTATTTGAAAATAAATAAAATAAATAAAACAATAAAAATTATAATAAATAAATAATAAAATAAAGTAAAATAAAATAAATCAACTATAAATTAAATCATGCAAAATCCTATGAATAATGCTGACTATAATCTCATAAAATTAAATTTATAAGAATTTAATATGATTTAAATTAAAAATCCGACACTCAAATCAAATATTAACTTACAAGATAAATGTGGTCCTCTGGCACATCGTGTTCGACCTCAACTGGTAGACGTGATTGGAGGGACAACTAAAAGACAGAAAAAGGAAATGACAATCAGAAAATAGAAACCTAACTTCTAGAGTTTCTATGGAAGACTCGATTCAAACTCAGAATAAAAATTTTAAGATTGACCTGGTGTCACGTTTTACAAGAAATCTATCAACAATTCGGTAGAGTTTTCTTAGTAAAATGGACATCCCTCTACCGAAGTAGAGTCAATCCTATAAGTAAACACACTTCAAAATTCACAATAGCACAACACCTCGGGTTGGGACCCCAAACTACACAATTCCCAAGCGAGGTTCACCAAAAATACCAATAAGCAAACACTAAATATTAATTTAGTAAATCACCAAAAATAATAATAAATCATAATATAATTTATTTAATTTTTAAAAAACTAAATGAAATTATTTTCCACCATAATTTAATAAAATTTCAAATAATAATATAATATTAATAACAATCCAACTTTCCAAATATTCAACATAAAATAGACAAATTCAAACTATAATTTCCCATCTAGATTAATGTCACGACCCAAAACAGGGGTCATGACCGGCACTAGGGAACGGGAATTCTTTCAAATCCGGAACCTATAGCAAGCCTTAAAATAAAATAAAACATGCAATAATAATAATAACACAATTAAGTAAAATATTATGCAGCGGAAATAAAATCATAAATATCAAAATAATATTTACACCAAATGAAATTAAATCAAATCCTCATCTCATATCTATAAATAAACTTTTAATACAAGTTTCAGTTCAAATATTTAAAGTACATATCTCACGACTTTATACAACTACTGCAGTATCTAGATTATAAAAATAAAACCCAAGTGAGCAGTTTACATAATGAAGCCGGGGCGGAAGAAATCCGGTGTACAGGTTTGCTACTGAGGTCTGAAGACGATGACTCTCCTGAAAAATAGTCAACGGAGGGGAGTCAGACCTTACTAAGTGAATTACTATAATATATATACATGCATACTAAATGACAATGCATACAGTCAACGGTATATATATCTAATATGTATATATACAAACAAGTACACACATATGCAATAAAATCATTATATATATATATATATATATATATATATATATATATATATATATATATATATATATATATATATATATATATTCATAATTTATAAAGGATCAAATAGAACCCTAGAAAATCGCAACCTCAAAACAGTGTTAAACAACACTCTAGCTATACAGGCTCACTTATTCTAAATATATTCACTTATTCCATTTAGACAGTAGACTGGCCCCGAGACACTAATTCAACCGAGCTCCAGCAGTCTGACTGTCAGTGTGATTGGCCCCGAGACACTTGGTCAACCGAGCTCCAGCAATCACACTCCTAAATTATTTCTCACACATCAAATAATCAAATCCCATCAATTACCTCAAACAAGTTAGTAATATAGGCTAAATGCTATAAGCATACCGATACGTACTCGGTCCTAGTGCTGCCCACTAGGTAGCACGTTCTATTGATATCCTTCATTAAAATATAATGCATACATTCATAAAAGTAAATGATGCATGAATTGAATAAAATAACAACATAAACTATATATATACTAGAAATATACCAAAAGTAAACCAGGTATATTTCGAGTATATATACATCAAATAAATCCAATATAATTGTAAAATAAACTAAATATATATTTAAAAACATTTTAAATATAAATGTTTAATAAAGTATGCATATAATTTAAAATATACCAAAAATAAACCAAAGATAAACCAAAAATAAACTAAAAATAAACTTAAATATTGATTAATTTATTTAGGCATATTTAATCAAAATAAAACACACATTTCTAAATCATGCACCCTAAAGCATATATATATAGAATAGTAACTCACACTTAGTGCGCTCCTCGAGATGGATCCGACGGGCCTAGTCCACTAGGCCTCGATCTCGGCGTAACTAAACAAACAAATAATAATAGAAAATCAGAATAAACCTAACAGAAATTCAAGGGACTCATTCCAGAATATTAGACACAGAATTAAAAATCAGAATTCGATCGGACATCACATTTTACGAGAATTCTATCTAAAATTCGACAGAACCTCCCCTGTAAAATGGACATCTCTCTACTCAAAGAGTAGAGCCGGCCCTGTAAAGAAACACACTTTAAAAAATAGATACAGAATCCCAATCACAATCCCTCGGTCGGACTCCAAACTACAGTTTACCGACCGAGGTCCATAATTCACAAAACAATATAGAAATATCAAAAATACCCTTATATCATAGTAATACCTTTAATAAATAGAAATTATGTAATTAACCCTAAAACATAGTAAAAACTGATAAAAACTCATTTTACTAGAAAAATCGCATATTATATATATAATTGAAAATAATTTACGAAAAATAGTTTTAATTAGTTAAAAATACTAAATAATTTATAGAAATAATTTTTATACCTTAAATAACTATTAAGACTAATTTAATTACATTTTTAGCCAATTTAGGGTAAAATTACTAAAATACCCCTATATATAAATATACTAAAATTAATCAAAAAATTCACCAAAAATAGTATAATTACTCAAAATTAATTTTATCAACATATTTATCAATAATATCAATAAATAAACTCAATTAACTAATTAATTTCAATTAAAAACACAATTAACCCTATTTTCTCAAAATTACATAAACTAAATAAATTCAAAATAAATATATAGAAATTCATAAAAATTCCAAATAAATTTCTATAATTCATTTCAACACCTATATTTATCATAAAAACAATTTCATAATTTAATTAATTAATTTTTTGAAAATTAGAAAATAATAATAAAATAATAAAAAATATCCAAAAATCAAAATAATTTCCAAAAATTCTACAAAAATTCAAAAATGTATATTAAGCTAAGGGGAGCAACTTTTGTGAAGGAATTTTTCATGAATCAATCAATTAGAAGTTAAAAAAAATCAAGAACCCTAATAGGCCGAAATTGCAAAAATCGAAACCTAGGCAAATCTAGACTATTTTAAGTGAAACAAAGCTTGGAATCACACTCACCGGAGCTCAAGGAGAATAAAGAGAATGGCGGTGTCGAAAACGATGGCCAGAAACGCTGTGAACGACAGTGGCTTCAAGTTTTGGTCTTCCCGCCAAAACAGAGGGAAACAGCGCCGAAGAAGAGGAGGAAGGGTGGCAGAGTTGCTGGTTGGGAAGGCCGGAGCTCAGGGCGGCACACTGACGGCCTGAAAATGAGATGGTAGGCGGTGGTGAGGGTGGAAATCGATCGGGGAGAAGGGGAAGAAGACGATGCCAAACTTGTAATTAAATCAAATTTTATTTTTTTGATAAATATTATATGTATATGTATGTATATATATATACTTTATATTATTTTAATATATAATATTATATGGAAAATAAATATTCACCACACACATAATTTAATATTTTAATTATTTATACACTAAAAATAATTAAATAATATTAAAACTAATTAATAAATAATAAAAAAATATTAGGGTAATTAATTAAACCCTAATTTAATTCATATATATATATATATATATATATACTTTATTTTAGCACTTTAAAAATATATATGAGTTCATGCAAGTTCGTAAAATTGTTTAAAATAATTAATATTAAATTATTTACGTACCAATTTTCCCAAAAGTGCAAGTCCTGGGAAAATTTTACGTAAAATACTTAAAATAACATAAAATAATTAAAATAAGCTTTAAATAAATATCAACTCATAAAAATATCAAAGATATATATATATATATATATATACAAAAATTATTAATACTGCATATCCCTATGTAGTATTAAAATGTTTAAAAACACGGGATATTACAATTAAATATACTATAATATTAATTAAAAACTCATTCAAACCACAAAACAATAAATAATTTAATTTTGAATAAATTTTCAAAAATAGTTAGTGTAATATCCCGTGTTTTTTTAAAATATTTTTACACTGTACCGGGATATTATCACGACCCAAAATAGGGGCCATGACCGGCGCTAGGGAACGGGAATTCTTTCGAATCCGGAACCCGTAGCAAGCCTAAAAATAAAATAAAGCATGCCACAATAACAATAAAAATATAATATGCAGCGGAAATAAAAATCATAATATCATTATATTATCCATATCAACTGGATTTAAATAAAAATCTCATCCCATACATAAAATCTCTTTAATACAATCCAGTTTCAACATAATATATCTCCTTTAAAACAAAATACATGAAATCCAATAATGTAATTCACAACTACTGCAGTGTCTAGATAAAATAAATAAGACTCAAGTAGACAATTTACATAAAGAAGCCGGGGCGGAAGAAATCCGGCGTATCGACCTGCTACTGAGGTCTCAAGAAGTTGACTCTCCTGAAAAATAGTCAACGGAGGGGAGTCAGACCTCACTGAGTGAACTACTATAATATATATACATACACACTAAGTGATAATGCATACAGTCAACAGTATATATATAATATGTATATATACAGGCAATTGCACACAGATGCAATAAAAATCATTTTATATATTTTATCTGAAAAACCTCTTTTATGAAGGATCACATAGAACCCTAGAATATCGCAACCTCAGAAAATAGTGTTAAACAACACTCTGGCCATACAGGCTCACTTATTCCAATATATCCACTTAATCCATATGGACAGTAGACTGGCCCCGAGACACTAAGTCAACCGAGCTCCAGCAGTCTGACTGCCAGTGTGATTGGCCCCGAGACACTTGGTCAACCGAGCTCCAGCAATCACACCCAAACCACATCTCACATATCAAATAATCATAATCAAATCAATATCCACAAATAGTTAGTAATATAGCCTAAAGCTATAGGCGTACCGGTACGTACTCGGTCCTAGTGCTGCCCACTAGGTAGCACGTTCTATTGATATCCTTCATTAATAATATAAATCATTCATTCACAATAAATGATGCATGAATGTAAATGAAACAACAATATAAACCATATATATACCGAAAATATACCAAACATAAACCAGGTATATTTTGAGTATATATATGTCAAATAAATCCAATCAAATCATGAATTAAACTAAAAATATATTTAAAAACATTTTAAATATATTTTATTAACAAAACATGTATATAATTTATTATATACCAAAAATATACTTGAATATAAATCACATTATTTATGCATATTCAGTCAAAATAAAACATGCATTTTCTAAATCATGCATCCTAAGCATATATATATAATATAGTAACTCACCTAATGCGCTCCACGAGACAGGTCCGACGGGCCTGGTCCACTAGCCCTCGGTCTCGGCGCAACTAAACAAGAAATAAATAATCGACATCAGAATAAACCTAATATAAATCCTAGAATTCAATCTAGAGTATTAAAATACGGAAACAGAATTAGGGTTCGACTGGACATCACATTTTACGAGAATTCTACCGAAAATTCGGCAGAACCTCCCCTGTAAAACGGACATCTCTCTACTCAAAAGAGTAGAGCCGACCCTACAAAGAAAATACACTTCGAAATACAAGCTCAACACAATCAAAATCCCACGGTCGGACTCCAAACTACAGTCCACCGACCGGGGTCCACAAACACAGAATAATATTCCAGATATACCGAAAATATCCTTAAATCACAGAAATACATTTCATACGTAGAAATTACATAATTAACCTTGAAACACTATAAAAACCGATTAAAACTCATTTTATTAGAAAAACCGTATATTATATATATAATTGAAAATAATTCCCGAAAAATAGTTTTAATTAGTTAAAAATACCAAATATTTTGTAGAAATCATTTTTATACCTTAAATAAATATTAAAACCAATTAAATTACATTTTTAGACAATTTAGGGTAAAATTACCAAAATACCCCTATATATATAAATATACTTAAATTACTTCAAAAATTCACCAAAAATTATACAATTATCCAAAATTAATTTTCTCAACATATTTATCAATAATATCAATATTTAAACTCAATTAACCAATTAAATTCAATTTAAAACACAATTAACCTAATTTTCCAAAATCACCTAAACTTCAATAATTAAAAATAAATACTTAGAAATTCATAAAAATTCCAAATAAATTCCCATAATTCATTTCAACACCTAATTCAACCATAAACTCCAATTTCATAATTTAAATAATTAATTTCCGAAAATTAGAAAATAATATTAAAATATTCAAAAATATCCAAAAATCCAAAAAATCTCCAAAAATTCTACAAAAATTCATACATGTAGATTAAGCTACTAGGAACAAAATTTGTGAAGGAAGTTTCCATGAATCATCCAATTCGAAGCTCAAAAAAATCGAAAACCCTAATAGGTCGAAATTTACAAATCGAAAACTAAGCAATTCTAGACCATTTTAGCTCAAACCAAAGCTAGAATAACACTCACCGGAGCTCAAGGAGAAGAAAGAGACCGGCGGTGTCGAAAACGGTGGCCGGAATCGACGTGATCGACGGTGAGTTGATTTTCGGCTTCTCCGGCCAAAATCACTCTCCCGACGCCGGAAACGGCCTCCACAGGCAGCGAAACTGGTCGGGGAAGATGGTGGCACACCGGACGGCACACCCACGGTGAAGGAACGGCACGACAGCGACCGGAAATGGTGAGGGAACGATCGGAGAAGAAGAAGAAGAAGAAGAAACTGTCGGGGGCAAAATGGTAATTTTGTAAACTTTTTGATTTTTGATGTATATATGTATATATATATATATATTATACTATATATTAAAATAATATTAAATTACACACATCAAATATACACCACACACATAAAAATATTAATATTTTAATAATTTATACCAAATAAAATTAATTAAATAACAATTAAAACAATTAAATACTTAATAAAATATTAGGGAATTAATAAACCCTAATTAAATAAATATGCACACACCGACTTTATTTAATAATTTAAAAATATGTATGAGTTCATGCAAGTCCGTAAATACATCTAAAATAATTAATAATAAATCGTTTACGTGAAAATTTCCCCGAAAATGCAAGTCTCGGGAAAATTTTACGTAAAACACTGAAAATAATACACCGTAATTAAAATAGGTTTTAAATACATATTAACTCGTAAAAATATCACATAAAATACAGAAATCATTAACTCTGCATATCCCGGTACTGTATAAAAACATGTAAAAACACGGGATATTACAGATATACAGTGTTAATAATTTTTGTATATATATTATGAAATTTTCACGAGTTGATATGTATTTAAAACCTATTTTTATTATTGTGCATTATTTACAGTGCTTTACGTAAAATTTTCCCGGGACTTGCATTTTCAGGGAAATTTTCACGTAAATATTTTAATATTAATTATTTTTAATATATTTTCGGACTTGCATGAACTCATGCGTATTTTTAAAATACTAAATAAAGCCTATGTGTGTATATTTATTTAATTAGGATTTAGTATTACCCTAATATTTTATTAATTATTTATTTGTTTTATTGTTATTTAATTAATTTTATTTAGTATAAATTATTAAAATATTAAATTTTATGTGTGTGGTGTATATTTAATGTGTGTAATTTAATATTATTTTATTATATAGTGTAAAGTATATATATATATACATATATACATTAAAAATCAAAACTTTTGCCAAATTACCGTTTTGCCCCTCCCTCTCCTTCTTCTCTCTCGATCGCTCACCCTCACTGCGCCTCCCATTCTAGCACGCCGGACCGCCCCTCGCAGCCACCAGCTGCCACCAACCTTCTTCCCCTTCCTTCCTCTTCCTCTCCGACGTGACCAGGCCGCCGAAAGCCCGTTGGATCGCCCGGAATTTGCCATGGCAACAAGTTGAGCTTCTTGCCGTTGACGACGATTCCGGCCACCATTTCGTGCACCGCCGGTCTTCATCGACTCCTTGAGCTCTGGTGATTCCAATTCTAAGCTCCTTTCGGCCTGAAATCAAGTGGATTTTGAGGTTTGAGCTAAAACTCAATTCAGTCACATTAGGGTTTTTGATTTTTTTGAACTTCGAATTGATTGATTCATGAAAACTCCCTTCACAAATGTTGATCCTAGTAGCTTAATCTACATGTATGAATTTTTGTGGAATTTTTGGAGATTTTTTGGATTTTTGGGTATTTTTGAATATTTTAATATTATTTTCTAATTTCCGGAAATTAATTATTTAAATTATGAAATTGGGGTTTATGGTTAAATTAGGTGTTTAAATGAATTATAGGAATTTATTTGGAATTTTTATGAATTTCTAAGTATTTATTTTGAATTATTGAAGTTTATGTAATTTTGGGAAAATTAGGTTAAATGTGTTTTTAATTGAATTTAATTGGGTAATTAAGTTTAATTATTGATATTATTGATAAATATGTTGAGAAAATTAATTTTAGATAATTGTATAATTTTTGGTGAATTTTTGAAGTAATTATAGTATATTTATATATATAGGGGTATTTTGGTAATTTTACCCTAAATTGGCTAAAAATGTAATTTAATTGGTTTTAATAGTTATTTAAGGTATAAAAATTATTTCTACAAATTATTTGGTATTTTTAAATAATTAAAACTATTTTTCATGAATTATTTTCAATTATGTATATAATACACGGTTTTTCTAATAAAATGAGTTTTTATCGATTTTTATAGTGTTTAAAGGTTAATTATGTAATTTCTATTTATGAAATGTATTTCTATGTTATAAGGGTATTTTTGGTATTTCCTGAATTGTTCTGTGTTTGTGGACCCTGATCGGTGGATTGTAGTTTGGAGTTCGACCGAGGGGTTATGGATTTGTGTTGAGTTTGTTTTCTTAAAGTGTGTTTCTTTGCAGGGTCAGCTCTACTCTTTTGAGTAGAGAGATGTCCATTTTACAGGGGAGGTTATGCCGAATTTTCGGTAGAATTCTCGTAAAACGTGATATCCAGTCGAACCCTAATTTCTAATTCTGTGTTTAATACTCTAGATCAAATTCTAGGATTTCTGTTAGGTTTATTCTAATGTCTGTCGTTATTTGCTTATTTAGTTGCGCCGAGACCGAGGGCTAGTGGACCAGGCCCGTCGGACCTGTCTTGTGGAGCGCATTAGGTGAGTTACTATATTATATATATATGCTTAGGATGCATGATTTAGAAATGCATGTTTTATGTTGATTAAATATGCATAAATAATTTGATTATTTCTTAAGTTTACATTAAGTATATTTTTGGTTTATTTTTGGTATATATTAAATTATATGCATGTTTTGTAAATAAAATATATTTAAAATATTTTTAGTTTAATTTATGATTTGACTGGATTTATTTGATGTATATATACTCGAAATATACCTGGTTTACTTTTGGTATATTTATGGTATATATAGGGGTTATATTGTTATTTCATTTACATTCATGCATCATTTATTTTTGTGAATGAATGTTTTATATTATTAATGATGAAGGATATCTATAGAACGTGCTACCTAGTGGGCAGCACTAGGACCGAGTACGTACCGGTACGCCTATAGCTTTAGGCTATATTACTAACTATTTGTGAATATTGATTTGATGTGATTATTGATGTGTGAGATGTGGTTTCGGTGTGATTGCTGGAGCTCGGTTGACCAAGTGTCTCGGGGCTAATCACACTGGCAGTCAGACTGCTGGAGCTCGGTTGACTTAATGTCTCAGGGCCAGTCTACTGTCTAAATGGATTAAGTGGATATCTTTGGATTAAGTGAGCCTGTGTGGCTAGAGTGTTGTCTAACACTATTTCTGAGGTTGCGATATTCTAGGGTTCTATGTGATCCTTCATAAAAGATGATTTTCAGATAAAATATATAAAAATGATTTTTATTGCATCTGTGTGTAATTGCTTGTATATATACATATTATATATATACTATTGATTGTATGCATTGTCATTTAGTGTGTATGTATATATATTATAGTAATTCACTCAGTGAGGTCTGACTCCCCTCCGTTGATAATTTTTCAGGAGAGTCAACTTCTTCAGACCTCAGTAGTAGGTCGATACGCCGAATTTCTTCCGCCCCGGCTTCTTTGTGTAAATTATTTACTTGAGTCTTATTTTTATAATCTAGACACTGCAGTAGTTGTGAATTAAAGTGTGGAATTTCATGTATTTCATTTAAAGAGATGTATTATATTGAAACTGGATTTGTATTTAAAGATATATATGTGATGAGTTGAGAATTGATTTAAATCCAGTGATGAAAATGTTATTATGATATTTAAGATTTTTATTTCCGCTGCATATATATATTATTGTTGTTGTTATTATTGCATGATTTATTTTATTTTTAGGCTTGCTACGGGTTCCGGATTCGAAAGAATTCCCGTTCCCTAGCGCCGGTCATGGCCCCTGTTTTGGGTCGTGACAGTTAGTATTAATTAACTAAAAATAATAAATAATTTATAAAAATTATTTTAATACCACATTTTATCTCAAAATTTACTAAAACATAGTATTTAATTATAATATCAACAAAAACACACCATTTACCTATTATTTCAAAATTTACATGATATAATAATTTCTAAAAACAATTAGATAAATTATCAAAAATTATTTTATCACTACTAAAATTACTAACATAATATACTAACACTAATTAACTCAAATATTCAACCAAAAATAATTAATTAATGACATTAACAAAATAGACATAAAACTTAAAATACCTAAATAAATATACAAAAATTTCTATAATCTCAAATAAAATTAATATACCCAAAATTAACCCCAAATAATTTAGATTAACTAATATATGTATAGATCAATTGAGAATTACCAAAAAATTAAAATAAATTCTGCAAAAAATTAAACAAATAACTCATAATTAACAAAAATCACAAATCAACCTAAAAACTAACCAAAATCAACTAACAAACTACTAAATCTAACTGACCTAAAACTCACCGAAACTAAGCCAAGAACAAAAGGAAGAGGGATGTTGCTATTCCTGCTGCTACTTCATGTTGTTGTTCATGCTGCTGCTCCTGCACTGGCGTCGACTAAGGGAGGAGGATGGTTGTAATATCCCAAGTTTTTAAATAATTTTAAACTGAATTGGGATATGCAGTGTTAATAATTTATATATTTTTTTTTAATTATTTAATTAGTTATTTATTTATTAAAGTCATTTTTAATTATTTAAGTTTCTTACGTAAAATGTTTCTGAGATTTTTTTTTTCGGGGAAATTAAAACTTAAATAAATAAATAATAATTATTTTAGACAATTTTATGAATTTGTATGAGTCCATGCACGATTTTTAAGTGTTGAATAAAAATATATACATATACATGCATAAATGCACATTGAAATAATTAGGGTTTATTTTAATTAAATTTATATTATATAATTTTAATAATTATTATGTGTATTATATATGTATATGTATATATATATTATTATTTGGGTGTGTGGTGTATATTAATTTGAATATAAAATTTATATATTATAATAATATAAACTATAGATATATGCATATATATATATATATATATATATATATATATATATATATATATATATATATATATATATATATATATATATATATACATATATAATTTACAAAACATAAAGTTCTTAATATTTACATTTTTGCCACCCGATCATCCCCTACATTCCTGACATCCCCCTTCCCTCTCCGGTGTTTGTCACCTTTATTTCTCACTATCGATGTGCCTCTCAGCTGTCCTCCTCCATCTTCAGCCCATCCCGCCGCCCTTAGCTCTCTTTTTCCGGTGTTGTTTGACCGGATTTTCCTCAAGAAGCCGAAACTTGTTTCTAACACTGATCAGCTCGATTCCGACCACCATTTGAAGTGCCACCAGTCTCTATCTCTTCCTTGAGCTCCGGTGAGTGCATTTCTAAGCTTGGTTTCACTTGATTTGGTCTAGATTTCCCTAGGTTTTCAATTTTTAATTTTAGCCAACTTGTGTTCTTGATTTTTTTGAGCTTCAATTTTGATGATTCAAGAAAAATTCCTTCACAAATATTAATCCTAGTAGCTCAATCTACATTTTATAATTTTTTTGGAATTTTTGGAAATTATTTTGATTTTTATGTATTTTTTATTATTTTATTATTATTTCTTAATCTTCATTAATTAATTAATTAAATTATGAAATAATGATTTATGGTGTTTATAGGTGTTAAAATGCATTTTAGGAATTTATTTGTAATTTTTGTGATTTTTGTATAATTATTATGAATTTAATTATTTTATGTGATTTTTAGAAAATTAGGTTAATTTTGTATTTTATTGAAATTAATTGGTTAATTGAGTACAATTATTAATATTATTGAATTATATGTTGAGAAATTAATTTTTGAGTAATTATATTATTTTTAGTGAATTTTTGTATAATTATAGTGAATTTATATATAGTATGGGTATTTTGGTAAATTAACACTAAATTGGCTAAAAATATAATTAAATTGGTTTTAATAGTTATTTGAGGTATAAAAATGATTTTTATAAATTATTTAGTATTTTTAACTAATTAAAACTATTTTTCGTAAATTATTTTCAAATTATATATAATATACTATTTTTCTAAATAAATGAGTTTTTATCGATTTTTAATATGTTTTAGGGCTAATTATATAATTCGGAATTATAAAATGAATTTCAGTTAATATTTATGAATTTATCGAGAATTATGGATTTTTTAATAATATATGGTTTAACAATTGCTTAGGTTTATTTTTGGTATATTTTAAATTATATGCATGTTTTATTAATGAATTATTCTTAAATTGTTTTTAAGTATATTTATAGTTTATTTTATAACTAAATTGAATTCATTTAATGTATATATACTAAAAATATACTTGGTTTATTTTAGTATATTTCTAGTGTATATATGGTTTATATTGATATTTTAATTAATGTCATGCATCATTTATTTTATGAATGTATATTTTATATATAAATGAAGGATATCAATAGAACGTGCTACCTAGTGGGCAGCACTAGGACCGAGTACATACCGGTACGATGATAGACTGTAGGTTAAATTACTAACCTATTTGTCAATATTGATTGGATTTATTTATTTGATGTAAGATGTGATTTAGGAGTGTGATTGCTGGAGCTCGGTTGACCAAGTGTCTTGGGACCAATCACACTGACAGTCAGACTGCTGGAGCTCGGTTGACTTAGTGTCTCGGGGCCAGTCTACTGTCCAAATGGAACAAGTGAATTTATTTGGAATAAGTGAGCCTGTATGGCTAGAGTGTTGTCTAACACTATTTGAGGTTACGATCATCTAGGGTTCTATTTGATCCTCCATATACGGATGTTATTTTCAATATTTATATAAAATGATTTTGCTGCATTTGTGTGTTTTTGCCTGTATATATATTTATTATATATACTATTGAATGTGTGCATTTGTCATTTAGCTATGCATATATATATATTATAACAATATACTCAGTGAGGTATGACTCCCCTCCGTTGACTATTTTTCAGGAGAGTCTTCGTCTTCAGACCTCAATAGCAGACCTTTACGTCAAATTTCTTTTGCCTCGCCTTTATTATGTAAATTGCTCACTTGATTTTATTTTATAATCTACACACTGCAGTAGTTGTAGTCAAGTTATGGGATTAATATGTATTATATTATTTATGAGATTTTTATTTTAAAGAATTGAACGAAAGTTTGTATTAAAAGATATTATATATTTGAGATGAGTTTGTTTTATCAAATTTGTCGGTGGATTATTATTTTATTATTTATCAGATTTATTTCCGTTGTAAAATATTTTATTTATGTTATTATTATTGCATGTTTTTATTTTTATTTTATTTTAAGGCTTGCTATGGGTTCCAGATTCGAAAGAATTCCCGTTCCCTAGCGTTGGTCATGGCCCCTGTTTTGGGTTGTGACAAAGTTGGTATCGGAGCGGAGTTCTGTGTCAGGGCTTTAGTTGTATGAGTTGTGGCCCTAGTTTTCAGTGTTATGTTTTCTTTGAAACTACTGTAGTGAATTAGGTTCGAGTATGTCTTGATGAGTATTCCTTGATTTAGTTTCTGCGTTATCCTCTATTGTCTGTTTTATCTGAATCCTTCTGTTTATCTTTTCAGAATGAGGAGGCGAGCACGTGTCGCTCCATTGGTCACTGAGGTCGAGGATGATGAGTCCTTACAGGATGAGGTTTTACCTCCTGAGCTGCTAGTTAGGCGTAGAGGTCATGGCAGAGGTAGACCTCGAGGAGCGGCAGGTCACTGTAGACAGAGAGAGATACAGGATGAGGAGCTTGTAGAGCCTGAGTATGTTTATGTTCTTATACCTCCTGTAGTTTCGCCTATTCAGCCTGCCTATCAGCAGGGTATGTCTGACCCTGAGGCAACTTTGTTTTATGCCAGAGTTAGCAGAGGATCTGATGCAAGACTAGTACTTCACAGTCACCACATATGTCACCGGATTGGGTTCTGCATTTGCTGGTATGCCTACAGCGGGCCTTACTCTGGAGTTGGTTATTAAGTTAGCCAAGGAGATTGAGCTGAGGCTGGTCAGGTAAGGAGCTATGCCTAATTATTACCACCTAGGTGTATAGTCAGGTGGATTTCAGACTACTTTGTACTTGAGTTTCAAATTGGATCGAGTAGTCAGCAGAGAGGTCCAGCTCAGTAGAGTCAGAGATAGCAACAGTAGGTACATTAGAGTAGTAGACATGGTCGTGGAGGTTAGCGTAGACCATTCAGACTCGGGTTAGGTGCTTCGAGTAGCAGCAGTGGTCATAGTTCCTGATTAGCTGCCAGTGTTTACCAGACCTGTGGTAGAGTCCATCAAGGACCATGTTACATGACACCGCTAACGTGCTTTAAATGCGGACAGACAGGACATTATGCTAGATTGTGTCCTTATTTTGGGTATCAACAGTCGCAGATTCCACGATTTTCTCAGTAGTTGATTGCTAGTGTTGTACCCGTTCCTTTCCAGTTTCCTCCAGTCCTAACATCAGAGTTCTACTCAGCTTGTTCCCCAACAAGGTCGTGGTAGAGGTGCCAGAGGTATTGGCCAGGCTTCTACCAGCCAACAGGGAGGTTGAGGACAAGCCAGAGTTTTCCATCTCACTCAGCAGGATGCTCAGGCATCTAATACAGTCATAACAGGTATTTTTTCTATCTGTTACCTGGATGCATAGGTTTTATTTGATCCGGGTGCCAAGCATTCGTTCGTTTCTCCTGTTTTTGCTTTCAAGTCTTGTTAGCAAGCTTCGAAGATGGCTTTTCCTTTGTCTATCACCACTCCTCTAATTGATTCTTTGGACACCGATATTGTTCTTTCTGGTTGTCTAGTTCTCGTGGGAGATAGAGAATTATCCAATGACTTGATTCTACTGGATGTGATGGAGTTTGATGTCATTTTGGGTATGGATTGGTTATCTCAGCATTATGCCATGGTGGATTGTCGGAGTAAAGAGGTGACATTCAGAATTCCTAGTGAAGATGAATTTAAGTTTATGGGTGATAGGGGTTCAGCACCTCAGAATCTCATTTCTGCCATTACGGCTAGGAAGTTACTGAGGAAAGGTTGTCAGGGATCTTTGGCATTAGTCAGGGATACTTGAGTGGAGAAGTTGTCACTCACAGATGTTCCTATTGCCTGTGAGTTTCTTGATGTTTTTCCTGAGGAGTTGCCAGGTTTACCACCTCACAGAGAGATTGAGTTCTGTATAGATGTGGTTCCAGGTACTACTCCTATATCTATGCCACCTTACAGAATGGCTCCTGTAGAATTGAAAGAGTTGAAGGAGTAGTTGTAAGAGTTATTGGATAAGGGTTTCATTAGACCCAGTGTTTCTCCTTGGGGTGCACCAGTCCTGTTTGTGGAGAAGAAGGATAGTACCCTGAGACTATGCATTGACTACAGAGAGTTGAACAAGGTGACAGTGAAGAACAAGTATCCTCTCCTGAGGATCAATGACTTATTTGATCAGCTACAGGGTGCACAGTTCTTTTCTAAGATTGATTTGAGGTCGAGTTATCATCAACTGCGAATTAGTGAAGCCAATGTTCCTAAAATGACATTCCGCACTCGATATGGCCATTATGAGTTTCTAGTGATGTCTTTTGGCTTGACTAATGCACCAACTTTTATGGACCTGATGAACAAGGTATTCAGACCATATATGGATTAGTTTGTGGTAGTCTTCATTGATGATATACTGGTGTATTCGAGATGTATGGAGGAGCATATATATCACTTGAGGACTGTACTACAAACACTGAGAGAACATCAGCTTTATGCTAAATTCTCAAAGTGTGATTTCTGGATGGAGAGTGTTGCATTTCTTTAACACATGGTGTCTAAAGAAGGTATCCAGGTTGATCCACAAAAGCTTGAGGTAGTGTCGAGTGGCCTAGACCGACTTCTGTTATAGAGATTCAGAGTTTTTTTTTGTTTAGTCGGGTACTATAGGAGGTTTGTACAGGATTTTTCTAGAATTTCAGCCCCTATGACTTGCTTGACTCAGAAGAATGTGAGATTTGAGTGGTCAGAAGCGTGTGAGAATAATTTTCAATTATTGAAGGAGAAGTTGACCACAGCTGCAGTGTTAGCTTTGCCTAACGGTGTGGATACATTCACAGTTTATTATGATGCCTTTAGAGTTGGCCTAGGTTGTGTGTTGATGTAGAATGGTAGGGTGATAGCCTATGCTTCGAGGCAATTGAAGAAGCATGAGCAGAACTATCCTACACATGACCTTGAAATGACTGCAGTGATCTTTGCTTTCAAGATCTGAAGACATTATCTATTCGGGGTGACTTGTGAGATATTTACTAATCATAAGAGCCTTAAGTACATTTTCCAGTAGAGAGATCTGAATCTGAGGCAGAGGAGATGGTTGGAATTGTTGAAATATTATGACTGTGAGATTTTATATCATCCGGGCAAGGCTAATGTAGTAGCAGATGCCTTGAGTAGGAAGTCCTCAGGCAGTCTCGCTCATATCAGTGTGGAGAGGAGACCATTGATCTAGGAGTTGCATCTGTTAGTGGATCAAGATTTAATGATGAAGCTTAGTAGGTCGGGTGGACTGCTAGCTCAATTTAAGGTGCGATTTGTGCTGAGAGATAGGATTAAGACAGCTCAGAGCTGATATCCTATTCTAGAAGAGCTTATAGAGAATGTCCATGCAGGGAAGTTCATTGATTTCACACTCGATGATGATAGTGTATTGTGGATCAGTGGTAGATTGTGTGCTCATGATATGGATAATTTGAGAGAAGAGATCCTAGAGGAAGCACATTCTACAGCCTACAGCATACATCCGGGTGTCAGTAAGATGTACCACAGTATCAGGGACTTGTACTGGTGGGACATACTGAAGAAGGATGTCGCTGATTATGTTGCTAAGTGCTTGAGGTGTCAGCAAATAAAAGCTGAGCATCAGAAGCCTTTTGGGAAGCTTCAGCCTCTTCATATTCCTGAGTAGAAGTGGGAAAGGATAGTTATGGATTTTTTTGTTAGTTTACCTCATTCTAAGAATGGATACGATTCCATCTGGGTGATTGTAGATAGGTTGACCAAGTTTGCACATTTCTTGCAAGTGAAAGCCACCTATTTTGTAGCTAGATTGGCGAAGCTGTATGTGAATCATATTGTATGCCTTCAAGGAGTACCTTGTCCATTGTGTCAGACAGAGATTCAACATTTACCTCTCATTTTTGGCAGAAGTTATAGGAAGCGATGGGCACTAGGTTAGACTTTAGTACTGCTTTTCATCCTCAGATAGATGGTCAGTCTGAGAGGATGATCTAGACACTAGAAGATATGTTGAGAATGTGTGTTTTGAATTTGGGTGGTAGCTAGGATGATCATTTGCCACTCGTAGAGTTTGTATATAATAACAACTACCATAGCAGTATTGGCATGACACCATATGAGGCATTGTATGGAAGGAAGTGTATATCCCCTCTAAGTTGGGACGAGATTGGGGAGAGAGCATTGATTGGACCTGAGATGGTTCAGGATGTTGCAGAGAAAGTCGTTATGATCAAGCATAGATTAGAGACCGCAGCTAGCAGGCAGAAGAGCTATGCGGATCCTAGGCGCAGAGATGTGGAATTTCAGGTTAGAGACTTTGTTTTTCTAAAGGTGTCTCCGATGAAGGGTGTTATGAGATTTGACAGGAAGGGTAAGTTAGCACCGAGATATATAGGACCGTTTGAGATTCTAGAGAGAGTTGGCATTGTTGCGTATCGGTTGGCTTTGCCTCCAAGTATGTCTCAAGTGCACCCAGTATTTTATATCTCGATGCTGAGGAAGTATGTCTCAGACCCTTCACACATGTTGCAGCCCGACAGCGCGGAAGTGAATGAAGATATGACATTTGTGGAAGAACCTGTGGTGATCGTTGATTATCAAGTTTGATAGTTACAATCGAAACAGATTCTGATGGTCAAGGTTCTGTGGCACAACAACAGATTGAAGCTGAGATGCAAGATTCTTACCCATATCTCTTCCCTTCTTGATTGTATTTATTCTTTTTCTGGAATTTAAGGACGAATTCTTGTAAGGAGGGAAGACTGTAATATTCCAAGTTTTTAAATAATTTTAAACTAAATCGAGATATGCAGTGTTAATAATTTATATATATATATTTTATTATTTATTAAAGTCATTTTTAATTATTTTAAGTTTCTTACGTAAAATTTTCCTGAGAGTTTTATTTTTGGGGAAATTAAAACTTAAATAAATAAATAAATATTAATTATTTTAGATGGTTTTATGAATTTTCATGAGTCCATGCACGATTTTTAAGTGTTGAATAAAAATATATACATATACATGCATATATGCACATTTAAATAATTAGGGTTTATTTTTATTAAATTTATATTATATAATTTTAATAATTATTATGTGTATTGTATATGTATATGAATATATATATATATATATATATATATATATATATATATATATATATATATATATATATATTATTATTATTATTATTTGGGTGTGTGGTGTATATTAATTTGAATATAATATTTATATATTATAATAATATAAACTATAGATATATATATATATATATATATACAAATATATACATATATACTTTACAAAACATAAAGTTCTCAATATTTACATTTTTGCCACCCGATCATCCCCAACATTCCCGACATCGTCCTTCCCTCTCTGGCGTCTATCACCTTAATTTCTCACCGTTGGTGTGCCTCTCAGCCGTCATCCTCCATCTTCAGCCCATCTCGCTGCCCTTAGCTCTCTTTTTCCGGCGTTGTTTGACCGAATTTTCCCTAAGAAATCGAAACTTGCTTCTAACACTGATCAACCCTATTCCAACCACCATTTGAAGTGCCACCAGTCTCTATCTCTTCCTTGAGCTCTGGTGAGTGCATTTCTAAGCTTGGTTTCACTTGATTTGGTCTAGATTTCCCTAGGTTTTCAATTTTCAATTTCGGCCAACTTGTGTTCTTGATTTTTTTGAGCTTCAATTTTGATGATTCAAGTAAAGTTCCTTCACAAAGATTGATCCTAGTAGCTCAATCTACATGCTGTAATTTTTATGGAATTTTTGGAAATTATTTTGATTTTTGTGAATTTTTTATTATTTTATTAATATTTTCTAATTTTCATTAATTAATTAATTAAATTATGAAATTATGATTTATGGTGTTTATAGGTGTTAAAATGTATTTTAGGAATTTATTTGTAATTTTTTTGATTTTTGTATAATTATTATGAATTTAATTAGTTTATGTGATTTTTAGAAAATTAGGTTAATTATGTATTTTATTGAAATTAACTGGTTGATTGAGTAAATTATTGATACTATTGAATTACATGTTGAGAAATTAATTTTTGAGTAATTATATTATTTTTAGTGAATTTTTGTATAATTATAGTGAATTTATATATAGTAGTGGTATTTTGGTAAATTGGCTAAAAATATAATTAAATTGGTTTTAATAGTTATTTGAGGTATAAAAATGATTTCTACAAATTATTTAGTATTTTTAATTAATTAAAACTATTTTTCATAAATTATTTTCAAATTATATATAATATACTATTTTCTAAATAAATGAGTTTTTATCGATTTTTAATATGTTTTATGGCTAATTATGTAATATCCCGTGTTTATTTTAAAATATTTTTACACTGTACCGGGATATGCAGTGTTAATAATTTCTGTATATTATATGATATTTTACGAGTTAATATGTATTTAAAACCTATTTTTATTATTGTGTATTATTTTCAGTGTTTTACATAAAATTTTCCCGGGACTTGTATTTTCGAGGAAATTTTCACGTAAATAATGTATTATTAATTATTTTAAATATATTTTCGGACTTGCATGAACTCATGCGTATTTTTAAATTATTAAATAAAGCCTGTGTGTGTATAATTATTTAATTAGGGTTTATTATTACCCTAATATTTTGTTAATTATTTATTTGTTTTATTGTTATTTAATTAATTTTATTTAGTATAAATTATTAAAATATTAGATTTTATGTGTGTGGTGTATATTTGATGTGTGTAATTTAATATTATTTTAATATATAGTATAAAGTATATATATATACATATATACATCAAAAATCAAAAGAATTGGAAAATTACCATTTTGCCCCCCCGAGTCTTCTTCTTCCTCCCGATCCTTCTCCTCGCCGTCCGGATGCCTGTCACGCCGTTTCTTCACCATGGGTGTGCCGTCCGGTGTGCCACCGCCTTTCCCAACCATTTCCGCCGCCTGAGGTAGCCGTTTCCGGCGCTTGGAAGTCGATTTTGGCCGGAGAAGCCGAAAATCGATCCACCGTCGATCACATCGATTCCGGCCACCGTTTTTGACACCGCCAGTCTCTTTCTTCTCCTTGAGGTCCGGTGAGTGTGATTCTAGCTTTGGTTTGAGCTAAAATGATCTAGAATTGCTTAGGTTTCGATTTTTCAATTTCGGTCACATTAGGGTTTTTGATTTTTTCGAGCTTAGAATTGCATGATTCATGGAAACTTCCTTCACAAATGTTGTTCCTAGTAGCTTAATATACTTGTATGATTTTTTGTAGAATTTTTGGAGGTTGTTTGGATTTTTGGGTATTTTTGAATATTTTAATATTATTTTCTAATTTTTGGAAATTAATGATTTAAATTATGAAATTGGAGTTTATGGTTAAATTAGGTGTTGAAATGAATTATAGGAATTTATTTGGAATTTTTATGAATTTCTAAATATTTATTTGAATTATTGAAGTTTATGTGATTTTGAGAAATTAGGTTAACTGTGTTTTTATTTGAATTTAATTGGTTAATTGAGTTTAATTATTGATATTATATTGATAAATATGTTGAGAAAATTAATTTTGGATAATTGTATAATTTTTGGTGAATTTTTAAAGTAATTTAAGTATATTTATATATATAGGGGTATTTTGGTAATTTTACCCTAAATTGCCTAAAAATGTAATTTAATTGGTTTTAATATTTATTTAAGGTATAAAAATGATTTCTACAAATATTTGGTATTTTTAACTAATTAAAACTATTTTTCAGGAATTATTTTCAATATATATATAATATACGGTTTTTCTAATAAAATGAGTTTTTATCGGTTTTTACTGTGTTTAAGGTTAATTATGTAATTTTTACCTATGAGATGTATTTCTATGTTATAAGGATATTTTTGGTATATCTAGAATTGTTTCTGTGAATTGTGGACCCCGGTCGGTAGATTGTAGTCTGGAGTCCGACCGAGGGGTTGTGGTTTATGTTGAGCTTATTTTTCGAAGTGTGTTTCTTTGCAGGGTCGGCTCTACTCTTTTGAGTAGAGAGATGTCCGTTTTACAAGGGAGGTTCTGTCGAATTTTCGATAGAATTCTCGTAAAACGTGATATCCAGTCGAACCCTAATTCTGTTTCGGTACTTAAATACTCTAGATTGAATTCTAGGATTTCTGTTAGGGTTTATTCTGATGTCTATTATTTATTTCTTGTTTAGTTGCACCGAGACCGAGGGCTAGTGGACCAGGCCCGTCGGACCTGTCTCGTGGAGCGCATTAGGTGAGTTACTATACTATATATATATGCTTAGGATGCATGATTTAGAAATGCATGTTTTATGTTGATTAAATATGCATAAATAATTTGATTATTTCTTAAGTTTACATTAAGTATATTTTTGGTATATAATAAATTATATGCATGTTTTGTAAATAAAATATATTTAAAATGTTTTTAAATATATTTTTAGTTTAATTTATGATTTGATTGGACTTATTTGACATATATATACTCGAAATATACCTGGTTTACTTTTGGTATATTTCTGGTATATATATATGGATTATATTGTTATTTCATTTATATTCATGCATCATTTATTTTTGTGAATGAATATTTTATATTTAATGATGAAGGATATCGATAGAACGTGCTACCTAGTGGGCAGCACTAGGACCGAGTACGTACCGGTACGCCTATAGCTTTAGGCTATATTACTAACTATTTGTGGATATTGGTTTGATATGATTATTGATGTGTGAGATGTGATTTGGGTGTGATTGCTGGAGCTCGGTTGACCAAGTGTCTCGGGGCCAATCACACTTGCAGTCAGACTGCTGGAGCTCGGTTGACTTAGTGTCTCAGGGCCAGTCTACTGTCTAAATGGATTAAGTGGATATATTTGGACTAAGTGAGCCTGTATGGCTAGAGTGTTGTTTAACACTATTTTCTGAAGTTGCGATATTCTAGGGTTCTATGTAATCCTTCATAAAAGATGATTTTCAGATAAAATATATAAATGATTTTTATTGAATCTGTGTGTAATTGCTTGTATATATATTAGATATATATATACTATTGACTGTATGCATTATCAATTAGTGTGTATGTATATATATTATAGTAATTCACTCAGTGAGGTCTGACTCCCCTCCGTTGACTATTTTTCAGGAGAGTCAACTTCTTCAGACCTCAGTAGCAGGTCGATACGCCAGATTTCTTCCGCCCCGGCTTCTTTATGTAAATCATTTACTTGAGTCTTATTTATTTTATCTAGACACTGCAGTAGTTGTGAATTAAAGTATTGGATTTCATGTATTTTATCTAAAGAGATGTATTATGTTGAAACTGGATTTGTATTAAAAGATTATATATTTATGAGATGGGATTTTGATTAAATCCAGTGATGAAAATGATATTATGATATTATGATTTTTATTTCTGCTGCATATTCTATGGTTATTGTTATTATTGCATGATTTATTTTATTTTTAGGCTTGCTACGGGTTCCGGATTCGAAAGAATTCTCGTTCCCTAGCGCCGGTCATGGCCCCTGTTTTGGGTCGTGACAAAGTTGGTATCAGAGCGGAGTTCTGTGTCAGGGCTTAGTTATGTGAGTTGTGGCCCTAGTTTTAAAGTTGTGTTTTCTGTTGGACTACTGCAGTGTATTAGGTTCGAGTATGTCTTGATGAGTATTCCTTGTTGTAGTTTTCAGCGTTATTCCTCCATTGTCTGTTTTGTCTGAATCTTCCGTTTGTCTTTTCAGAATGAGGAGGCGAGCGCGTGTCGCTCCACCGATCATTGAGGCCGAGGATGATGAGTCTTTTCAGGGTGAGGTTTTACCTCCTGAGCAGCCAGTTAGACATAGAGGTCGTGGCAGAGGTAGACCTCGACGAGCGGCAAGTCGCCGTAGGTAGAGAGAGTTACAGGACGAGGAGCCTGTTGAGCCTGAGTTTGATGTTCTTGTTCCTCCAGTTGTTCAGCCTGTTCAGCCTGCCTATCAGCAGGGTATGTCTGACCCTGAGGCAGCTTTGTTCTATGCCAGAGTTGGCAGGATTGCTTTTGATAGTACTTCTGATCCTTTAGATTTTCTGCATGCAATTGAGACTAGGACTCAGACTGCTCATACCGAGTACCAGCGGATCATGATCGTTGAGTTGTCTGTCGAGGGACCAGCTCTAGATTGGTTTATTCAGATGATCCAGCCTTATATGATGACGATGACCTGGGCTCAGTTCCGAGAGCGATTCATGAGGAGATTCTGTCCAGAGCCTCTTCGTTTGAGCTATCATCTCCGTCTGACCAGTATTTCTCATGGAGATCGATCTGTAGAGGAGTATACCCGAGAGTTTCTTCATCTGGGTAGATATGCCGAGGATCTGATGCGAGATCAGTATTTCGCTGTCACTACCTACGTTACTGGTTTGGGTTCAGCTTTTGCTGGTATGCCTACAGCAGGTCTTATTCTGGAGTCCGTGATTGAGTTAGCTAAGGAGATTGAGCTGAGACTAGTTAGGCAGGGAGTGATGCCTGATTATTACCAGCTGGGAGTTCAGTCGAGTGGATTGCAGGCTACTCCGTATTCGAGTTTTCATGTTGGTTCGAGTAGTCAGCAGCGAGGTTCGACTCAGCAGAGTCAGAGACAGCAGCAGCGAGTGCATCGGAGCAGTAGACATGGTCGTGGAGGTCAGCATAGATCATTCAGATTTGGGTCAGGTGCTTCGAGCAGCAGCAGTGGTCGTAGTTCTGGATCAGCTGCCAGCGTTTGTCAGACTTATGGTAGAGTCCATCAGGGACCGTGTTATCTGACACCGCTGACATGTTTCAGATGCAGGCAGACAGAACATTTTGCCAGATCGTGTCCTTATTTCGGGTATCAGCAGCTGCAGATTTCGCGATTCCCACAGCAGTCAATTGCTAGTGCAGCACCCGTGCCATTTCAGTTACCACCAGCCCAGCATCAGAGTTCCACTCAGTTTGTTCCATAGCAGAGTCGTGGTAGAGGTACTAGAGGAGGTGCTAGAGGTGTTGGCCAGGCTTCTACCAGTCAGCAGGGAGGTCGAGGTCAGGCCAGAGTCTTTCATCTTACTCAGCAGGATGCTCAGGCATCTAATGCAGTCGTGGCAGGTATTGTTTCTGTTTGTTACCTGGATGCTTGGGTTTTGTTTGATCCGGGTGCCACGCATTCGTTTGTTTCTCCTATTTTTGCTTCTAAATCTTGTTGGCAAGCTTCGAGGATGGCTTTTCCTTTGTCTGTTGCCACTCCTCTGAGCGATTCTTTGGACGTCGATATTGTTCTTTCTGGTTGTCCAGTTCTCGTGGGAGATAGAGAATTACCCACTAATTTGATTTTGTTGGATGTGATGGAGTTCAATGTTATTCTGGGAATGGATTGGTTATCTCAGCACTTTGCCGTGGTAGATTGCAGGAATAAGGAGGTGACTTTTAGAATTCCTGGTGAAGTAGAATTTAAGTTTGTTGGTGATAGGAGTTCAGCACCTCAGAATCTTATTTCGGCTATTACGACTAGGAAGTTGTTGAAAAAAGGTTATCAGGGGTTTTTGGCATTGGTCAGGGATACGTCAGTGGAGAAGTTATCACTCATAGATGTTCCGGTTGCTTGTGAGTTTCCTGATGTTTTTCCCGAGGAGTTACCAGGTTTACCACCTCACAGAGAGATTGAGTTCTGTATAGATGTGGTCCCAGGTACTACTCCTATATCTATGCCACCCTATCGTATGGCTCCTGCAGAGTTGAGAGAGTTGAAGGAGCAGTTGCAAGAGTTATTGGATAAAGGTTTTATCAGACCTAGTGTTTCTCCTTGGGGTGCACCAGTCTTGTTTGTGAAGAAGAAGGATGGTACCCTAAGACTGTGCATTGACTACAGAGAGTTGAATAAGGTGACAGTGAAGAACAAGTATCCTCTCCCGAGGATAGATGATTTGTTTGATCAGCTACAGGGTGCACAGTTCTTTTCTAAGGTTGACTTGAGGTCGGGTTATCATCAGCTGCGTATCAGTGAATCCGATATTCCTAAGACAGCGTTCCGCACTCGATATGGCCATTATGAGTTTCTGGTGATGTCTTTTGGTTTGACTAATGCACCAGCAGCTTTTATGGACCTGATGAACAAAGTATTCCGACCGTATGTGGATCAATTTGTGGTAGTCTTCATTGATGATATACTAATATATTCGAGGAGTATGGAAGAGCACGTATATCATTTGAGGATTGTACTACAGACACTGAGAGATCATCAGCTTTATCCTAAATTCTCAAAGTGTGATTTTTGGATGGAGAGTGTTTCTTTTCTTGGACACGTAGTGTCTAAAGAAGGTATTCAGGTTGATCCACAGAAGGTTGAGGCAGTATCTGAGTGGCCTAGACCTACTTCTGTTACAGAGATTCAAAGTTTTCTGGGTTTAGCCGGGTATTATAGGCGGTTTGTGCAGGATTTTTCCAGAATTGCAGCCCCTATGACTCGCTTGACTCAGAAGAATGTTAGATTCGAGTGGTCAGAAGCTTGTGAGAATAGTTTTCAGTTATTGAAGGAGAAGTTGACCACAGCGCCAGTATTAGCTTTGCCTAATAGTGTGGATAAGTTCACAGTTTACTGTGATGCCTCTAGAATTGGCCTTGGTTGTGTGTTTATACAGAATGGAAGGGTGATAGCCTATGCTTCGAGGCAGTTGAAGAAGCATGAGCAGAACTATCCTACACATGATTTAGAGATGGCTGCAGTGATCTTTGCTTTGAAGATTTGGAGACATTATTTGTACGGGGTGACTTGTGAGATATTTACTGATCACAAGAGCCTTAAGTATATTTTCCAGCAGAGAGATTTGAATTTGAGGCAGAGGAGATGGTTGGAATTGTTGAAGGATTATGATTGCGAGATTCTTTACCATCCGGGTAAAGCTAATGTGGTAGCAGATGCCTTGGGTAGGAAGTCCTCAGGTAGTCTTGCTCACATCAGTGTTGAGAGGAGACCATTGATCCAGGAATTGCATCTGTTGGTGGATCAAGGTCTGATGATGAAGATCAGCAGATCAGTTGGACTGTTAGCTCAGTTTAAAGTACGATCTGTACTAAGGGATAGGATTAAAGCAGCTCAGAGCCGAGATCCTATTCTGGAAGAGCTTGCAGAGAATGTCAGAGCAGGGAAGTTCACTGATTTCACACTCGATGATGATGGTGTGTTGTGGATCAGTGGTAGGTTGTGTGTTCCTGACGTGGATGACTTGAGAGAGGAGATTTTAGAGGAAGCACATTCTACAGCTTACAGCGTACATCCAGGTGTTACTAAGATGTACCACAGTATCAGAGATCTATACTGGTGGGATGGATTGAAGAAGGATGTCGCCGATTATGTTGCTAAGTGCTTGACGTGTCAGCAAGTGAAAGCCGAACATCAGAAGCCTTCTGGGAAGCTTCAGCCTCTTCCTATTCCCGAGTGGAAGTGGGAAAGGATAGCTATGGATTTTGTGGTCGGTTTACCTCGTTCGAAGGATGGATACGACTCCATCTAGGTGATCGTAGACAGATTGACGAAGTCTGAACATTTCTTGCCTGTGAAAGCCATATATTCAGTCGCTAGATTGGCAAAGTTGTATGTGAAGCATATTGTGTGCCTTCATGGAGTACCTGTGTCCATTGTGTCAGATAGAGGTTCGGTGTTTACTTCTCATTTTTGGCAGAAGTTGTAGGAAGCGATGGGCACTAGGTTGGATTTTAGTACTGCTTTTCATCCTCAGACAGATGGCCAGTCTGAGAGGATGATCCAGACACTGGAAGATATGTTGAGGATGTGTGTCCTGGATTTGGGAGGTAGTTGGGATGATCATTTGTCACTCGTTGAGTTTGCATATAATAACAGCTACCATAGCAGTATTGGTATGGCACCGTATGAGGCGTTGTATGGAAGGAAGTGTAGATCCCCGTTGTGTTGGGATGAGATTGGTGAGAGAGCTTTGACTGGACCAGAGATGGTTCAGGATGCTGCAGAGAAAGTCATCGTGATCAAGCGCAGATTAGAGACCGCGGTTAGCAGACAGAAGAGTTATGCGGATCCTAGGCGTAGAGATATGGAGTTTCAGGTTGGAGATTTCATTTTTTTGAAAGTATCTCCGATGAAGGGGGTGATGAGATTTGGTAGGAAGGGTAAGTTAGCACCGAGATACATTGGACCGTTTGAGATTTTGGAGAGAGTTGGCACTGTTGCATATCGGTTGGATTTGCCTCCGAGTATGTCACAGGTGCATCCAGTATTTCATATCTCGATGTTGAGGAAGTATATCTCAGACCCTTCACACGTGTTGCAACCCGATAGTGTAGAAGTGAGTGAAGATTTGACGTTTGTGGAAGAACCTGTGGCGATCGTTGATTTTCAAGTTTGACAGTTGCGATCGAAGCAGATTCCGATGGTCAAGGTTCTGTGGCGTAGCGACAGAGTTGAAGAGCATACGTGGGAGACTGAAGCTGAGATGCGAGCTTCTTACCCGTATCTCTTTCCTTCTTGATCTTTTCTTTTTAGAATTCGGGGACGAATTCTTGTAAGGGGGGAAGACTGTAATATCCCGTGTTTTTTTTAAAATATTTTTACACTGTACCGGGATATGCAGTGTTAATAATTTCTGTATATTATATGGTATTTTTACGAGTTAATATGTATTTAAAACCTATTTTTATTATTGTGTATTATTTTCAGTGTTTTACGTAAAATTTTCCCGGGACTTGTATTTTCGGGGAAATTTTCACATAAACAATGTATTATTAATTATTTTAAATATATTTTCAGACTTGCATGAACTCATGCATATTTTTAAATTATTAAATAAAGCATGTGTGTGTATAATTATTTAATTAGGGTTTATTATTACCCTAATATTTTGTTAATTATTTATTTGTTTTATTGTTATTTAATTAATTTTATTTAGTATAAATTATTAAAATATTAGATTTTATGTGTGTGGTGTATATTTGATGTGTGTAATTTAATATTATTTTAATATATAGTATAAAGTATATATATATATACATATATACATCAAAAATCAAAAGAATTGGAAAATTACCATTTTGCCCCCCCGAGTCTTCTTCTTCCTCCCGATCCTTCTCCTCGCCGTCCGGATGCCTGTCATGCCGTTTCTTCACCGTGGGTGTGCTGTCTGGTGTGCCACCGCCTTCCCCAACCATTTTCGCCGCTTGGAAGTCGATTTTGGCCGGAGAAGCCGAAAATCGATCCACCGTCGATCACGTCGATTCCGGCCACCGTTTTCGACACCGCCGGTCTCTTTCTTCTCCTTGAGGTCCGGTGAGTGTGATTCTAGCTTTGGTTTGAGCTAAAATGATCTAGAATTGCTTAGGTTTCGATTTTTCAATTTCGGTCACATTAGGGTTTTTGATTTTTTTGAGCTTCGAATTGGATGATTCATGGAAACTTCCTTCACAAATGTTGTTCCTAGTAGCTTAATCTACATGTATGATTTTTTGTAGAATTTTTGGAGGTTGTTTGGATTTTTGGGTATTTTTGAATATTTTAATATTATTTTCTAATTTTCGGAAATTAATTATTTAAATTATGAAATTGGAGTTTATGGTTAAATTAGGTGTTGAAATGAATTATAGGAATTTATTTGGAATTTTTATGAATTTTTAAATATTTATTTGAATTATTGAAGTTTATGTGATTTTGAGAAATTAGGTTAACTGTGTTTTTATTTGAATTTAATTGGTTAATTGAGTTTAATTATTGATATTATTGATAAATATGTTGAGAAAATTAATTTTGGATAATTGTATAATTTTTGGTGAATTTTTAAAGTAATTTAAGTATATTTATATATATAGGGGTATTTTGGTAATTTTGCCCTAAATTGCCTAAAAATGTAATTTAATTGGTTTTAATATTTATTTAAGGTATAAAAATGATTTCTACAAAATATTTGGTATTTTTAACTAATTAAAACTATTTTTCGGGAATTATTTTCAATTATATATATAATATACAGTTTTTCTAATAAAATGAGTTTTTATCGGTTTTTACTGTGTTTAAGGTTAATTATGTAATTTTTACCTATGAGATGTATTTCTATGTTATAAGGATATTTTTGGTATATCTGGAATTGTTCTGTGAATTGTGGACCCCGGTCGGTAGATTGTAGTCTGGAGTCCGACCGAGGGGTTGTGGTTTATGTTGAGCTTGTTTTTCGAAGTGTGTTTCTTTGCAGGGTCGGCTCTACTCTTTTGAGTAGAGAGATATCCGTTTTACAAGGGAGGTTCTGCCGAATTTTCGGTAGAATTCTCGTAAAATGTGATATCCAGTCGAATCCTAATTCTGTTTTCGTACTTAAATACTCTAGATTGAATTCTAGGATTTCTGTTAGGGTTTATTCTGATATCTATTATTTATTGCTTGTTTAGTTGCGCCGAGACCGAGGGCTAGTGGACCAGGCCCGTCGGACCTATCTCGTGGAGCGCATTAGGTGAGTTACTATACTATATATATATGCTTAGGATGCATGATTTAGAAATGCATGTTTTATGTTGATTAAATATGCATAAATAATTTGATTATTTCTTAAGTTTACATTAAGTATATTTTTGGTATATAATAAATTATATGCATGTTTTGTAAATAAAATATATTTAAAATGTTTTTAAATATATTTTTAGTTTAATTTATGATTTGATTGGACTTATTTGACATATATATACTCGAAATATACCTGGTTTACTTTTGGTATATTTCTGGTATATATATATGGATTATATTGTTATTTCATTTATATTCATGCATCATTTATTTTTGTGAATGAATATTTTATATTTAATGATGAAGGATATCGATAGAACGTGCTACCTAGTGGGCAGCACTAGGACCGAGTACGTACCGGTACGCCTATAGCTTTAGGCTATATTACTAACTATTTGTGGATATTGGTTTGATATGATTATTGATGTGTGAGATGTGATTTGGGTGTGATTGCTGGAGCTCGGTTGACCAAGTGTCTCGGGGCCAATCACACTGGCAGTCAGATTGCTGGAGCTCGGTTGACTTAGTGTCTCGGGGCCAGTCTACTGTCTAAATGGATTAAGTTGATATATTTGGACTAAGTGAGCCTGTATGGCTAGAGTGTTGTTTAACACTATTTTCTGAGGTTGCGATATTCTAGGGTTCTATGTAATCCTTCATAAAAGATGATTTTCAGATAAAATATATAAATGATTTTTATTGCATCTGTGTGTAATTGCTTGTATATATATTAGATATATATATACTATTGACTGTATGCATTATCAATTAGTGTGTATGTATATATATTATAGTAATTCACTCAGTGAGGTCTGACTCCCCTCCGTTGACTATTTTTCAGGAGAGTCAACTTCTTCAGACCTCAGTAGCAGGTCGATACGCCGGATTTCTTCCGCCCCGGCTTCTTTATGTAAATCATTTACTTGAGTCTTATTTATTTTATCTAGACACTGCAGTAGTTATGAATTAAAGTATTGGATTTCATGTATTTTATTTAAAGAGATGTATTATGTTGAAACTGGATTTGTATTAAAAGAATATATATTTATGAGATGGGATTTTGATTAAATCCAGTGATGAAAATGATATTATGATATTATGATTTTTATTTCTACTGCATATTAAATGGTTATTGTTATTATTGAATGATTTATTTTATTTTTAGGCTTGCTACGGGTTCCGGATTCGAAAGAATTCCCGTTCCCTAGCGCCGGTCATGGCCCCTGTTTTGGGTCGTGACAAATTATGTGATTCAGAATTATAAAATTAATTTCAGTTAATATTTATGAATTTATTGGGAATTATGGATTTTTTAATAATATTTTATTAAAATTAGTGTTTTATTGTAATTATCGATAAAATAATTATTTTCAGTGTTTTAAATATCAAATTTGTTATATTTTGATTATTAAAGGGTATTTTTGGTATTGTTGGCATTTTAAATGTGTTATGTGTTATTTCGTGAATTGTGAACCTCGATCGGTGGAATTGTAGTTTGAAGTCCGACTGAGGGATTGTGTGGCGGTATATTTTTAAAGTGTGTTTCTTTGCAGGACCGGCTCTACTCTTTGAGTAGAGAGATCTTTGCAGGACTGACTCTACTCTTTGAGTAGAGAGATGTCCGTTTTACAGGGGAGGTTCTGCTGGATTTTTGGTAGAATTCTCGTAAAACGTGATGTCCGATCGAATTCCTATTCCTTATCTGTGTCCAGTATTCTAGGTCGAGTCTCTAGGAATTTCGATAGACTTATTCTAATTCCGTATTGCTGTTTGTTTGTTTAGTTGCACCGAGACTGAGGCCTAGTGGACCAGGCCCGTCAGACCTGTCTCACGGAGCGCAATAATTGTGAGTTGTTATCTTATATATACGTGTTCTAGGATGCATGTTTTTTAGAAATGTATGTTTTATTTGTATAAAATATGCATATATGGTTTAACAATTGCTTAGGTTTATTTTTGGTATGTTTCAAATTATATGCATGTTTTATTAATGAATTATTCTTAAAATGTTTTTAAGTATATTTATAGTTTATTTTATAACTAAATTGAATTCATTTGACGTATATATACTGGAAATATACTTGGTTTATTTTTGGTATATTTCTAGTATATATATGGTTTATATTGATATTTTAATTAATGTCATGCATCATTTATTTTATGAATGTATGTTTTATATATAAATGAAGGATATCAATAGAACGTGTTATCTAGTGGGCAGCACTAGGACCGGGTACGTACCGGTACGATGATAGACTATATAGGTTAAATTACTAACCTATTTGTCGATATTGATTGGATTTATTTATTTGATGTGAGATTTGATTTGGGAGTGTGACTGTTGGAGCTCAGTTGACCAAGTGTCTCGGGGCCAATCACACTGATAGTCAGACTACTGGAGATCGGTTGACTTAGTATCTCGGGGCCAGTCTACTATCCAAATGGAATAAGTGAATTTATTTGGAATAAGTGAGCCTGTATGGCTAAAGTGTTGTCTAACACTATTTGAGGTTACGATCATCTAGGGTTCTATTTGATCCTTTATATACGGATGTTATTTTTTAGTATTTATATAAAATAATTTTACTGCATTTGTGTGTTTTTGCCTGTATATATATTTATTATATATACTATTGAATGTGTGCATTTGTCATTTAGCTATGCATGTATATATATTATAACAATTCACTCAGTGAGGTATGACTTGTAATATCCCGTATTTTTAAATATTTTAATACTACATCGGGATAAGCAGTGTTAATAATTTTTGTACATATATTACGATATTTTTACGAGTTGATATGTATTTAAAATTTATTTTAATTATTGTGTATTATTTACAGTGCTTTACGTAAAATTTTCCCGGGACTTGCATTTTCAGAAAAATTTTCACGTAAATAATTTATTATTAATTATTTTAAATATATTTTCGGACTTGCATGAACTCATACGTATTTTTAAAATACTAAATAAAGCCTATGTATGTAATTATTTATTTAATTAAGGTTTAATATATTACCCTAATATTTTTTTATTATTTGTTCATTAAATTAATATAATAATGTGTGGTGTGCAATTTTTCCACATATTTTATTTATACACTATATTATAATATATACATAATATTTTATTATTTCTTTTTCTTTTTCTTTTTCTTTTCTTTTTCTTTTTCCTTTCTTTTCTTTTTTTTTTTCTTCTTCTTCTGCTTCTTCCCATGCCCGACCACTTCCTCATCACCAACCACCATCTGTCACACCGTTCCCCTACCGTCGGTGTGCCTCTCAGCTTGCCACCTTCGTCCTCAGCCGTTCCCCGTCGCCAGTAGCCTTCTTCTCCGGCGCCGGCTACCCCATTTTCTTCATTTGGCCGAAATTTTCTCTCCTCACCGTCAACCATGATTTCGGCCACCGTTTTCGACACCATTGGTCTCTTTATTCTCCTTGAGCTCCGGTGAGTGTGATTCTAGCTTTGGTTTGAGCTTAAATGGTATTGATTTGCTTAGGTTTCGAATTTTCAATTTCGGCCTATTAGGGTTTTTGATTTTTTTGAACTTTAAATTGATTGATTCATGAAAAATCACTTCACAAATGTTGATCCTAGTAGCTTAATCTACATTTACGAATTTTTGTGGAATTTTTGGAGATTATTTTGATTTTTGGGTATTTTTGAATATTTTAATATTATTTTCTAATTTTCGGAAATTAATTAAATAAATTATGAAATTGTGTTTTATGGTTAAATTAGGTGTTGAAATGAATTATAGGAATTTATTTGGAATTTTTATGAAATTCTATGTATTTATTTTGAATTATTGAAGTTTATGTAATTTTGGGAAATTAGGGTTAATTATGTTTTTAATTGAATTTAATTGGTTAATTGAGTTTAATTATTGATATTATTGATAAATATGTTGAGAAAATTAATTTTGGATAATTGTATAGTTTTTGGTGAATTTTTGAAGTAATTTTAGTATATTTATATATATAAGGGCATTTTGGTAATTTTATCCTAAATTGGCTAAAAATGTAATTTAATTGGTTTTAATAGTTATTTAAGGTATAAAAATGATTTCTATAAATGATTTGGTATTTTTAACTAATTAGAACTATTTTTTCGTGAATTATTTTCAATTATATATATAATATACGGTTTTTCAAATAAAATGAGTTTTTATTGGTTTTTAATATGTTTTAAGGTTGATTATGTAATTTCTACATATAAAATGAATTTCTATTATTTAAGGATATTTTTGGTATTTTTTGAATTGTTCTGTGTTTGTGGACCCCGGTCGGTAGACTGTAGTTTGGAGTCTGACCGAGGGATTTTGATTGTGTGTTGAGCTTGTTTTTCAAAGTGTGTTTCTTTGCAGGGTCGGCTTTACTCTTTGAGTAGAGAGATGTCCATTTTACAGGGGAGGTTCTACCGAATTCTCGATAGAATTCTCGTAAAACGTGATGTCCGATCGAACCCTAATTTCGATTATGTGTTTAATACTCTAGATCGAATTCTAGGATTTTCTATTAGGGTTATTATGATTTCTGTTGTTATTGTTTGTTTAGTTACGCCGAGACCGAGGGCTAGTGGACCAGGCTCGTCGGATCCATCTCGTGGAGCGCACTAAGCGTGAGTTACTATACTATATATATATGCTTTAGGATGCATGATTTAGAAATATATGTTTTATTTTGATTAAATATGCATAAATAATGTGATTTGTATTTAGGTATATTTTTGGTTTATTTTTGGTATATATTAAATTATATGCATGTTTTGTTAATAAATTATATTTAAAATGTTTTTAAATATATTTCTAGCTTAATTTATGATTTAATTGGATTCATTTGACGCATATATACTCGAAATATACTTGGTTTACTTTTGGTATATTTCTAGTATATATATGGTTTATGTTGTTATTTTATTTAAATTCATGCATCATTTATTTGTGAATGAATGTTTTATATTTATTAATGAAGGATATTGATAGAACGTGCTACCTAGTGGGCAACACTAGGACCGAGTACGTACCGGTACACCTATAGTATTTAGGCTATATTACTAACCTATTTATGGATATTGATTGATATTGATTATTTGATGAGTGAGATATGGTTTGGAGGTGTGATTGCTGGAGCTCGGTTGACCAAGTGTCTCGGGGCCAATCACACTGGCAGTTAGACTGATGGAGCTCAGTTGACTTAGTGTCTCGAGGCCAGTCTACTGTCTAAATCGATTAAGTGGATATATTTTAGATTAAGTGAGCCTGTGTGGCTAGAGTGTTGCCTAAAACTGTTTTCGAGGTTACGATATTCTAGGGTTCTATATGATCCTTCATAAAAGATGATTTTCAATAAAAAATATATATAAAATGATTTTATTGCATCTGTATGTATTTGCCTGTATATATACATATTAGATATATACTGTTGATTATATGCATTATCATTTAGTATGCATATATATATATTATAGTAATTCACTCAGTGAGGTCTGACTCCCCTCCGTTGATAATTTTTCAGGAGAGTCAACATCTTCAGACCTCAGTAGCAGGCCTATACGCCGGATTTCTTCCGCCCCGGCTTCTTTGTGTAAACTACTTACTTGAGTCTTATTTTTATAATCTAGACATTGCAGTAGTTGTAAATTAATTGTGGGATTTTATGTATTTTATTTATGTGATATATTGTATTATGTGAACTGGGTTTGTATTAAAAGATTTATATATCTATGAGATGAGATTTAATTTAAATCCAGTTGGTGAATATACTATTGTGATATTTATGATTTTTATTTCCGTTGCATTATATATTGTTATTATTATTGCATGTTTTATTTTATTTTTAGGCTTGCTACGGGTTCCGGATTCGAAAGAATTCCCATTCCCTAGCGCCGGTCATAGCCCCTATTTTGGGTCGCGATAAAGTTGGTATCAGAGCGGAGTTCTGTGTCAGGGCTTAGTTATGTGAGTTGTGGCCTTAGTTTTCAGAGTTATATTTTCTGTTGAACTACTGCAGTGAATTAGGTTCGAGTACGTCTTGATAAGTATTCCTTGCTTAGTTTTCAGCGTTATTCATCCGTTGTCTATTTTGTCTGAATCTTTTCATTTATCTTTTCAGTATGAGGAGGCGAGCGCGTGTCGATCCACCGGTCATAGAGGCCGAGGATGATGAGTCTTTTCAGGATGAGGTTTTACCTCCTGAGCAGCCAGTTAGACATAGAGGTCGTGGCAGAGGTAGACCTCGAGGAGCGACAGGTCGCCGTAGGCAGAGAGAGTTACAGGATGAGGAGCCTGTTGAGCCTGAGTTTGATGTTCCTGTTCCTCCAGTTGTTCAGCCTACCTATCAGCAGGGTATGTCTGACCCTGAGGTAGCTTTGTTCTATGCCCGAGTTGGCAGGATTGCTTTTGATGGTACTTCCGATCCGTTAGATTTTCTACATACAATTGAGATGAGGACTCAGACTGCTCATATAGAGTACCAGTGGATCATGATCGTCGAGTTGTCTATTGAGGGACCAACCCTAGTTTGGTTCATTCAGATGATCCACGCCCTATATGATGACGATGACCTGGGCTCAGTTCCAAGAGCGATTTATGAGGAGATTTTATCCAGAGCCGCTTCGTTTTAGCTATCGCCTTTGATTGACCAACATTTCTCGCGGTGATCGATCAGTAGAGGAGTACACCCGAGAGTTTCTTTATATGGATAGATATGCAGAGGATCTCATGCGAGATCAGTATTTTGTGGTCACTACATACATTACTGGTTTGGGTTCAGCATTTGCTGGTATGCCTACAACAGGCCTTACTCTGGAGTCTGTGATTGAGTTAGCCAAGGAGATTGAGCTGAGGCTAGTTAGGCAGGGGGTGATGCCTGATTACTACCAACTGGGAGTTTAGTCGAGTGGATTGCAGGCTACCCCGTATTCGAGTTTTCATGTGGGTTCGAGTAGTCAACAGCGAGGTCCGACTCAGCAGAGTCAGAGACAGTAGCAGCGAGTGCATTGGAGCAATAGACATGGCCGTGGAGGTCAGCGTAGATCATTCATATTTGGGTCAGGTGCTTCTAGTAGCAGCAGTGGTCACAGTTCTGGATCAGTGGCCAGTGTTTGCCATACCTGCGGTAGAGTCCATCAGGGACCGTGTTATCTGACACCACTGACATGCTTCAGATGCGGGCAGACAGGAAATTTTGCCAGATCGTGTCCTTACTCCGGGTATCAGCAGCAACAGATTCCGCGATTCCCACAGCAGTCGATTGCTAGTGCTGCACCCGTGCCATTTCAGTTACCACCAGCTCAGCATCAGAGTTCCACTCAGTTTGTTCCACAGCAGAGTCGTGGCAGAGGTACTAAAGGAGGTGCCAGAGGTGTTGGCCAAGCTTCTACCAATCATCAGGGAGGTCGAGGTTAGGCCAAAGTTTTCCATCTCACTCAGCAGGATGCTCAGGCATCTAATGCAGTCATGGCAGGTATTGTTTCTATCTGTTACCTGGATGCTTGGGTTTTGTTTGATTCGGGTGCCACACATTCATTTGTTTCTCCTGTTTTTGCTTCTAAAACTTGTTGGCAAGCTTCGAGGATGGCTTTTCCTTTGTCTGTTACCACTCCTCTGAGCGATTCCTTGGACACTGATATTGTTCTTTCTGGTTGTCTAGTTCTCGTGGGAGATAGAGAATTACCTGCTGATTTGATCTTGTTGGATGTGATGGAGTTTGATGTTATTCTAGGAATGGATTGGTTATCTCAGCACTATGCCGTGGTAGATTGCAAGAATAAGGAGGTGACTTTTAGAATTCCTGATGAAGAAGATTTTAAGTTTGTTGGTGATAGGAGTTCAGCACCTCAGAATCTTATTTCTGCTATTACGGCTAGGGAGTTGTTGAGGAAAGGATGTCAGGGATATTTGGCATTGGTCAGGGATACGTCAGTGGAGAAGTTGTCACTCACAGATGTTCCTGTTGCTTGTGAGTTTCCTGATGTTTTTCCCGAGGAGTTGCAGGTTTACCACCTCATAGAGAGATTGAGTTCTGTATAGATGTGGTACCAGGTACTACTCCTATATCTATGCCACCCTACAGAATGGCTCCTGCAGAGTTGAAAGAGTTGAAGGAGCAGTTGCAAGAGTTGTTGGATAAAGGTTTCATCAGACCTAGTGTTTCTCCTTGGGGTGCACCAGTCCTGTTTGTGAAGAAGAAGGATGGTACCCTGAGACTATGCATTGACTACAAAGAATTGAATAAGGTGACAGTGAAGAACAAGTATCCTCTCCCGAGGATAGATGACTTTTTTTATCAGCTACAGGGTGCACAGTTCTTTTCTAAGGTTGACTTGAGGTCGGGTTATCATTAGTTGTGGATCAGTGAAGTCGATATTCCTAAGACAGCATTCCGCACTCGATATGGCCATTATGAGTTTCTGGTGATGTCTTTTGGTTTGACTAATGCACCAGCAACTTTTATGGACTTGATGAATAGGGTATTCAGGCCGTATGTGGATCAGTTTGTTGTAGTCTTTATTGATGATATACTGGTATATTCGAGGAGTATGGAGGAGCATGTATATCATTTGAGGATTGTACTACAGACATTGAGAGATCATCAGCTTTATGCTAAATTCTCGAAGTGTGATTTCTGGATGGAGAGTGTTTCTTTTCTTGGACACGTAGTGTCTAAAGAAGGTATTCAAGTTGATCCACAGAAGATTGAGGCAGTGTCTGAGTGGCTTAGATCGACTTCTGTTTCAGAGATTCGGAGTTTTCTGGGTTTAGCCGGGTATTATAGGCATTTTGTGCAGGATTTTTATAGAATTGCAGCCCCTATGACTTGCTTGACTCAGAAGACTGTTAGGTTCGAGTGGTCAGAAGCTTGTGAGAATAGTTTTCAGTTGTTGAAGGAGAAGTTGACCACAGCGCCAGTGTTAGCTTTGCCTAATAGTATGGATAAGTTCACAATTTACTGTGATGCCTCTAGAATTGGTCTTGGTTGTGTGTTGATGCAGAATGGAAGGGTGATAGCCTATGCTTCTAGGCAGTTGAAGAAGCATGAGCAGAACTACCCTACACACGATCTTGAGATGGTTGCAGTGATCTTTGCTTTGAAGATTTGGAGACATTATCTGTATGGGGTGACTTGTGAGATATTTACTGATCATAAGAGCCTTAAGTACATTTTTTAGCAGAGAGATTTGAATTTGAGGCAGAGAAGATGGTTGGAATTATTGAAGGACTATAATTGCGAGATCTTATATCATCCGGGTAAAGCTAATGTAGTAGCAGATGCCTTGAGTAGAAAGTCCTCAGGCAGTCTTGCTCACATCAGTGTTGAGAGGAGACCATTGATCCAGGAGTTGCATCTGATGGTGGATCAAGGTCTAATGATGAAGCTTAGTAGATCAGGTGGACTGCTAGCTCAGTTTAAAGTACGATCTATACTGAGGGATAGGATTAAAGCAGCTCAGAGTCGAGATCCTATTCTAGAAGAGCTTGCAGAGAATGTTCGAGCAGGGAAGTTCACTGATTTCACACTTGATGATGATGGTGTGTTGTGGATCAGTGGTAGATTATGTGTTCCTGATGTGGATGACTTGAGAGAAGACATTTTAGAGGAAGCACACTCTACAGCTTACAGCGTTCATCCGGGTATTACTAAGATGTACCACTGTATCAAAGACTTATACTGGTGGGACGAATTGAAGAAAGATATCACTGATTATGTTGCTAAGTGTCTGACGTGTCAGCAAGTGAAAGCCGAACATCAGAAGCCTTCTGGGAAGCTTCAGCCTCTTCCTATTCCTAAGTGGAAGTGGGAAAGGATAGCTATGGATTTTATGGTCGGTTTACCTCATTCGAGGGATGGATACGATTCCATCTGGGTGATTGTAGACAGGTTGATGAAGTCTGCACATTTCCTACCTGTGAAAGCCACTTATTCAGTTGCCAGATTGGCGAAGTTATATGTGAAGCATATTGTGTGCCTTCATGGAGTACCTGTGTCCATTATGTCAGATAGAGGTTCAGTGTTTACTTCTCATTTTTGGCAGAAGTTGCAGGAAGCGATGGGCACTAGGTTGGATTTCAGTACTGCTTTTCATCCTCAGACAGATGGTCAGTCTGAGAGGACGATCCAGACACTGGAAGATATGTTAAGGATGTGTGTCTTGGATTTGGGAGGTAGCTGGGATGATCATTTGCCACTTGTTGAGTTTGTATATAATAATAGCTACCATAGCAGTATTGGTATGGCACTGTACGAGGCGTTGTATGGAAGGAAGTGTAGATCCCCTTTGAGTTGGGATGAGATTGGTGAGAGAGCTTTGACTGGACCTGAGATGGTTCAGGATGCTACAGAGAAAGTCGCCGTGATTAAGCGAAGATTAGAGACCGCATTTAGCAGATAGAAGAGTTATGCGGATCCTAGGTGCAGAGATTGGAGTTTCAGGTTGGAGATTTCATTTTTCTGAAAGTATCTCCGATGAAGGATGTTATGAGATTTGGCAGGAAGGGTAAGTTAGCACCGAGATATATTGGACCATTTGAGATTCTGGAGAGAGTTGGCACTGTTGCATATCGGTTGGATTTGCCTCCGAGTATGTCACAGGTGCATCCAGTGTTTCATATCTCGATGTTGAGGAAGTATATCTCAGACCCTTCACATGTGTTGCAGCCCGACAATGTAGAATTGAGTGAAGATTTGACGTTTGTGGAAGAACTTGTGGCGATCGTTGATTATCAAGTTCGACAGTTGCATTCGAAGTAGATTCCGATGGTCAAGGTTCTGTGGCGTAGCGATAGAGTCAAGGAGCATACGTGGGAGACTGAAGCTGAGATGTGAGCTTCTTACTCGTATCTCTTTCCTTCCTGTAATCTTTTCTTTTTGGAACTCGAGGACGAATTCTTGTAAGGGGGGAAGACTGTAATATCCCGTGTTTTTAAATATTTTAATACTGTATCGGGATGTGTAGTGTTAATAATTTTTGTATATATATTACGATATTTTTACGATTTGATATGTATTTAAAACTTATTTTAATTATTGTGTATTATTTACAGTGCTTTACGTAAAATTTTCCCGGGACTTGCATTTTTAGGAAAATTTTCACGTAAATAATTTATTATTAATTATTTTAAATATATTTTCGGACTTACATGAACTCATACGTATTTTTAAAATACTAAATAAAGCCTATGTATGTAATTATTTATTTAATTAGGGTTTAATATATTACCCTAATATTTTATTATTATTTGTTCATTAAATTAATATAATAATGTGTGGTGTGCAATTTTTCCACATATTTTATTTATACACTATATTATAATATATACATAATATTTTATTATTTCTTTTTTCTTTTTCTTTTTCTTTTTCTTTTTCTTTTCTTTTTCCTTTCTTTTCTTTTCTTTTCTTTTTCTTCTTTTTCTTCTTCTTCTTCCCGTGCCCGACCACTTCCTCATCACCAACCACCATCTTTCACGTCGTTCCCCTACCGTCAGTGTGCCTCTCGGCTTACCACCTTCGTCCTCAGCCGTTCCCCGCCGCCAGTAGCCTTCTTCTCCGGCGCTGGCTACCCCATTTTCTTCATTTGGCCGAAATTTCCTCTCCTCGCCGTCGACCACAATTCTGGCCATCATTTTTGACACTGTTGGTCTCTTTCTTCTCCTTGAGCTCCAGTGAGTGTGATTCTAGCTTTGGTTTGAGCTTAAATGGTCTTGATTTGCTTAGGTTTCGAATTTTCAATTTCGGCCTATTAGGGTTTTTTATTTTTTTGAACTTCAAATTGATTGATTCATGAAAACTCCCTTCACAAATGTTGATCCTAGTAGCTTAATCTACATGTATGAATTTTTGTGGAATTTTTGGAGATTATTTTGATTTTTGGGTATTTTTGAATATTTTAATATTATTTTCTAATTTTCGGAAATTAATTAAATAATTATGAAATTGTGTTTTATGGTTAAATTAGGTGTTGAAATGAATTATAGGATTTATTTGGAATTTTTATGAAATTCTATGTATTTATTTTGAATTATTGAAGTTTATGTAATTTTGGGAAATTAGGGTTAATTATGTTTTTAATTAAATTTAATTGGTTAATTGAGTTTAATTATTGATATTATTGATAAATATGTTGAGAAAATTAATTTTGGATAATTGTATAATTTTTGGTGAATTTTTGAAGTAATTTTAGTATATTTATATATATAAGGGCATTTTGGTAATTTTACCCTAAATTGTCTAAAAATGTAATTTAATTGGTTGTAATAGTTATTTAAGGTATAAAAATGATTTCTATAAATCATTTGGTATTTTTAACTAATTAAAACTATTTTTTCGTGAATTATTTTCAATTATATATATAATATACGGTTTTTCAAATAAAATGAGTTTTTATTGGTTTTTAATATGTTTTAAGGTTGATTATGTAATTTCTACGTATAAAATGAATTTCTATTATTTAAGGATATTTTTGGTATTTTTTGAATTGTTCTGTGTTTGTGGACCCCGGTCGGTAAACTGTAGTTTGGAGTCCGACCGAGGGATTGTGGTTGTGTGTTGAGCTTGTTTTTCGAAGTGTGTTTCTTTGCAGGGCGGCTTTACTCTTTGAGTAGAGAGATGTCCGTTTTACAGGGGAGGTTCTGCCGAATTCTCGATAGAATTCTCGTAAAACGTGATGTCCGGTCGAACCCCTAATTTCGATTCCGTATTTAATACTCTAGATCGAATTCTAGGATTTTCTGTTAAGGTTATTCTGATTTTTGTCGTTATTGTTTGTTTAGTTGCGCCAAGACCGAGGGCTAGTGGACCAGGCCCATCGGACCCATCTCGTGGAGCGCACTAAGTGTGAGTTACTATACTATATATATATGCTTTAGGATGCATGATTTAGAAATATATGTTTTATTTTGATTAAATATGCATAAATAATGTGATTTGTATTTAGGTATATTTTTGGTTTATTTTTAGTATATATTAAATTATATGCATGTTTTGTTAATAAATTATATTTAAAATGTTTTTAAATATATTTCTAGCTTAATTTATGATTTAATTGGATTCATTTGACGTATATATACTCGAAATATACCTGGTTTACTTTTCGTATATTTCTAGTATATATATGGTTTATGTTGTTATTTTATTTAAATTCATGCATCATTTATTTGTGAATGAATGTTTTATATTTATTAATGAAGGATATCGATAGAACGTGCTACCTAGTGGGCAACACTAGGACCGAGTACGTATCGGTACGCCTATAGTATTTAGGCTATATTACTAACCTATTTATGGATATTGATTGATATTGATTATTTGATGAGTGAGATATGGTTTGGAGGTGTGATTGTTGGAGCTCGGTTGACCAAGTGTCTCGGGGCCAATCACACTGGCAGTTAGACTGCTGGAGCTCGGTTGACTTAGTGTCTCGAGGCCAGTCTACTGTCTAAATCGATTAAGTGGATATATTTTGGATTAAGTGAGCCTGTGTGGCTAGAGTGTTGTCTAACACTGTTTTCGAGGTTGCAATATTCTAGGGTTCTATGTGATCCTTCATAAAAAATGATTTTCAATAAAATATATATATAAAATGATTTTATTGCATCTGTATGTATTTGCCTGTATATATACATATTAGATATATACTGTTGATTAATGCATTATCATTTAGTATGCATGTATATATATTATAGTAATTCACTCAGTGAGGTCTGACTCCCCTCCGTTGATAATTTTTCAGGAGAGTCAACATCTTCAGACCTCAGTAGCAGGCCTGTACGCCGGATTTCTTCCGCCCCGACTTCTTTGTGTAAACTACTTACTTGAGTCTTATTTTTATAATCTAGACATTGCAGTAGTTGTAAATTAATTGTGGGATTTTATGTATTTTATTTATGTGATATATTGTATTATGTGAACTGGGTTTGTATTAAAAGATTTATATATCTATGAGATGCGATTTAATTTAAATCCAATTGGTGAATATACTATTGTGATTTTTATGATTTTTATTTCCGCTGCATTATATATTGTTATTATTATTGCATGTTTTATTTTATTTTTAGGCTTGCTACGGGTTTTGGATTCGAAAGAATTCCCGTTCCCTAGCGCCGGTCATGACCCCTGTTTTGGGTCGTGACATGCCTCCCCTCCGTTGACTATTTTTCAGGAGAGTCTTCATCTTCAGACCTCAGTAGCATACCTTTACGTCGAATTTCTTCTTGTAATATCCCGTGTTTTTAAATATTTTATACTGCATTAGGATATGCAGTGTTAATAATTCTTATATATAATATTGGTATTTTATGAGTTGGTTATTTAATTAAAGCTAATTTTAATTATTTACATTATTTTAAGTGCTTTACCGTAAAATTTTCCCGAGAATTCTATTTTCGGGGAAATTTTCACGTAAATTATTTATTATTAATTATATTAAATAGATTTCCGGATTTGCATGAGTTCATATATATTTTTAAAATACTAAATAACGTATATTTGTGTAATTATTTATTTAATTAGGGTTTAATTAATCACCCTAATATTTTATTATTTATTAATTTGTTTTATTGTTATTTAATTATTTTTATTTAGTATTAAATAATTAAAATATTAAATTGTATGTGTGTGGTGGGTAATTTTTCCAAGTATTATATTAATAACTATACTATAATATATTAATATTATAATATATATATATATATATATATATAATATAATGTTTATTTTTTTTTTCTTTTCATTTTTTTTCTTTCCTTTCTCTTTTATTTCTTTCTCCTTCCCCTGACAACCCATTCCCTCACCCTCGCCGTCTAATCACCGGCCGTCAGAGTGCCTCCCTTGCATGTCGCCGTCCTCCTCCGCTGCCTTGCCGCTCTGGTCATCTTCCCCTGTGCCGGCCCACTTGTTTTCTTCCTTTTTTGATCGAAAGTCCCATTTTCTTCACAACTCACTATTTCGGCCACCAAATTCCTTCATTTCGGTGTTGTTGGACTCCCCTGAAGCCATAGAAGATGATTCCAAGCTTTTTTTAAGCTCAAAACTTGATTTGGTAAGGGTTTTTGTCAATTTTCAATTCGGCCATCTTAGGGTTTTCGATTTTTTTTGAGCTTCAAATGATTGATTCATGAAAAATTCCTTCACAAATATTGTTCACCTTAGCTTAATCTATATGTGTGAATTTTTGTAGAATTTTTGGAAATTATTTTGATTTTTAGGTATTTTTTAATATTTTATTATTATTTTCTAATTTTCGAAAATTAATTAATTAATTGTGAAATTGTGTCTTATGATAAATATAGGTGTTGAAATGAATTATAGAAATTTATTTGGATTTTTTTATGAATTTCTATGTATTTATTTTGAATTTATTTAGGTTTATGTAATTTTGGAAAATTAGGTTAATTTTGTTTTTAATTGAAATTAATTTGTTAATTAAGTTTATTTAGTGATATTATTGATAAATATGTTGAGAAAATTGATTTTGGATAATTATACTATTTTTGGTGAATTTTTGGAGTAATTTTAATATATATATACATATAGGGGTATTTTGGTAATTTTACCTTAAATTGGCTAAAAATATAATTAAATTGGGTTTAAATAGTTATTTAGGGTATAAAAATGATTTCTACAAATTATTTAGTATTTTTAATTAATTAAAACTATTTTTCGTGAATTATTTTCAATTATATATATATAATATACGATTTTTTTTTAAATAAAATGAGTTTTATCGGTTATACTATGCTTTAAGGTTAATTATGCAATTTCTACTTATTAAATGTATTTCTGTGATATAAGGGCATTTTTGGTATTTCTATAATTATTCTGTGATTGTGGACCCCGGTCGGTAAACTGTAGTTTGGAGTCCGACCGAGGGGTTGTGGATGTGTTTTTGTGCCTATTTTTCAAAGTGTGTTTCTTTACAGGGCTGGCTCTACTCTTTGAGTAGAGAGATGTCCGTTTTACAGGGGAGGTTCTGTCGAATTTTCAGTAGAATTCTCGTAAAATGTGATGTCCGGTCAACCCTAATTCTGATTCTGTGTCTAATATTCTAGATCAAGTTTCTAGGATTTTCTGTTAGGTTTATTTTGATGTCTGTTATTTATTATTTGTTTAGTTATGCCAAGACCACTAGGCCTAGTGGACCAGGCCCGTCGGACCTATCTCGAGGAGTGCATTAAGTGTGAGTTACTATTTTATATATATAATATGCTCTAGGGTGCATGATTTTAGAAATATATGTTTTATCTTGATTAAATATGCATAATAGTTTAATTAGTACTTGAGTTTATTTTAGTTTATTTTTGGTTTATTTTAAACTATATGCATGTTTTGTTAATAAAACAGGTTTAAAATGTTTTTGAATATATTTCTAGTTTATTTTGTAATTTAATTGGATTTATTTGACGTATATATACTCGAAATATTCTGGTTTACTTTTGGTATATTTCCAGTATATATATGGTTTATGTTGCTATTTTATTTAAGTTCATGCATCATTTGTTTTCAAGAATGTATGCTTTATATTTTAATGAAGGATATCAATAGAACGTGCTACCTAGTGGGCAGCACTAGGACCGAGTACTGTCACGACCCAAAACAGGGGCCATGACCGGCGCTAGGGAACGGGAATTCTTTTGAATCCAGAACCCGTAGCAAGCCTAAAAATAAAATAAATCATGCAATAACAATAATAACAATTTAATATACAGTGGAAATAAAAATCATAATATCATAATATCATTTTCCATCAACTGGATTTAAATCGAATCTCATCTCATAGATATATATAATCTTTAATACAAATCCAGTTTCAACATAATACATCTCTTTAAAATAAAATACATGAAATCCAACACTGTAATTCATAACTACTGCAGTGTCTAGATAAAATAAATAAGACTCAAGTAGAAAATTTACATAAAGAAGCCGGGGCGGAAGAAATCCGGCGTATCGACCTGCTACTGAGGTCTGAAGAAGTTGACTCTCCTGAAAAATAGTCAACGGAGGGGAGTCAGACCTCACTGAGTGAATTACTATAATATATATACATACACACTAAGTGATAATGCATACAGTCAACAGTATATATATAATATGTATATATACAGGCAAATTCATACAAATGCAGAAAATCATTTTTTATGTTTTATTGAAAATCATCTTTTATGAAGGATCACATAGAACCCTAGAATATCGCAACCTCAAAAAATAGTGTTAAACCAACACTCTAGCCACACAGGCTCACTTATTCCAAATATATCCACTTAATCCATTTGGATAGTAGACTGGCCCCGAGACACTAAGTCAACCGAGCTCCAGCAGTCTGACTGCCAGTGTGATTGGCCTCGAGACACTTGGTCAACCGAGCTCCAGCAATCACACCTCAAACCACATCTCACATATCAATTAATCATATCCAACCAATATCCACAAATAAGTTAGTATTATAGCCTAAATACTATAGGCGTACCGGTACGTACTCGGTCCTAGTGCTGCCCACTAGGTAGCACGTTCTATTGATATCCTTCATCATTAAATATAAAACATTCATTCACAAATAAATGATGCATGAATTTAAATAAAATAACAATATAAACCATATATATACCGGAAATATACCAAACGTAAACCAGGTATATTTCGAGCATATATACGTCAAATAAATCCAATCAAATCATAAATTAAACTAAAAATATATTTAAAAACATTTTAAATATATTTTATTAATAAAACATGTATATAATTTATTATATACCAAAAATAAACCAAAAATATACTTAATATAAACTTAAGAAATAATCAAATTATTTATGCATATTTAATCAACATAAAACATGCATTTCTAAATCATGCATCCTAAGCATATATATATATAAAATAGTAACTCACCTAATGCGCTCCACGAGACAGGTCCGACGGGCCTGGTCCACTAGCCCTCGGTCTCGGCGCAACTAAACAAGCAATAAATAATCGACATCAGAATAAACCCTAATAGAAATCCTAGAATTCAATCTAGAGTATTTAACACAGAATCAGAAATTAGGGTTGACTGGACATCACGTTTTACGAGAATTCTATCAAAAATCCGGCAGAACCTCCCCTGTAAAATGGACATCTCTCTACTCAAAAGAGTAGAGCCGACCCTGCAAAGAAAATACACTTCGAAAAATAGGTTCAACACAATCAAAATCCCACGGTCGGACTCGAAACTACAGTCCACCGACCGGGGTCCACAAACACAGAACAATTTCTGAAATACTAAAAATATCCTTAAAATCTAGAAATACATCTCATAGGTAGAAATTACATATTTAACCTTGAACACTATAAAAACCGATTAAAACTCATTTTATTAGAAAAACCGTATATCATATATATAATTGAAAATAATTCCCGAAAAATAGTTTTAATTAGTTAAAAATACCAAATATTTTGTAGAAATCATTTTTATACCTTAAATAACTAATAAAACCAATTAAATTACATTTTAGACAATTTAGGGTAAAATTACCAAAATACCCCTATATATAAATATACTTAAATTACTTCAAAATTCTCACCAAAAATCATACAATTATCCAAAATTAGTTTTCTCAACATATTTATCAATAATATCAATAATTAAACTCAATTAACCAATTAAATTCAAATAAAAACACAATTAACCCTAATTTCTCAAAATCACATAACTTCAATAATTCAAAATAAATACTTAGAAATTCATAAAAATTCCAAATAAATTCCTATAATTTATTTCAACACCTAATTTAACCATAAACTCCAATTTCATAATTTAAATAATTAATTTCCGAAAATTAGAAAATAATATTAAAATATTCAAAAATACCCAAAAATCCAAAAAATCTCCAAAAATTCTACAAAAATTCATACATGTAGATTAAGCTACTAGAAACAACATTTGTGAAGGAAGTTTTCATGAATCATCCAATTCGAAGCTCAAAAAAATTGAAAACCCTAATAGGCCGAAATTGAAAAATCGAAACCTAAGCAATTCTAGACCATTTTAGCTCAAACCAAAGCTAGAATCACACTCACCGGAGCTCAAGGAGAAGAAAGAGACTGGCGGGTGTCGAAAACGGTGGCCGAAATCGGCGTGATCGATGGTGGATCGATTTTCGGCTTCTCCGGCTAAAATCGATCTCCCAAACGCCGGAAACAGCCTCCCAGGCGCGGAATTGGTCGGGGAAGACGGTGGCACACCGGACGGCACACCCACGGTGAAGAAACGGCGTGACAGACGCCCGGACGGCAAGGGGAAGGATCGGGAGGAAGAAGGAGACTCGGGGGGCAAATGTGTAATTTTCCAATTCTCTTGATTTTTGACAAATATATGTATATATATATACTTTATACTATATATTAAAATAATATTAAATTACACACATCAAATATACACCACACACATAAAAATATTAATATTTTAATAATTTATACTAAATAAAATTAATTAAATAACAATAAAACAAATAAATACTTAATAAAATATTAGGGTAATAATAAACCCTAATTAAATAAATATACACACACAGGCTTTATTTAATAATTTATAAATATGTATGAGTTCATGCAAGTCCGTAAATACATTTAAAATAATTAATAATACATTGTTTACGTGAAAATTTCCCCGAAAATGCAAGTCCCGGGAAAATTTTACGTAAAACACTGAAAATAATATACAGTAATTAAATAGGTTTTAAATACATATTAACTCGTAAAAATATCATATAATGTACAGAAATTATTAACACGGCATATCCCGGTACAGTGTAAAAATATTTTAAAAGCACGGGATATTACAGTCTTCCCCCCTTACAAGAATTCGTCCCCGAATTCCAGAAAACAAGATCAAGAAGGAAAGAGATACGGGTAAGAAGCTCGCATCTCAGCTTCAGTCTCCCATGTATGCTCTTTAACTCTGTCGCTACGCCACAGAACCTTGACCATCGGAATCTGCTGCGATCTCAACTGTCGAACTTGAAAATCAACGATCGCCACAGGTTCTTCCACAAATGTCAAGTCTTCACTCACTTCTACACTGTCGGGCTGCAACACATGTGAAGGGTCTGAGATATACTTCCTCAACATCGAGATATGAAATACTGGATGCACTTGTGACATTCTCGGAGGCAAATCCAACCGATATGCAACAGTGCCAACTCTCTCCAGAATCTCAAACGGTCCAATGTATCTCGGTGCTAACTTACCCTTCTTGCCAAATCTCATCACACCCTTCATCGGAGATACTTTCAGAAAAATGAAATCTCCAACCTGAAACTCCACATCTCTGCGCCTAGGATCCGTATACTCTTCTGTCTGCTAACTGCGGTCTCTAATCTTCGCTTGATCACGGTGACTTTCTTTGCAGCATCCTGAACCATCTCTGGTCCAGTCAAAGCTCTCTCACCAATCTCATCCCAACTCAACGGGGATCTACACTTCCTTCCATACAACGCCTCGTATGGTGCCATGCCAATACTACTATGGTAGCTGTTATTATATGCAAACTCAACAAGTGACAAATGATCGTCCCAGCTACCTCCCAAATCCAGGACACACATCCTCAACATATCTTCCAGTGTCTGGATCGTCCTCTCAGACTGACCATCTGTCTGAGGATGAAAAGCAGTACTGAAATCCAACCTAGTGCCCATCGCTTCCTGCAACTTCTGCCAAAAAACGAGAAGTAACACCGAACCTCTATCTGATACAATGGACACAGGTACTCCATGAAGGCACACAATATGCTTCACATACAACTTTGCCATTCTAGCAACTGAATATGTGGCTTTCACAGGCAAGAAATGTGCAGACTTCGTCAATCTGTCTACGATCACCCAGATGGAATCGTATCCATCCTTCGAACGAGGTAAACCGACCACAAAATCCATAGCTATCCTTTCCCACTTCCACTCGGGAATAGGAAGAGGCTGAAGCTTCCCAGAAGGCTTCTGATGTTCAGCTTTCACTTGCTGACACGTCAAGCACTTAGCAACATAATCAGTAACATCCTTCTTCAATCCATCCCACCAGTATAGATCTCTGATACTGTGGTACATCTTAGTAACACCTGGATGAACGCTGTAAGCTGTAGAATGTGCTTCCTCTAAAATCTCCTCTCTCAAATCATCCACATCAGGAACACACAATCTACCACTGATCCACAACACACCATCATCATTGAGTGTGAAATCAGTGAACTTCCCTGCTTTGACATTCTCTGCAAGCTCTTCTAGAATAGGATCTCGGCTCTGAGCTACTTTAATCCTATCCCTTAGTACAGATCGTACTTTAAACTGAGCTAACAGTCCACCTGATCTACTAATCTTCATCATCAGACCTTGATCCACCAACAGATGCAACTCCTGGATCAATGGTCTCCTCTCAACACCGATGTGAGCAAGACTACCTGAGGACTTCCTACTCAAGGCATCTGCTACCACATTAGCTTTACCCGGATGGTAAAGAATCTCGCAATCATAATCCTTCAACAATTCCAACCATCTCCTCTGCCTCAAATTCAGATCTCGTTGCTGAAAAATGTACTTAAGGCTCTTGTGATCAGTAAATATCTCACAAGTCACCCCGTACAAATAATGTCTCCAAATCTTCAAAGCAAAGATCACTGCAGCCATCTCAAGATCATGTGTAGGATAGTTCTGCTCATGCTTCTTCAACTGCCTCGAAGCATAGGCTATCACCCTTCCATTCTGCATCAACACACAACCAAGACCAATTCTAGAGGCATCACAGTAAACTGTGAACTTATCCACACTATTAGGCAAAGCTAATACTGGCGCTGTGGTCAACTTCTCTTTCAACAACTGAAAACTATTCTCACAAGCTTCTGACCACTCGAATCTAACGTTCTTCTAAGTCAAGCGAGTCATAGGGGCTGCTATCCTGGAAAAATCCTGCACAAACCGCCTATAATACCCGGCTAAACCCAGAAAACTTCGAATCTCCGTAACAGAAGTAGGTCTAGGCCACTCAGATACTGCCTCAACCTTCTGTGGATCAACCTGAATACCTTCTTTAGACACTACGTGTCCAAGAAAAGAAACACTCTCCATCCAGAAATCACACTTCGAGAATTTAGCATAAAGCTGATGATCTCTCAGTGTCTGTAGTACAATCCTCAAGTGATATACATGCTCTTCCATACTCCTCGAATATACTAGTATATCATTAATGAAGACTACCACAAACTGATCCACATACGGTCGGAATACTCTGTTCATCAGGTCCATAAAAGCTGCTGGTGCATTAGTCAAACCAAAAGACATCACCAGAAACTCATAATGGCCATATCGAGTGCGGAATACTGTCTTAGGAACATCGACCTCACTAATCCGCAACTGATGATAACCCGACCTCAAGTCAACCTTAGAAAAGAACTGTGCACCCTGTAGCTGATCAAATAAATCATCTATCCTCGGGAGAGGATACTTATTCTTCACTGTCACCTTATTCAATTCTCTGTAGTCAATGCACAGTCTCAGGGTACCATCCTTCTTCTTCATAAACAGGACTGGTGCACCCCATGGAGAAACACTAGGTCTGATAAAACCCTTATCCAACAACTCTTGCAACTGCTCCTTTTAATTCTCTCAACTCTGTAGGAGCCATACGATAGGGTGGCATAGATATAGGAGTAGTACCTGGAACCACATCTATACAGAACTCAATCTCTTTATGAGGTGGTAAACCTGGCAATTCCTCGGGAAAAACATCAGGAAACTCACAAGCAACAGGAACATCTGTGAGTGACAACTTCTCCACTGACGTATCCCTAACCAATGCCAAAAACCCCTGACAACCTTTCCTCAACAACTTCCTAGCTGAAATAGCAGAAATAAGATTCTGAGGTGCTGAACTCCTATCACCAACAAACTTAAACTCTACTTCACCAGGAATTCTAAAAGTCACCTCCTTATTCCTGCAATCTACCACGACATAGTGCCGAGATAACCAATCCATTCCCAAAATAACATCAAACTCCATCACATCCAACAAAATCAAATCAGTGGGTAATTATCTATCTCCCACGAGAACTGGACAACCAGAGAGAACAATATCGACGTCCAAAGAATCGCTCAGAGGAGTGGCAACAGACAAAGGAAAAGCCATCCTCGAAGCTTGCCAACAAGATTTAGAAGCAAAAACAGGAGAAACAAACGAATGCGTGGCACCCGGATCAAACAAAATCCATGCATCCAGGTAACAAACAGAAACAATACCTGCCACGACTGCATTAGATGCCTGAGCATCCTGCTGAGTCAGATGAAAAACTCTGGCCTGACCTCGACCTCCCTGTTGACTGGTAGAAGCCTGGCCAACACCTTTGGCACCTCCTCTAGTACCTCTACCACGACTCTACTGTGGAACAAACTGAGTGGAACTCTGATGCTGGGCTGGTGGTAACTGAAATGGCACGGGTGCTGCACTAGCAATCGACTGCTGTGGGAATCACAAAATCTGCTGCTGCTGATACCCGGAATAAGGACACGATCTGGCAAAATGTCCTATCTGCCCGCATCTGAAACATGTCAGTGGTGTCAGATAACATGGTCCCTGATGGACTCTACCACAAGTCTGACAAACACTGGCCGCTGATCCAGAACTACGACCACTGCTACTGCTCAAAGCACCTGATCCAAATCTGAATGATCTACGCTGACCTCCACGGCCATGTCTACTGCTCTGATGCACTCACTGCTGCTGTCTCTGACTCTGCTGAGTCGAACCTCGCTGCTGACTACTCGAACCAACATGAAAACTCGAATACGGAGTAGCCTACAATCCACTCGACTGAACTCCTAGCTGGTAATAATCAGGCATCGCTCCCTGCCTAACTAACCTCAGCTCAATCTCCTTAGCTAACTCAATCACGGACTCCAGAGTAAGACCTGCTGTAGGCATACCAGCAAAAGCTGAACCCAAACCAGTAACATACGTAGTAACAGCGAAATATTGATCTCGCATCAGATCCTCAGCATATCTACCCAGACGAAGAAACTCTCGGGTATACTCCTCTACAGATCGATCTCCACGAGAAATACTAGTCAAACGGAGACGATAACTCAAATGAAGAGACTCTGGACAAAATCTCCTCATGAATCGCTCTCGAAACTGAGCCCATGTCATCGTCATCATGTAAGGCTGGATCATCTGAATGAACCAATCTAGAGTTGGTCCCTCAATAGACAACTCGACGATCATGATCCGCTGGTACTCGGTATGAGCAGTCCGAGTCCTAGTCTCAATCGCATGCAGAAAATCTAAAGGATCAGAAGTACCATCAAACGCAATCCTGCCAACTTGGGCATAGAATAAAGCTGCCTCAGGGTCAGACATACCCTGCTGATAGGCAGGCTGAACAGGCTGAACAACTGGAGGAATAGGAACATCAAACTCAGGCTCAACAGGCTCCTCGTCCTGTAACTCTCTCTGCCTACGGCGACCTGCCGCTCCTCGAGGTCTACCTCTGCCATGACCTCTACGTCTAACTGGCTGCTCAGGAGGTAAAACCTCATCCTGAAAAGACTCATCATCCTCGGCCTCAACGACCGGTGGAGCGACACGCGCTCGCCTCCTCATACTGAAAAGACAAATGGAAAGATTCAGACAAAACAGACAACGGAGGAATAACGCTGAAAACTACAGCAAAGAATACTTATCAAGACATACTCAAACCTAATACACTGCAGTAGTCCAACAGAAAACACAACTTTAAAACTAGGGCCACAACTCACATAACTAAGCCCTGACATAAAACTCCGCTCTGATACTAACTTTGTCACGACCCAAAACAGGGGCCATGACCGGCGCTAGGGAACGGGAATTCTTTTGAATCCGGAACCCGTAGCAAGCCTAAAAATAAAATAAATCATGCAATAACAATAATAACAATTTAATATGCAGCGGAAATAAAAATCATAATATCATAATATCATTTTCATCAACTGGATTTAAATCGAATCTCATCTCATAGATATATATAATCTTTAATACAAATCCAGTTTCAACATAATACATCTCTTTAAAAATAAAATACATGAAATCCAACACTGTAATTCACAACTACTGCAGTGTCTAGATAAAATAAATAAGACTCAAGTAGACAATTTACATAAAGAAGCCGGGGCGGAAGAAATCCGGCGTATCGACCTGCTACTGAGGTTTGAAGAAGTTGACTCTCCTGAAAAATAGTCAACAGAGGGGAGTCAGACCTCACTGAGTGAATTACTATAATATATATACATACACACTAAGTGATAATGCATACAGTCAACAGTATATATATAATATGTATATATACAGGCAAATTCATACAAATGCAGAAAATCATTTTATATGTTTTATTGAAAATAATCTTTTATGAAGGATCACATAGAACCCTAGAATATCGCAACCTCAGAAAATAGTGTTAAACAACACTCTAGCCACACAGGCTCACTTATTCCAAATATATCCACTTAATCCATTTGGACAGTAGACTGGCCCCGAGACACTAAGTCAACCGAGCTCCAGCAGTCTGACTGCCAGTGTGATTGGCCCCGAGACACTTGGTCAACCGAGCTCCAGCAATCACACCTCAAACCACATCTCACATATCAATTAATCATATCCAACCAATATCCACAAATAAGTTAGTATTATAGCCTAAATACTATAGGCGTACCGATACGTACTCGGTCCTAGTGCTGCCCACTAGGTAGCACGTTCTATTGATATCCTTCATCATTAAATATAAAACATTCATTCACAAATAAATGATGCATGAATTTAAATAAAATAACAATATAAACCATATATATACCGGAAATATACCAAACGTAAACCAGGTATATTTCGAGCATATATACGTCAAATAAATCCAATCAAATCATAAATTAAACTAAAAATATATTTAAAAACATTTTAAATATATTTTATTAATAAAACATGTATATAATTTATTATATACCAAAAATAAACCAAAAATATACTTAATATAAACTTAAGAAATAATCAAATTATTTATGCATATTTAATCAACATAAAACATGCATTTCTAAATCATGCATCCTAAGCATATATATATAAAATAGTAACTCACCTAATGCGCTCCACGAGACAGGTCCGACGGGCCTGGTCCACTAGCCCTCGGTCTCGGCGCAACTAAACAAGCAATAAATAATCGACATCAGAATAAACCCTAATAGAAATCCTAGAATTCAATCTAGAGTATTTAACACAGAATCAGAAATTAGGGTTCGACTGGACATCACATTTTACGAGAATTCTACCGAAAATCCGACAAAACCTCCCCTGTAAAATGGAAATCTCTCTACTCAAAAGAGTAGAGCCGACCCTGCAAAGAAAATACACTTCGAAAAATAGGTTCAACACAATCAAAATCCCACGGTCGGACTCCAAACTACAGTCCACCGACCGGGGTCCACAAACACAGAACAATTTTCGAAATACCAAAAATATCCTTAAAATCTAGAAATACATCTCATAGGTAGAAATTACATATTTAACCTTGAAACACTATAAAAACCGATTAAAACTCATTTTATTAGAAAAACCGTATATTATATATATAATTGAAAATAATTCCCGAAAAATAGTTTTAATTAGTTAAAAATACCAAATATTTTGTAGAAATCATTTTTATACCTTAAATAACTAATGAAACCAATTAAATTACATTTTTAGATAATTTAGGGTAAAATTACCAAAATACCCCTATATATATAAATATACTTAAATTACTTCAAAAATTCACCAAAAATCATACAATTATCCAAAATTAATTTTCTCAACATATTTATCAATAATATCAATAATTAAACTCAATTAACCAATTAAATTCAAATAAAAACACAATTAACCCTAATTTCTCAAAATCACATAAACTTCAATAATTCAAAATAAATACTTAGAAATTCATAAAAACTCCAAATAAATTCCTATAATTCATTTCAACACCTAATTTAACCATAAACTCCAATTTCATAATTTAAATAATTAATTTCCGAAAATTAGAAAATAATATTAAAATATTCAAAAATACCCAAAAATCCAAAAAATCTCCAAAAATTCTACAAAAATTCATAAATGTATATTAAGCTACTAGGAACAAAATTTGTGAAGGAAGTTTTCATGAATCATCCAATTCGAAGCTCAAAAAAATCGAAAACCCTAATAGGCTGAAATTGAAAAATCGAAACCTAAGCAATTCTAGAGCATTTTAGCTCAAACCAAAGCTAGAATCACACTCAATGGAGCTCAAGGAGAAGAAAGAGACCGGCGGTGTCGAAAACGGTGGCCGGAATCGACGTGATCGACGGTGGATCGATTTTCGGCTTCTCCGGCCAAAATCGATCTCCAGACGCCGGAAACGGCCTCCTCAGGCGGCGGAATTGGTCGGGGAAGACGGTGGCACACTGGATGGCACACCCACGATGAAGAAACGGCATGACAGACGCCCGGACGGCAAGGGGAAGGATCGGGAAGAAGAAGGAGACTCAGGGGGCAAATGTGTAATTTTCCAATTCTCTTGATTTTTGACAAATATATGTATATACATATACTTTATACTATATATTAAAATAATATTAAATTACACACATCAAATATACACCACACACATAAAAATATTAATATTTTAATAATTTATACTAAATAAAATTAATTAAATAACAATAAAACAAATAAATACTTAATAAAATATTAGGGTAATAATAAACCCTAATTAAATAAATATACACACACAGGCTTTATTTAATAATTTATAAATATGTATGAGTTCATGCAAGTCCGTAAATACATTTAAAATAATTAATAATACATTGTTTACGTGAAAATTTCCCCGAAAATGCAAGTCCCGGGAAAATTTTACGTAAAACACTGAAAATAATATACAGTAATTAAAATAAGTTTTAAATACATATTAACTCATAAAAATATCATATAATGTACAGAAATTATTAACACTGCATATCCCGATACAGTGTAAAAATATTTTAAAAACACGGGATATTACAAGTACGTACCGGTACGCTTATAGCATTTAGGCTATATTACTAACCAGTTTAAGGATATTGATTAGAATTGATTTATCTGATGTGTGATGTGATTTGGGTGTGTGATTGCTGGAGCTCGGTTGACCAAGTGTCTCGGGGCCAATCACATTAACAGTCAGACTGCTGGAGCTCGATTGACTTCGTGTCTCGGGGCCAATCTACTATCCAAATGGATCAAGTGACCATATTTGGATATAAGTGAGCCTATGTGGCTAGAGTGTTATCTGACACTGATTTGAGGTTGCGATTTTCTAGGTTCTATTTGATCCTTCATGAACTGTGATTTTCAATAAAAATATATAAAATGAATTTATTGCATCTGTGTGTATTTGCTTGTATATATACATATTATATATACTTTGATTGTGTGCATTGATATTTAGTATGCATGTATATATATTATAGTAATTCACTCAGTGAGGTTTGACTCCCCTCTGTTGACCATTTTTTTTCAGGAGAGTCTTCTTCCTCAGACCTCAGTAGCAGGCCTATACGCCGGATTTCTTCTGCCCCGGCTTCTTTATGTAAATTGCTTATCTGAGTCTTGAGTTTTATTTTTATAATCTAGACACTGCACTAGTTGTAAATTAATTATAGGTTTTATGTATTATATTTGTGTGAGTTATGTATTTTGAGAAATTGAACTGAGACTTGTATCAAAGGATTTATCTATATATGAGATATGGATATTATTTTGATATTTATGATTTTATTTCCACTGCATTAAGTGTTGTTATTATTATTATTGTATGTTTTATTTTATTTTTAGGCTTGCTACGGGTTCCGGATTCAAAAGAATTCCCGTTCCTTAGCGCCGGTCATGGCCCCTGTTTTGGGTCGTGACACTTCTGCCCCGGCTTTATTATGTAAATTGCTCACTTAATTTTATTTTATAATCTTCACACTGCAATAGTTGTAGTCAAGTTGTGAGATTAATATGTATTATATTATTTATGAGATTTGTATTTTAAAAAATTGAACAAAAGTTTGTATTAAAAGATATTATATATTTGAGATGAGTTCGTTTTATCAAATTTGTCGGTGGATTATTATTTTATTATTTATGAGATTTATTTCTGCTGTAAAATATTTTATTTATGTTATTATTATTGCATGTTTTTATTTTTATTTTATTTTAAGACTTGTTACGGGTTCCGGATTCGAAAGAATTCTCGTTCCCTAGCGCTGGTTATGGCCCCTGTTTTGGGTCGTGACAAGTGGAGACACAATGATGGGAAGAAGGAATGGTCTGATGTAGGCGGAAGGAAGAGAATAGTAAGGGAAGAAGAGAAGAAAATTGAAGGAAGAAAGAAGAAAAATCTTGTTGATTCTGTAGAAGAAGGCTTTTGACCAACTTTGGTCTAAAAAGCATTAATGCTATATATATATATATATATATATTAGGTAGTTTAAGTAGTGAATATAATAATATTATTAATATATCTTTAGATAAAATAATACTACAAATATAATAGTCAACAATAGTAATGCTACGAATAAATATTTGGACAATTAAAATAATAAAGTATGTGTATAAAAATAAAATAATATAAAAGTGATAATATTAATAGTTCTCAATAGAATTTTAAATTTAGTACTTAAATATAATAATTTAATATATCAATTATAACAATGTAAAATAAAGATAATTTGTATCCTTGAAAACCTCAATATTTATATAAATAATTTAAAATATTCAGTTATTACAGATAAAAAGGGGAATTTAATAAAAGAACTATTTTATTATTTAAAATATGTATAGTTGTACTTGAATGAAATTCTCTTTTTGATTGCCATGATTAAATAAGCAAGTTTATGTTAAATTTTTCATATGATTAGTTAATTGTTATTTTATTTTATTTTAATTTATTGAAATCTTTCTTGTTTATTTATATCTATTGATTTGAAATTAAACTACAGTAGAACGGGCTATCTGATGAGTTTCATCAGGTTTGTGTGCACACTGGTAGGATTGAGAGTGAGTGTTGATGATTAAAAAGGCTCGACGACGCTTTGCTCTCGGGCATAATTTTGTGAGATTGTGTATAAGGTTTGGTGATGTTTTGCTCTTGAGAACCACCAGTATATATTGGTTTAAGTGATTGACTGTGGCTGGTATCTCGGTTAATGATTTGCTTTTGGAAACCAGTAGTTTTTGGATTATAAAAGTGCCGAAAGGCTGATAGAATTGTGGACTAAGTTTCTACCTAGTTTTTCTATAAAATGATTTAATAAAAGTTTATTATACTTATATGGTGTTTTATGATTTCAGATAATTTAGTTTGGTAAAAGAGTATTTCAATAAATCAAGTGATTTAAATTTTAAAATATAAATATTCTATTTTTATAAAATACATTTTGAAAGAAATTTTCAAACCACAGACATTTCTTTTACTTAATTACTCAGTAAGGTCTGACTCTCCTTAATTATTTTTTTCAGGATCTCAGGAGTCACCTATTAGTTGACCTATTATACGCCGGATTTCTTCTTCCCTGACTATTTTATGTAGATTTATCTGAGATATGTTATTACCATGTATGCATTTTAAATATAAAACATCGCAGTAGTATAAATGGTCAATTATTATGTTGTATCTTATGTATTGTTGTACGTGTTAAAAATTTGTATTAAAGATTATTATTATATTTTGTCTAATATTGTTTTAGATATTAGTTTATTTATGTTATCTATTTTTATTTAAATATTTTATTTTTATTATTGTCTATATTTTACTATGTCTTTCTTAAAGCTTACTATAATTTTCGGATACTTTATATATTCTCATTTCCTAGTATCGGTCACGTGCTCCTTTGGGTTCAGGTCGTGACAAATGACTTGAGATAAAAATAATTACTAATATATGTGAAAGGTAGGAAATTGCAGATTTGATTTGATTTAATGAAATATTACACAAATAAATAAATATTTTTTCTATTGAAGATAAATAAATGTTAACTTAAAACAATAATTTTTTATGAATTGAAGATAAATAAATACTTTTATTATTAAGGTAATTTGTTTATATTTTTATTATAAAAAATGAAGATAACCATTAGATTGAGTTTTAGTAAAATGTTTTTAATCTAACAGCGGATTTATTAGAATTTAAGGAAAAATGGACTTGACGGTATCATTTTCCAATAATGTTAATTTTAAATCTAATGCATAAAGATATTAAAATATGAAATAAAAAAAATATTAATCTATGCAAATATAGCAAATTTGTATATTCATAAAAAAAAAATGGAGAAAGAAGTTAACATTATAAAAATATAAGAATAGGGTTAGTTTTTTTTTTTTGGAGGAAAAAATAGAGTTCTTAGTTTAATTTAATTAGATAGAGATAATTAAATAATTATATCTAAATAAGTAATTGTTTCTTATTAATATATAAAAACACCACCATTTTTATAAGATAATGATATTTATTTATTTATTTGATTTATTTTGATTGTGAGGAGAAAAACCACTTCGTAGATGAAAAAACCACCCCTAGAACTAATACGACAAGGGGAAAAGAAAAAAGAATACAAGGAAGAAAAAGAGAAAAAACCAACGAACAAAGAAAAGCACAATAAAAAAGAATAGAAACACCACCTTATTATTAATATATAAAAAGGGACGACTGGGCTTTGGTTAGTAATGCAAGAGCAAGTCTATTTGCAATATTATTCAGAGGGAGAAAAATCAAAGAGGGTGAATAAGGAGTTGAGTTGGGTAATGTTAGGATTGATGACGATTATATCAATACAAACGTGGAAGTCATGTGATGGTTGTTTGGATATTAAGAGAATTGCTCTTTTGGAGATCAAATCTGCCTTCAACTCTCTATTCCTTTCTTCTTGGGGGATAAGTGATGACCGTTGTATTTGGAATAATCAAATCAAGTGCAATTCCAGTACAAGACGAGTTGTCAGACTCAATCTTGATTACGCAAAGGACTTGAATTTAGGATATTTGTATTTAAATGCCTCTTTATTTCTTTCCTTTCAAGAGCTAAACATTTTGTCTCTATGGCGCAACCAAATAGTTGGTTGCATTAAAAATGATGGTTTGTTTCTTCCGTAACTATAGAAATTTAATTAAAAATTTAAAAGTTCAATTACAAGTTGCTGAGTTTTCTCTTTTCATTTGCAGGTTTTGAAAAGCTATCAAAACTTGAGAATTTGAAGATTTTTAATTTAAGTTTCAACAGTTTTAGCAACAACATGATATCATCTCTAAGTGCTCTTTCATCTCTGAAATATTTATATTTGAAGGGCAATAGATTGGATTGTGATATAATGCAAATATACATGGTTATCTAGGGTATTTTAGTTGTTATTTCATATGATTTTTGTTATTTTTGTGTGTTTATTTGATTATGCAATTGTTATTTTTACTTCTAAGTGTCTTTATTAGTTGCTTGTGTGTTTCATACATGTTTATAGCCTTGATTGGTGCATGAAAAGAGTTTTAGACTTATTAGAATGAAGAATGAATCTTTTGAAGCAAAGGAAGCAAGTTGGAAGCCTTCACGAGTCGTCACCAAATCCTTCTGTGACGAGTAGTCACCATGCATTACTTCTACAAAGGGTTGCAACTTTTCAGTTTTGAGCAGTTTTCGTATTTCAGTCATAACTATGTCTACCGATGTCCAAATTTAGTGATTCAAGTTGCTATGGAAAGATAATACAGAGTTATATAACTTTCATGAAGGAACTTTCTAGAAATAAAGTCATTTGGATAGACAAAAATGCCCTTGAAGTTACAGCATCTGTATAGGATGGTGACCTTTGGTGTCAAGTGGTGCCTTTCCAAGTTCAATCATATTCTAGACACTTCCTACAGCTTTTAAAAATGATATATATGCATCAATTCTGAGAAGAAAAAGGGAGATATATACAAAAATAACAAAAAAAGGCAAAAGAAGAGAGACAGAAGAAGAATAACAAAGGAAGGGAAAATATTCTACACCAAGCAAGTGTTAGAAGATTGTAAAGGGTTTTATCTATTCACTTTCTTTTCTATCCCTTTTCTAAGTTGTATTTGATTTCCTCTCTTTGTTCTTTAAGTATGTATCTTGGCTAAATCTTATATGAGAATTGCAATTATGAATTAAATAAGAACTACATTTTCTTATTTTATTTATGATTTAATTTCAATTAGTGCTTAATCATTTTGTGTATGCTTGATCACCATATGTAACTTGTTAATTGAATTACTTACAATGAGAATTGGAGTAATATGGTGGAAGATAATTGAAATTACTTAAGAATTGAATTTAATTTAGAGACAAAGAAATTCATCTTAAAGGAATAAATTAGTATAATGTGTTGTATAGTTCTCTCTTGTCTTTGCATTGCCATGAGAATGAATGTAAACTCCAACAGGAAATATCTTTAATAGATAATGAAAGTTACTTTAAAAGAGGAATTAACTTTAATTGACAATGAGATTTGCTTTTAAAGATTATATGCTAATATCCAATCAATGTGTTATATGATGTAATTTTATAAGTTCTTATTTATATTCTAAATTGTGATTCTTCCATATACTTGTTATAACTTTTGTTTTGTGTTCTTAGAAATAATTAGTGTTTAGATTTTCTTAATTATTGTAATCAATATTCCTATTCTAATTTATTTTGCCTATCCATCTAATTATCTATTTGATTAATACAAAATTTTACCAAATTCCCAGTGTTCAACACCCTACTACTCTATACTAAGTCCTAGAGACTAGGGTATACAATTTTACCTGCATCAGATGGAACACCTAATACTGGAGGTTGGTATCAATTTCTCTCCATTGTTTCTTCTTGTTCACAAAACAAAACACAAACTCATATACTCATGGCTGAAGATTTGAATAGTATAATACACAAGCCAATGAGATTGAAGGTTTGAAATCTTTGCATGGTACAAACTCAGTAGATCAATAATGTTCCTTCATTAAATTAGCTAAAATTGTCATGACCCAAACGCAGGGGCACGTGACTGGTACTAGGGAATGAGAAAGTATAAAACTATCGAAACTTATAGTAAGCCTTAAAAGAAAAATGCGGAATAATTCACTTTAAAACCTTACAATAAAATAATTAAATCAAAATTCACATTATCAAACTAATGTTTCTCAATTTAATTAAATTATAACACCATCATGTATAAATAAACATAATCAATTATACAAAGTAATATCTCAGTACATAAATCTCAATACATAATATCCAAATTAAAATATGTAGTTTTACAGTTTCTCTACTGCGGTACACAGATACTAATACAAACACAACTATATAGACTTACATAAGATAGCTAGAGAAGAAGCTACTCGACGTAGAGAAGTAGGTCTAACAAAAGACTCCCAAACTCCTAGAAAAAAAATAAGTTGAGGGGAGTTAGACCTTACTGAGTAAGCTAATAAAAGAAATAAATGCGGTTTGAAAATCTCCTTTAAAATAAGTTTTTATGAAAATATAATATATTTATATTTTTATTCAAATCATTTGATATACATATAAGAACCCATTTTTCAAAAGAAAGAATAATTTTTTAATGCTTTTAAAACATTATAATATAAAAATAATAACTAGGTAGAATACGAGTCCTTAATTTTAATAGTCAATCAACTCACTTATATCCAAGACTACCGGATCCCGAAAGTAAAGCATCACCAGGATGTACAGTCGCAGTCACATCACTTAGTCCAATATCACTACCGGTGTCCGAGAATAAAGCATCACCAGACCTTCGACCCCAGTATTTATTAAATAATCAAATATTATATTACTGGCAGTGTTCAAGAGCAAAACATCACCAGACCATCGACCTTAGTTGTAATACCCTGCATATTACTTAAATAAATAGGGGTATTTTTTTTATCAAATCATACTATAAATAGTTATTTTTCCATCATATTATATTTATTTTATGATTGTTATTATTGTGATTATTATTATTATTTTCATTATCGCTATTAGTGTTATTTTAAATTATATTAAAGTCATTAGCTATATGTATGTCTATAAACAAATAAATATATATGTGTGTATACATGTGCATATAAATAAATATATGTGTATATGCATATTTATAAATATATGTATATATGTATATATGTATATTTATAGATATAGATGTAGGGTTTAATTATTATATTATATGTGTATGTATATTAGTAGGTTAGATGATATATATATATATATATGGTATATATGTAGTATATTTATATATTGTTATAATATAGTATATGTAATTAGTAGTTATAATATAATATAGTTATAATTAGTGGTTATAATATAGTATATATATATATATATATATATATATATATATATATATATATATATATGTATAGATGTTAGAAACCACTAGAACCCGAATAAACCAAACCCCTCATTACCGTCTACCACCCCCGCTCTCTTCCGTCACTGTGCCACCTTCCTCTTCGCCTGAGAGCGCCATCGCCGCCGTGTGTGGAGCTTGCTGGAGTGTTGCAGTAGCTGCCTTCCTTCTTCCTCGTGAAGCAGCTTCTTCCTCTCCTCGAGCAGCAGTAGCTCTGCATCCTCTCGTCCTGCCCAGCTTCGACTCTCTGCCCGTGCCATCTCCTGGTGGTGTCCAGCTGCTTTCTACCTCCGCCTGAACTGCACCATCTCCCCCATCTTCTTCGGTGGCAGCAGTTCTCTTCCCTCCCTCTGTTTTGTCCAGCAGCTAGGTGGTGAGTAGTGCTCACCCAGTTCTTTCATTTCCTTCCTTGATCTTGGTAAATCCTAGGTTAGTTAGTGTTGGTTAGTATGTATTGAAGTTAGTTTTGATTTTCTTTGGAATTTTTGGTAATTTAGTTAATTTCCAGAAAATTTTTTAGTATTTAATTGGCTTTATTTGATAGTAATTTGAGTATAATTCATAACTAAGGTGATTGTTATTAATTATTTTGAGTGAAACAAATTTTATTGAAATTTTAGGAATTATTGTAATTTTGGTAGAATTTTTGTAATGTTAGTAATATTTTGCTAATTTTTGAAATTATGGTTATAAATTATGAAAATTTGATAATTAAGGTTATTAGTGAATATTATAAATTTTAGAACTCAAATTATAATTTTTGAGATTTTTATACTATTTTTATAATTATATTTGAGTTTATGCCAAATTTGATTTTTGGTTAAATAATAATTTTGGGAGAAAAATTTTTGGTTGATTAAATATTTTAATTATATTAGGGAGGTTTATTTTAAGAAAATAAATTTTTGGCATGATTAAAGAATTTTAAGGAAAATTTCTAGTATATATAGCACATTATGTAATTTATATATTCTAGGGGTAAAAATGTAATTTTCACTAAATATGGTAAAATATATATTTTAATTAGCCTTATTAATATTTAAAGGGTTTAAACAATTTTTATAAAATTAATTGATATTTCTATCTAAGTAGTGTAAAATTTTATATATCGAATTCCCAATATATATATATATATATATATATATATATATATATATGTATATATGTATGTATATATATTCCTATAATACATTACCAAGGTTTAATTTGGATAGTAATTATATTTATATTGTTGGTGATGGAATACAAATTTAATTGTTTACTTTTGAATAATTGAGTTGTGATCTCGGTTGGGGCAAATTGTAGTTTTGGGAGCCCGACTCGAGTGTGAATGGTTGTGTATATTGGAAGTGCATTTTCTATGCAGTTTTGGCTCTACCTTTGGTAGAGAGATGTCCATTTTACAGAGGAGACTCTGCTGAAATTTTGGTAGATTTTCTCGTAAAACGTGATACTCGTAAAATTCCTATCGTTAGTTAGGTTAAATCCTGTTTATCGAGTCTCGTCCGGTTTTCCTCGAGTCAGTCTGGAATTTTATTATTTTGTTGATTTCTGATTTCGATTTCTTATTCATGTTTTAAAAGTCGATTCATTATTTTTCTTTTAGAGCATATCGGAGCAGAAGTTGTGAGACCGAGGCAGACGCATGGTCGTCAGCCTTCGTATTCATCCTGTAAGTCAATAGAACGATCTGTGCGTGTGTCTATTTAAAGATTGCATGCGCTCGTATTTCTATTATGTTGATTATATGATTTATTTAATTTAATGCTATTACTTACGATTTAAATGCATTTTATTTATTTAAAATCAATTTGAGAAATTTTGGTAGAATGGGCTACCTGGTGGGCTTCACCAGGACTATGTGCACATGGTAGAGATTGAGAGATGGATCCGATAATTGTATGATTGATGAATGTTAAACTGGGATGGGTGCCTCGGTAGAAGCCTTTACTCTCGAGGACCGCCAGTGATTGGAAAGTCAATCATGGACTGGGATGGGTGCCTCGGTTGATGCCTTAGCTCTCGGGGACCGCCAGTGCCATATATTTGGATTAAGTGAATGACTACGGCTTGGTGCCTCAGTTGATGCCCTTGCTCTCGAGGACCGGTAGTCTAGTTGGAATAAGTGGGCCCGGTTGGCCATCTAGATTTTGGGTTTAGGGTTCTACCGAGATTTTTCAAAAGCTATACTTATATATTATACATTATTTTCACTATAAATATATATATATAGTTTTCAAAAAGGTTTTCAAACCATACAGCTCTTTTATTGACTTACTCAGTGAGGTCTGATTCCCCTCAATTTATTTTTTTTCAGGAGCTTGGGATTTCGACCTCAGACTACCTCCACGCTGGGTTTCTTCTTTACCGACTATTTTATGTAGGTCATTGTAAGCTGTACTGTGTGTTAATCTAGGTTGCTGCAGTAGTATATGTTCTAAGTATTTGTATGGTTTAAACATAATTGTGTAGTTTATTTGTGTAAACCACGCTTATGTATAAGATTCAATTTGATTTATAATATGAGATGTTGAAACACATTATTATTTAAACAGTTAAAATTGTGTAATTTGAGAAAAATCAGTTTGATAATGTGTTCTATTTTAAAATAAAGTTTAAAATATGAATGGTTTTATTTTTCTTTTCTTTTAGGCTTACTACGGGTTTCGAGGGCTTTAAGCCTACCCATTCCCTAGTGCCGGTCACGTGCCCTCGGGTTCGGGTCGTGACATTAGTAATATAATTAATATAATCAAATATTTTGCCCGTGCACACACGGTCATGATGAAACCCATCATGTAGCTCGTTCTACCGTAGTTTATTTTAAAATAAATAAAGATAAATAAAATAAGAAAAATTACAATAAATGAAAATAAAGTAAACCAACTATAATTTAAATCATCAATCATTATTTAAAAGTACCGACTAGAATCTCACAAATATATAATTTATCAAAATTGAATATGATTTAAATTTAAAGACCCGACATGCAAATCGATTATTAACTTACAAGATAAAGGCGCTCCTCTAATATGTCATGTCCGACCTCGACTGGTAGACACAACCGGAGGGGCAACTAACACAAAAAATGAAATGACAATTAGAAAACAAAAACCCTAACTTTTAGAATTTCTAAGGAAGACTCAACTTAAAATTCAAAAATTAGGATTGACCCGATGTCACGTTTTATGAGAATCTATAAAAAATTCAGTAGAGTCTCCTCTGTAAAATGGACATCCCTCTACCGAAGTAGAGTCAATCCTGCAAGCAAATACACTTCTAAATTTTCACAAGCTCAACACCTCGGGTTAGGATCCCGAATTACATAATTCCCCAACCGAGGTTCACAATCCACCAAAATAATAATAATAATAATAATAATTATTATTGTTATTTAAAATCATTAAAAATCCATAAAATACCCAAAATGCCACAATTAAATTTATTTAAATAATAAAACATTAAAACTAATTATTTTGCCAAATTACATAATAAAATCCCAATAATTTATATAATATTAATAAAATCCAATTTTACAATTATTCATCATAAAATAGTCAAATTCACATTTAATTATTTAAATAGTTTAAATATATTATAAAATTAATTAAAACCCCACTTAATCACAAAATAATAAATAATTTATTATTTGAGTAAAATTTTCAAAAATTAGAATTAATTAGTTAAAAATAGTAATTAATTTATAAAAATTATTCTAATACTCTATAAAATTCTAAAACCATTTAAAATATAATTTAACTATATTTTCAACAAAATTACATAAATACCCCAAAATTCCAATACTCACATAAACATAATAATTCCTCAAAAAAAAATATAAAATTACTAAAAATAATTTTATTAACACAAAAATTACTAACTTAATTTACTAACTCTAATTAACTCAATATTTAACCCAAATAATTAATTAACAAAATTAAAAAAATATACAATATATATTATTATAATATTAAAAAATACCCATAATTAAAATTCACCAAAATAATTTAAAATCAACTAAGTACATATATAGATCAACTCAAAAATTAACCAGATATTAAAAATAAATTATGATAAATTAAGCAAAAATTATATTAATTAACTAAAAATTAAAATAAACACAATAACTAACAATTAACAAAGAAACAACAGAGAATCAACCTAACAAACTCAACTAAACTAACCTAGAACTCACATAGTGCAGAATTCCAGGACAGGGAGGGCTGTTGCTTGGAATTAGAGTTGCTGTTGTTATTGCTATTATTGTCGTTGTTGTTGTTGTTGAGACAGCAAGAAGAAGAAACAACTGGTGATGTTGCTGGAAAAGAAGGACGGCAGTGAGAGAGGGTAGGGAAGAAATGGGACAACAAGAAAAAGGAAGGGAAATGGCATGGGAAAGAAATGAAAGAAAAGGGTAGGGAGAGTAGGGGTTGATCGGGTCTTTAGGGGCTTTAAACTATATACACACACATACACACACACACACACACTCGATATATAACAATAATAAAAATACCCCTAGTTAAAATAATAATATTAATAATAATAGAAATAATAATAATGCTTTATAAATAAAATAAAATAAAATAAAATAATAAGATGGAAATAATAAATATATTTATAGTTTCCAAATAGAAATTTTAAATTTATTAATTAAATATAGCAATTTAATGTAATAATAATAACAACATATGATAAAAAAATATTAATAACATTGCAAACCTTGATATTTAATTATATAAAATAATTTTAAAAAAATTCAGGTTATTACAATCTTCCCCCTATACAGAAATTCGTCCTCGAATTTCAAAGAAAAGCAAGGAAATACAAGGTCTATTGATGAAAAGGTTAGGGATAGGTGGCTTGCATCTTGGATTCTATCTCCCATGTATAGTCTTCTATTGCGTGGTTACTCCAAAGCACCTTTACCATCGAAATCTCCCGGGAGTGAAGCTGAAAAACCTGGCGATCCATAATCGCCACTGGGTACTCCTTATAAGACAGATCTTCGCTAAGCTCCACTACTTGAGGCTGAAGTACATGAGAAGGATCAGGAATATACTTGCTCAACATAGATACATCGAACACTGGGTGGACTCAAGATAACTTAGGTGGCAACACCAGTCTATAGGCCACTTCTCCAACTCATGACAATATCTTGAAAGGTCCAATGTATCTAGGAGCCAACTTACCCTTCTTACCGAATCTCATAACTCCTTTCATTGGAGATACCTTCAGAAACACCATATCTCTAACTAGAAAGGAAACATCTTTCCTTTTAGGATCAGTATAACTCTTTTGCCTATTCTCAACCTTTGCTGAATGATGGGAACCTTCTTGGAAGTAATCTACACTAACTCTGGACCTGTTAGCTGTCTCTCACCAATTTCCCAATATAAAGGTGATATGCACTTCCTACCATACAATGCTTCATATGGAGCCATTTCAATACTTGCATGATAACTATTGTTATATGAAAATTCAATCAGTGGTAAGTGGTTATCCCATTGACCTCCAAAATCCATCACACACATTCTAAGCTTATCCTCTAAAGTCTAAATGGTCCTTTTAGATTGGCCATCAGTTTGAGGATGGAATGTTGTATTGAAGTCTAACCTTGTACCTAAGGCTTTATGTAAATCTTGCTAGAAAATTGATGTAAAATTGGCTCCTCTATCAAATATTATGCTCACTGGAACTCTATGAAGATAAACAATTTTGCTGACATACGACTGTGCCAACCTATCAATGGAGTATGTCTTCTTTACTGGCAGAAAGTGACCTAACTTAGTTAACCTGTTAACTATCATCCAAATTTCATTAAATCCACCTATCGTTTTAGGCAAACCAGTTAGAAAATCCATGACAATCATATCCCACTTTACTCTAGGATAGGTATAGGTTGTAACAATCTTGAGGACCTCTGATGCTCTAGGTTCACCGGCTGATATATGAGACACTTGGGTACAAATTCTACAACATCCTTCTTCATTTGATTCCACCAGTATGTATCTTTCAAATTATGATATATCTTAGTGGAACTTGGATGAATAATGTAGGTAGAAAAATATGCCTCTTTCAAGATCTCTTTCCTTAAATCATTAACATTTGGTACACACAACCGAGTACCCAAGCATAGAACACCCTTACTGTCAATCATATACTCCTTGGATTGACCTTGTTGCACCTCAAACATAATTCTCTATAGCTATAGGTCCCTTCTTTAAGCTGCCTTAACTCTGTCCAAGTACAATGACCGTACCATGAATTGAGCTACAAGGCATTTCTTAGTCACTTTCTACTGCAAACCCTGATCAATCAGCTTATGCAACTCCTGAATAATCGGCCTCCTTTCAGTACTAATATGGGCAAGACTACTTGCTGATGTTTTACTCAATGCATCAACTACTAAATTTGCCTTGCCTAGATGGTAAAGAATCAAACAATCATAGTCATTAGGTTTAAGTCTCTCTACTCGAAGATATACTTCAAGCTCTTGTGGTCGGTGCATATCTCATATGTGACACTGTACAGGTAATGCCTCCGAATCTTCAGTACAAATACAATTGTTGCCATCTCTAGATCGTGAGTGGGATAATTCTATTTGTGCTTCTTCAACTACCTTAAAGCATAAGCAACCACTCTGCCATTCTACATTAGCACATAACTGAATCCTACATGGGAAGCATCATAATACATCGTGTATCCATCGTCACTAGAAGGCAAAGTCAGCATTAGAGTTGAAGTCAATAAATCCTTAAGCAACTGGAAATGCTCCTCATATCTATCAGTCCATATGAACTTAACGTTCTTCTAGGCCAGTCTAGTCAAAGGCACGGTAATCTTGGAAAAATGCTTCACAAATATCCTGTAATAGCCCGCTAAGCCTAGAAAACTTCTCACTTCAGTAATCGTTATGGGTCTTGGCCACTTAATGATTGCCTCTATCTTTATGGGATCTACTTGAATGCCATCTTTAGATACCACATGGCCTAAGAATGCCATTTGGTCTAACCAAAATTCACATTTTAAAAACTTGGCATACAACTGGTGCTCTCTCAAAGTCTGTAGCACCAATCTCAAATGCATCGCATGCTCTGCTTTATTCTTGGAATAGACCAGGATGTTATCAATAAACACTATCATAAATCAGTCCAAGAATGGCCTAAACCCCTTATTCATCAAGTACATAAAGGCTATTAGGGCATTAATCAACCCAAAGAACATCATAAGGAATTCATAGTGGCCATATCTAGTTTAAAATGCTGACTTGGGTACATCCTCACTTCTAATCCTCAGCTAATGATACCTAGATCTCAAGTCAATCTTGGAGAAATACTGAGCTCCTTACAATTTGATAAAATAAATCATTAATCCTAGGGAGCGGATACTTGTTCCTGATGGTAACCTTATTCAATTGTCTGTAGTTAATACAAAGTCCAAGACTGCCATCCTTCTTCTTCACAAAAAGAACTAGAGCACCCCAAGGAGATGTGCTAGGCCAAACAAACCCTTTATCCAATAATTCTTGCAATTGCTCTTTCAGCTCTTCAAGTGTCATCTTATAAGGTGGCATAGAGATATGATATGTTGCAGGCATAACATCAATATAGAATTCTATCTCTCTATCCGGCGGCAATCCAAGTAACTCATCCAAAAAAAATCTAAGAACTCTCATACCACTGGTACCTTTTCCATTGATCCAATTTCTACTTGAACATCTCTAACTATAGCTAGATAGCCATGACACCCCCTAGCTGTAATAGCAAAAATAAGATTATAAGGCACGAAACTCTCACTACCTCTAAATATGAACTCCTCTTCACCTAGAATTCTAAAAATTGCTTCTTTCGCTCAACAGTCCACAAAAGCATAATATGGGATAGCCAATTTATTCCTAGAATCACATCAAACTCAATCACATCCAGAAGAATCAAGTCTACCAATAATTCTCTACCTTCAACCAACACGGGACAAGATGGAAAGAAGATGTTTGTCTCCAACTCATCATTAAGCAAAGTCAAAATAGACAAAGGAAAACTCATATTGGAAGGAAGACAAGATACTTTCGAAGCAAACAAAGGAGATACAAATGCATACGTAGCACCTGGATAAAAAAAACTCTAGCCTCAGAGCAACAGACTGGAATAATACATGCTACCACTACATTAGATGTTTGTGCATCCTGGGGAGTCAAAGTGAAGACCCTAGCTTGTCCACATCCTAGCTGCTATGAGGTGAACGATTGAGTTTGTCCTCTACTTCGGCCCTACTGACTTGCAAACTGTATCGATCGCTGCTAAGGGTACATAGGTGCCTGATACTACTAAGGCACCTATTGTAGGGGCTGGGCAACAGAAGGTTAAGATCCCTGAGCCAAAGACTGCTGGAACCTATAGTTCAGACAAGCTCTAGCAAAGTGTCAAAACTAAACACATTTGAAACACGCTCCTAGCATCAAATGACAAGGACCCTAATGCACTCGCCCACATATAACACATGCATTAGCTCTAGACCCAGAACTGCCATGTCTAGAGCTCTATCCACTGTTGCTGCTAGCACTACCACTAAATCTAGTAGCCCTACTACTCTTATGATACTGAGCAAGGCGGTGCCTACTAGTATGATGTGCTCTGAACTATTTGCTCTGCTGAGAAGGACCTGCTGGCTGAGCACTCATGCTGCTTATCTGAAACACTAGCTGATGCACCCTCTGAACAAGTCTGATAATGCCACTATTATAAGGGTTAGGTATGGTGCCGTGTCAGATATGCCTCTGCTCTAGCTGTCTCGCCTCGTCCACAACACTCTCCAGACTATGGCCCTCTAGTCAAATGCTAATATAAGCTGGGCCTAACCTAGTCACATATAGCTCAACTGCTCTGGGAACATCCTACCTCACATCCTCAATATGTCTCATTAATCTGTAGAACTCTCGAGTATAGTCCTCAGCTGATCGATCTCTCCTATCGATATTAAGCAGTTGCCATCTATAGTTCTCTCTCATAGATGTAGGATAGAAGAATCTTATAAACTGCTTCTTAAAACCCAACCATGTCATTGTGACCATAAAAGGCTGGATGGACTGCATAAACCAGTCTTGAGCTACTGCTAAGACTGATAGCTCCATAATTATGATCCTCTGATAATCAGAATACCCGAATTTTGTCCTGAACTTAATGGTATTAATGAAATCTAATACGTCTCCAGTACTATCAAAATAAACTTGTCCGACTTTGGAGTATAATAATATCGTAATTGCATCAGACATCCTCTGATTCTGTCGCTGAAGCATTTGCTACACTATGGGCATCACCTGATTAAGAGTTGCCAAACCCTAATTAATACCCACCATACTAATTACAAAAGCTACAGGATCCTCTATTGGAATCTAGGGCTCTATCTGAGGCTGATCTTGCCTTTAAGCTGTGGCTACTTTGGCTCTGCCCCTACCTCTAGGTCGAGGGGAAGGAGGAAGAATCTCATCCTGAAATAACTATTCATCGTAATTAGGCTCTGCATCAACAGCAGGTGCATTTTGAGCATACCTTGTTCTGGAAAGACAAGAAAACCCAAATTCAAAACCAAATAAGAACACAGACACAAATGCAGAATCCTAAAGATAAGGAATTAATACGTAACAATTAACAACCTAAGTATCACAGTAATATGAGAAAAGATAGACATCGACAGTCAAAAGCATGAAAAATGATCCAAAGCTCTGATGCCAACTTTGTCACAACCTGAACCTAGTGACACGTGACCAGTACAAGGGAATGGGAAAGCATAAAACTATTAAAACCCATAGTAAGACTTAAAACAAAAACATGGAATAATTCACTTTAAAACCTTACAATAAAATAATTAAATCATAATGCACATTACCAAACTGATTTTTCTCAATTTAATTAAATTATAACATCATCATGTATAAATAAACATCTTCAATTATACAAAGTAATATCTCAATACATAATATCCAAGTTAAAATATGCAGTTTTACAATTTTTCTATTACGGTACACAGATACTAATACAAACACAACTATATTGACCTACATAAGATAGCCGGTGAAGAAGCTACTCAATGTAGGGAAGTAGGTCTAACAGAAGACTCTCAAACTTTTGAAAAAAAATATGTTAAGGGGAGTTAGACCTTACTGAGTAAGCTAATAAAAGAAATGAATGCAGTTTGAAAATCTCCTTTAAAATAAGTTTTTATGAAAATATAATATGTTCATAATTTTATTAAAATCATTTGATATACATATAAAAAAAACCCATTTTTCAAAAGGAGGAATAAATTTTAAATGCTTTTAAAACATTATAATATAAAAATAATGACTAGGTAGAACACGAGTCCTCAATTTTAATAGTTAATCAACTCAATTATATCCAAGACTGTTGGATCCTGAGAGTAAAGCATCACCAAGATGCATAGCTGCAATCACATCACTTAATCCAATATCACTGGTGGTGTCCGAGAGCAAAGCATCACCAAACTATCGGCCCCAGTGATTTAATAAATAAAAACCAACTATACTGGCGGTGTCCAAGAGTAAAGCATCATCAGACCTTTGGCCCTAATATTTATTAAATAATCAAATATTATATTATTGGCAGTGTCCAAGAGCAAAGTATCACCAGACCACTGACCCCAATAATATAATTAATATAATCAAATATTTTATCGGTGTGCACACGGTCCTGATGAAACCTATCAGGTAGCCCGTTCCACCGTAGTTTATTTTAAAATAAATAAAGATAAATAAAATAAGAAAAATTACAATAAATGAAAATAAAGTAAACTAACTATAATTTAAATTATGCATCAATATTTAAATGTACCGACTAGAATCTCACAAATATATAATTCATCAAAATTGAATATGATTTAAATTGGAAGACCTGACATGCAAAATGATTATTAACTTATAAAATAAAGGCACTCCTCTAATACATCATGTCTGACCTCAACTAGTAGACAATTAGAAAACAGAAACCCTAACTTTTATAATTTCTAAGGATGACTCGACTCAGAATTCAAAAATTAGGATTGATACGATGTCACATTTTATGAAAAATCTACTAAAAATTTGATAGAGTCTCCTCTGTAAAATGAACATCCCTCTACCGAAGTGTAATATCCCGAGTTTTTAAATATTTTTATACTGCATCGGGATATGTAGTGTTAATAATTTTTGTATATATATTTATTTATGATATTTTATGAGTTTGTTGTTTGTTTAAAGCTAATTTTAATTATTTTATATTATTTTAAGTACTTTACGTAAAATTTTCCCGGGAATTGTATTTTCGAAAAAATTGACACTTAAATAATTTAATACTATTTATTTTGACTAGTTTTATGAATTTTCATGAACTTATATATAATTTTAAAGTACTAAAATAAAATGTATATATGTGTATTTATTTAAATTAATTAGAGCTTAATTAATTTCCTTAATTTTATTATTTAATTTTTGTATTAATTAATTAATTAATTTTAAGTGTATAAATTATTAAACATATTAAAATATTTGTGTGGTGAGTATTATTTGTGTGTGGGAATATATATATTACTATAATGTAGTGTGGACATATATATATTATAGTGTGTGGTGTGGGAATATTTAAATTAAAGTAAAGTTATGTATATATATATATATATATATATATATATATATAAGGTACAAGTATAAGTCAACGTAGCATGGGTAAAGTCATTTCCTTCTTTCTTTCTTTTTTTTTTCTCTTCTTCTTCTTCTTCTTCTTCTTCTTCTTCTTCCCCTCACTCTCGATTCCTTCCAATCGGACCACCACCAGACCGCCCTACCTGTAAACAGCCATCACCACTGCTTCCCCTTTTGTCCAGCAACCACCAGCCGCCACTAGCATCGTCTGTCGCTGCCTAGAATGCTGAAAAACGAAGGAGACCGAGGGTCGAGCTTCCTCACGCCGGTGAAGATTCTGGCCACCTTAGGATGTTGGACCAGACTTTTTTGAAAGCTTTTCATCCGATGAGTCCATTTTCGAGCTCCATTTGAGCTCAAAACCTCTGGATTTTTAGATATCTTCAAGTTTTAGTTTATGTGTTTTAGGGTTTTTAATTTTTTAAAGTTGAATTTGTTGGATTCATGCAAACTCCCTTAACAAATGTTGATCCTAGTAGCTTAATCTACATGCTTTAATTTTTTTAGAATTTTTGTGAATTTTTGATTATTTTATTATTATTATTTTTATTTTCGAAAACTAATTAATTAAATTATGAAATTGTGTTTTATGGTGATTATAGGAGTTGAAATGAATTATAGAAATTTATTTGTAATTTTTGTGAATTTTTATGTAATTATTTGGAATTTATTAATTTATGTAATTTTGAAAAATAGGGTTAATTGTGTGTTAAATTGAAATAAATTGGTTAATTGAGTATATTTATTGATATTATGGAATTATATGTTGAGAAATTAATGTTTGAGTAATTATATAATTTTTGGTGAATTTTTGAACATTTATAGTGAATATATATATAGGGGTATTTTGGTAATTTTACACTAAATTGGTTAAAAATATAATTAAATTTGTTTTAATAATTATTTGAGCTATAAAAATGATTTCTGCAAATTTTTAGTATTTTTAACTAATTAAAACTATTTTTCGTAAATTATTTTCAAATTATATATAATATACTATTTTTCTAAATAAATGGGTTTTTATTGATTTTTAGTATGTTTTAGGGTTAATTACGTAATTTAGATTTATAAAATGTATTTTTATTATATAAGGGCATTTTCGGTAATTTATAAATATTCTGTGAATTGTAAACCTCAGTCGGTGAATTGTAGTTTGGAGTCCGACCGAGGGATTTTGGTTGTAATTCTGTGTTTATTCCGAAGTATATTTCTTTGTAGGACCGGCTCTACTCTTTGAGTAGAGAGATGTCCGTTTTACAGGGGAGGTCCTGCCGGATTTTTGATAGAATTCTCATAAAACATGATGTTCGGTCAAATTCCTATTCTAATTATGTATCTAAAATTCTAGATCGAGTCTTTAGAATTTTCATTAAATTTATTCTGATTCATGTTGTCATTTATTTGTCTAGCTACGCCGAGACCGAGGCCTAACGGATCAGGCCCGCCGAGTTTGTCTCGTGGAGCGCTAACATGTGAGTTATTATACTGTATATATATGCACTGCATATAGGGTGCATTATTTAGAATTTTTCATTTTCATTGTATGTTTTAAAAATGATTTAAATTATAATATTTTTGGTATATCTAGGGTTGCATTTTTATATATATGCATATTAAATAATTATGCATGTTAGTTTGATATATGCACATTAAACAATTAGGTTTAGGTTTAATACATTTGAGTAATATACACATGTTTTAAAATATACACTTAGACATAATTATTTTATTAAATGATTAGTATACTTTAGGTATAGTTTCAGTAGATTTTAGGTTTATTCTTAAATAATTGCATGTTAAATTATAAACCTACACTTAAATTACTTTTAAGTTTATTTTTGGTATATTTTTTATTTATTTCCAAATAAATAAATGTTTTATTATTAAATTAAACCTAGCACATTAGTGGTATATTTAGGGTTTATTTTTTATATATGCATGCTAGATAATTAGGTTTATTTTTAGTATATTTGTGAATATATGTTAAACACAAACACGTATTTAAATGAATATTTATACATAAATGTTTTATTAAATGATTTGTGTACTTAGGGTATATCTTTTGCATATTTAAATATATTTTTAAGATAATGCATGTTATATTATTGTTTACTCATTTAAATTATTTTTAACTATATTAATGATTTATCTTTAGTTTATTTCATATTTTATTTGACATATATATATATATATATATACCTGAAATATACTGGGTATATTTTGGGTATATTTTTGGTATATACTTTGTCACGACCCGAACCCGAGGGCACGTGATCAGCACTAGGGAATGGGTAAGCATAAGGCCCCCGAAACCCGTAGTAAGCCTAAAAGAAAAAGAAAATAAAACCATTCACATATTAAACTTTACTTTAAACAAAACACATTATCAAACTGATTTTTCTCAGAATACACAAATTCCACTGCTTAAATAATAATGTATTTCAACATCTCATATTATAAATTAGATTGAATCTTATAAGCAAGCGTGGTTTACACAAACAAATTACATAATTATGTTTAAACCATACAAATCCTTAATACATATACTACTACAACAACCTAGATTAGTACACAGTACAGCTTATAATGATCTACGTAAAATAGCCGGTGAAGAAGAAATCCGGCGTAGAGGTAGTCTGAGGTCGAACTCCCAAGCTCCTGAAAAAAATAAATTGAGGGGAATCAGACCTCACTGAGTAAGTCAATAAAAGAGCTGTACGGTTTGAAAACCTTTTTGAAAACTATATATATATTTATAGGGAAAATATTTATAATATATATAAGTATAGCTTTTGGAAAATCTCGGTAGAACCCTAAACCCAAGTCTAAACGGCCAACTGGGCCCACTTATTCCAACTAGACTACTGGTCCCCGAGAGCAAGGGCATCAACCGAGGCACCAAGCCGTAGTCATTCACCTAATCCAATTATATGGCTCTGGCGGTCCCCGAGAGCTAAGGCATCAACCGAGGCACCCATCCCAGTCCATTATTGACTTTCCAATCACTGGCGGTCCCCGAGAGCAAAGGCATCTATCGAGGCACCCGTCCCAGTTTAACATTCATCAATCATACAGTTATCGGATCCATCTCTCAATCTCTACCATGTGCACATAGTCCTGGTGAAGCCCACCAGGTAGCCCGTTCTACCAAAATTTCTCAAAATCGATTTAAAATAAATAAAATGCGTTTAAAGCTTAAATAACAACATTAATTAAATAAGCCATATAATCAATATTAAAATATGAGCGCATGCGTTGGCTAATTAAAACCCACGTACAGATCATTTTATCGACTTACAGGATGAATGGGAAGGCCAACGACCACGCGTCTGCCTCGGTCTCACAGCTTCTGCTCCGATATGCTCTAAAAGAAAACAATGAATCGACTTTTTAAAACATGACTAAGGAATCGAAATCAGGAATCAACAAAATAATAAAATTCCAGACTGACTCGATGAAAACCGGACGAGACTCGACAGACAGGAGTTAACCTAACTAACGGTAGGAATTTTTTTACGGATATCACGTTTTACGAGAAAATCTACCGAAATTTTGACAGAGTCTCCTCTGTAAAACGGACATCTCTCTACCAAAGGTAGAGCCAAACCTGCATAGAAAAATGCACTTCTAATTCCAAAACCATTCACACTCGAGTCGGGCTCCCAAAAATACAATTTGCCCCGACCGAGATCACAACTCAAATAAAATATCAAAAATTAATAATATTTGTTTCTTAAATACATATATCACATACATACATACTAGAATAGATGAAAATTATACAAAATCTCCATTATTCAAAATTGAGCAATCAAATTTGTATTCCAATCATATTAAAATTATAATTATAGCCCAAATTAAAACTAGTGCAATATATATATATATATATATATATATATATATATATATATATTGGGAATTTGATATTCAAAATTTACACTACCTAGGAAATTATGTCAATTAATTGATAAAAATTATCTAAACCCTTTAAATACTAATAAAACTAATTAAAATATATGTTTATCATATTTAGTGTAAAATTACATTTTTACCCTTAGTATATATATTTATAAATTACATAATGCTATATATATATATACACACAAAATGTTCCTTAAAATTATCCAATCATCTAAAACAAAAATTTTTTTTTTCTTTTTTTTTTTTCTTTTTTTTTTGGCATAAACTCAAATATATTTATAAAAAAAAAAATAGTATAAAAATCTCAAAAATTATGATTTGAGTTCTAAAATTCATATTATTCACCAATAACCTCATTATCAAATTTCATAATTTTTTTGACAATAATTTCCAAAAATTTACATAAACACCAATTATATGCCTAAAATTTATAAAATCTATAATTAACTCCATAATTTTCTAGAACATCAATACCTCACAAATAATTAACACTAATTAACCTAATTACTATTTAACTCAAATAACAATTAACCAAACAACTAATAACTAAATAAAATCACATAAAAATTCAAATAAAAATTCTGAAAAAAATAACACACATTTACTAAAATTAACATCAAATTTATTTTTTTTATTTAAAATACTAAACAACCTCACATAGCTAAAGAAAACTACCAAACTACCCGGATCAAAGAAAGGAAGAAGAGATCGGTGAGCTTGACTTACTGTCGAGCTTGAAGGGCTGGGGAAGGGAAGCTTATTGTTGTCGGAAAGAATGGAGAAGAAGGAGCAGCAAGTCGTAGCTGAGAAGCAGCACCGGAAGTGGGGGACAGGAACTGGACAGAGTTGGACGAGTAGCTATCGCGCGAGGAAGGAGAGTTGGCTGCCAGGCGAGAAGAGAAGAAGAACAATCAGCAGCAGCAGAGAGGGCTGGGTGAGGATGGTGAGTAAGGGAGGAAGACGGGGGATGGGGCTGAGGTCGGGAACCTCTGCTGCTCTCTGCTCTATATATATATTTTTTTCCTTTTATCTCCCTTGTTTTCCGGTTTGGGTCACTACTATATGTATACTTATATATATATATATATATATATATATATATTATAACTATTAATTTATATAATTATACATATATGTGTATAGGCAATCATTGGTATGTATTACATATACTACATACACATATACATATACACTAGCTATTTTAATGCACACACTTAAAATAATATTTAACCTTAAATATACACATAAGTGTGAATATATATATATATATATATATATATACATATGTACATAGAAACACATATGTGGCCTTAAAGTTTAATATAATTTAAAATAGCAATAATAAAAATAATAACAATGATAATAACAGACAATGAAATTCTAGACATTAAGTAAGTAATATTCACATATATTAATAGCCCTAAAATTAATATTAACATAAATATAATATAATGTAAAAGTAATTATTAATAATACTATTTGAAATCCCTTTATTTAAATAAATATATAGGGTATTACAGTCTCTCCTCCTTATATGAATTCGTCCTCGAATTCAAGAAAAGAAAGAAAAGGGGAATTACAAAGCTAAGAAGAAAAAAGATACGGGAAGGAAACTCGCATCTCGGCTTCTGTTTCCCAAGTGCAATCTTCTACAGAATGGTTACTCCATAACACCTTCACCATCGGTATCTCCTTAGTCCGCAGCTGTCAGATTTGGCGATCCACAATCGCCACCGGGTACTCCTCGTAAGTCAAATCGTCGCTAAGCTCTACGGCTTGAGGTTGCAACACGTGAGATGGGTCAGGGACGTATTTCCTCAACATGGACACATGAAACACAGGATGGATTCTCGATAGCTCTGGTGGTAACACTAGCCTATACGCCACTTCACCCACTCTAGACCGAATCTCAAACGGTCCAATGTATCTGGGAGCTAGCTTACCCTTCTTGCCAAATCTCATAACTCCTTTCATTGGAGACACCTTCAGGAACACCATGTCTCCCACCATGAAGGATACATCCTTCCTCCTGGGGTCAGTGTAGCTCTTCTGTCTACTAAAGGTTGTCTTCAATCGTTGTTGTATAATGGGGACTTTCTTTGAAGTGATCTGCACCAACTCTGGTCCTGTTAACTGCCTCTCTCCAATCTCCCAACACAAAGGTGATCTACACTTCCTACCATATAGTGCCTCATATGGAGCCATCTCAATGCTAGTATGATAGTTGTTGTTATAAGCAAACTCAATCAGTGGCAAGTGTGAATCCCATTGTCCTCCAAAATCCATTACACACATCCTCAACATATCTTCTAACGTCTGGATGGTTCTCTCTGACTGACCATCTGTCTGATGATGGAAGGCCGAACTGAAATCCAATCTGGTACCCAAGGCTTTGTGTAATTCTTGCCAAAAGACTGAGGTAAAGGTGGCTCCTCTATCTGATACTATGCTCACAGGTACTCCATGTAGACAAAAAATCCTATTGACATAAAGTCTTGCCAGTCTATCAGTAGAGTATGTCTTCTTTATAGACAGAAAGTGTGCCGATTTAGTCAACTTGTCAACAATCACCCAAATAGCGTCATAACCTCCAGTAGTTCGAGGTAGTCCAGTCACGAAATCCATGGCTATCATATCCCATTTCCATTCAGGAATTGGCATGGGTTGCAACAGTCCCGAGGGTCTCTGATGTTCAAGCTTTACTTGCTGGCAAGTCAAGCACCTGGATACAAACTCTGCAATGTCCTTCTTCATTCCATTCCACCAGTATGTATCCTTCAAGTTATGATACATCTTGGTAGAACCCGGATGAACACTATATGCAAAAAAATGTGCTTTTTCCATAATCTCCTTCCTCAAGTCATCAACATTTGGTACACAAATCCTAGTGCCCAACCGCAATATACCTTCCCTGTCAATCGCAAAGTCCCGTGACTGCCCTTGTTGCACTTCATACATGATTCTCTACAACTGGGGGTCTCTGCTTTGAGCTGCCTTAACCCGATCCATGTATGCTGATCATACACTGAATTGAGCAAAAAGGCACTTTCGGGTAACTTCCATCTGCAACCCCTGGTCAATCAATCCATGTAACTCTTTAATAATGGGCTTTCTCTCTGTGCTAATATGGGCAAGGCTGCCTGCAGATTTTTTACTCAAGGCATCCGCAACAACATTCGCCTTGCCTGGATGGTATAAAATGGAGCAATCATAATCCTTAAGGAGTTCCATCCATCTTCTCTGCCTCAGATTCAAGTCCCTCTGCTGGAAAATGTATTTCAAGCTCTTATGATCTGTGTATATCTCACATGTCACTCTGTACAAGTAATGCCTCCATATTTTTAAAGCAAACACTACGGCTACCATCTCTAAGTCATGAGTAGGATAGTTCTGCTCATGCTTCTTCAACTGCCTCAAAGCATAAGCAATCACTTGGCCATTTTGCATCAACACACAGCCCAATCCTACTCTGGAAGCATCATAATACACTGTATAACCTTCATTTCCCGAGGGCAAAATTAGAATTGGAGCCGATGTCAACAAGCCCTTCAGTAATTGAAAATGCTCTTTGCATTTGTCCGTCCATACAAACTTAACATTCTTCTGGGTCAACCTTGTCAAGGGTGCAGCAATTCTAGAGAAGTCCTTCACAAATCTTCTGTAATAGCCTGCTAGACCTAGGAAACTCCGTACTTCCCTAACTGTAGTCGGCCTTGGCCATTCTGTAATAGCCTCAATCTTCTTAGGGTCCACCTGTATGCCATCTCGAGAAACCACATGGCCTAAAAATGCCACTTGATACAACCAGAATTCGCACTTTGAGAATTTGGCATACAACCTGTGCTCCCTTAAAGTCTGAAGTACTCTTCTCAGATGCATCACATGTTCAGCTTCACTCTTGGAATAAACCAAGATATCGTCAATGAAAACTATCACAAATCGATCCAAGTATGGCCTGAATACCCGATTCATCAAGTCCATAAAGGCTGCTGGAGCATTAGTTAACCCAAAAGGACATTACTAAAAACTCGTAATGGCCATATCTTGTTCGAAAAGCTGTCTTGGACTCATCACCTCTTTTGATTCTCAACTGATGATACCCAGATCTCAAATCTATTTTAGAGAAGCATGTAGCACCTTGAAGTTGATCAAACAGATCATCGATCCTCGGAAGTGGGTACTTGTTCTTGATGGTGACTTTATTCAACTGCCTGTAGTCGATACAAAGTCAAAGGCTACCATCTTTCTTCTTCATGAATAACACCGGAGCACCCCAAGGCGATGTACTGGGTCTGATGAAACCCTTATCAAGCAACTCCTGCAACTGCTCTTTCAGCTCCTGCAGTTCAGCTGGTGCCATTCTGTAAGGTGGCATAGAAATAGGATCTGTACCATGTATGACATCGATACAGAACTCTATCTCTCTGTCTGGTGGTAATCCTGGTAATTCTTCAGGAAAGACATCCAAAAATTCACACACCACTGGCACCTGTTCAATTGCCACATTCTCCTTCTCAACATCTCTTACCATTGCCAAGTATCCCTGATAACCCCTTCTAAGCATCTTTCGAGCTGTAATGACAGAAATAAGATTATGAAGCATGGAGCTCTTTTCACCTTTGAAATAAAATTCTTCTTCACCTGGAATCCTGAACACCACTTCTTTCTCTCTATAATTCACAAGGGCATAATACTTCGATAACCAATCCATGCCCAGAATGACATCAAATTCCAGTACGTCCAGCAATACTAAGTCCGCCAATAGTTCTCTACCATCAACTGCCACAGGACACGAAGGAAAGAAAACATCTGTCTCTAACTCGACACTAAGAGGAGTCGAAACAGATAGAGGAAAGGACAACCTAGAAGGCTGCCACTCGATTCTCGAAGCGAACACAGGAGAAATGAAGGAATGTGAAGCACCGGGATCAAACAACACTCTAGCATCGCATGCACAGACTGAGAGAATACCTGCTACCACTGCATTCGAAGTCTGAGCATCCTGTGGTGTCAAAGTGAACACTCGAGCCTGACCACGACCTGCCTACTGAGAAGTGGAAGGCTACGTAAAACCACGTCCGCTAGGTCTACCAACTGAACCTCGACCCTGCTGACTCATAGGCTGAGGTGGTCTCTGCTATAGCTGTGTGGGTGCTCGATACTGCTAAGGCATCGGATAGTAGGGCTGAGCTACTAAGGAAGACGAACCCTGAACGTACTGTGGCTGGTATCCGGAGTGGGGACAAGCTCTGGCAAGGTGTCCAACCTGCCCACACCTAAAGCAAGCGCCCGTCAACATATGACACGGGCCCTGATGAAATCATCCACAACTCGTGCAAGCACTGGCTCCAGACCCAGAACTACTCTGCCCGGTACTCTGCCCACTACTGCTGCTACTAACTCCTGCACCGAATCTGTGACTCCTGCCAGTTCTCCTGTTTGAAGCATATCCATGTCGACCAACTCTGTGAGTCCTGGACCTCCTACCACTCTGCTGAGAACCACCCGCAACTTGCTGACTCAAATTGCCGATGTGAAATGCTGGCTGCTGGTACCCCGGGAGCTACACCATGACCACTGCCCCCGATCATATAAGGATCCATCATGGTGCCCTGGCGGATATGTCGCCTCTCAATCAAACGGGCCTCCTCAATCACGCTCTCTAGGGTGCGGTCCTCAGTACGCATACCAACAAAAGCGGGTCCTAGTCCAGTAACATACAGCTCTATTGCTCTATAAGGGTCCCTCCTGATATCTTCTGCATGTCGGGACAGTCTATTAAACTCCCTAGTATAATCCTCCACTGACCTATCGCCTCTAGTGATGTGGAGTAGCTACCACCTGTAGGCATCTCTGGTCGCTGGAGGATAGAAAAATCTCAAAAAGCGGTCCTTAAACTCTGGCCAAGTCAGCTCGTGCATCGATGGCTGAATCGACTGCATAAACCAATCCTGAGCAGCTGCCTGCACCGACAGCTCCACAATCATAATCCTCTGATAATCCGTATGTCCAGTCCTGGTGCGTGCCTCAATCGCATTAATGAAGTCTAAGGCATCACCCGTACCGTCGAAAGAAACTCTACCAATCCGAGAGTAAAGGAGGGCTGCTTCAGTGTCTGACATCCCCTGGTTCCTTTGCTGAAGCATCTGCTGTACAAGGGGCATCGCCTGATTCAATGCTGCTAGACCCTGATTAATCCCTGCCAGTCCAGCTGCAAAGGCTGTAGGGTCAACAGCTGGGGCTTCAGGCTCGACTGGTTGCTGATCAGGAATCTCAGCTGCAGCTACCCTGGCTCGACCTCTACCTCTACCTCTGCCCCTACGACGTGGAGCAGGAAAGGGAGCCTCATCGTGCACAGACTGCTCATCTAGCCTAAGGGTCGGATCAACATCTGGGTCGGTACGCACACGCCTCATTTTGAAAGGAAGACAAGGAAAAATTGAGTTCAAAACGGGGTAAGAATATTTAAAACAACGCGGAATTAGAAACCATACATCTCAAGACAATTATCAACCCTAAAGCTGCAGTAGTTACATAGAAAGATAGACATAGACAATTAATCGAACTTATGCTCTGATACCAACTTTGTCACGACCCGAACCCGAGGGCACGTGACCGGCACTAGGGAATGGGTAAGCATAAGGCCCCCGAAACCCGTAGTAAGCCTAAAAGAAAAAGAAAATAAAACCATTCACATATTAAACTTTACTTTAAACAAAACACATTATCAAACTGATTTTTCTCAGAATACACAAATTCCACTGCTTAAATAATAATGTATTTCAACATCTCATATTATAAATCAGATTGAATCTTATAAGCAAGCGTGGTTTACACAAACAAATTACATAATTATGTTTAAACCATACAAATCCTTAATACATATACTACTGAAACAACCTAGATTAGTACACAGTACAGCTTATAATGACCTATGTAAAATAGTCGGTGAAGAAGAAATCCGGCGTAGAGGTAGTCTGAGGTCGAACTCCCAAGCTCCTGAAAAAAATAAATTGAGGGGAATCAGACCTCACTGAGTAAGTCAATAAAAGAGCTGTACGGTTTGAAAACCTTTTTGAAAACTATATATATATTTATAGGGAAAATATTTATAATATATATAAGTATAGCTTTTGGAAAATCTCGGTAGAACCCTAAACCCAAGTCTAAATGGCCAACTGGGCCCACTTATTCCAACTAGACTACCGGTCCCCGAGAGCAAGGGCATCAACCGAGGCACCAAGCCGTAGTCATTCACCTAATCCAATTATATGGCTCTGGCGGTCCCCGAGAGCTAAGGCATCAACCGAGGCACCCATCCCAGTCCATTATTGACTTTCCAATCACTGGCGGTCCCCGAGAGCAAAGGCATCTACCGAGGCACCCGTCCCAGTTTAACATTCATCAATCATACAGTTATCGGATCCATCTCTCAATCTCTACCATGTACACATAGTCCTGGTGAAGCCCACCAGGTAGCCCGTTCTACCAAAATTTCTCAAAATCGATTTAAATAAAATGCGTTTAAAGCTTAAATAACAACGTTAATTAAATAAGCCATATAATCAATATTAAAATATGAGCGCACGCGTTGGCTAATTAAAACCCACGCACAGATCATTTTATCGACTTACAGGATGAATGGGAAGGCCGACGATCACGTGTCTACCTCGGTCTCACAGCTTCTGCTCCGATATGCTCTAAAAGAAAATAATGAATCGACTTTTTAAAAAATGACTAAGGAATCGAAATCAGGAATCAACAAAATAATAAAATTCCAGACTGACTCGATGAAAACCGGACGAGACTCGACAGACAGGAGTTAACCTAACTAACGGTAGGAATTTTTTTACGGATATCACGTTTTACGAGAAAATCTACCGAAATTTCCACAGAGTCTCCTCTGTAAAACGGACATCTCTCTACAAAAGGTAGAGCCAAACTTGCATAGAAAAATGCACTTCTAATTCCAAAACCATTCACACTCGAGTCGGGCTCCCAAAAATACAATTTGCCCCGACCGAGATCACAACTCAAATAAAATATCAAAAATTAATAATATTTGTTTCTTAAATACATATATCACATACATACATACTAGAATAGATGAAAATTATACAAAATCTCCATTATTCAAAATTGAGCAATCAAATTTGTATTCCAATCATATTAAAATTATAATTATAGCCCAAATTAAAACTAGTGCAATGTATTATATATATATATATATATATATTGGGAATTTGATATTCAAAATTTACACTACCTAGGAAATTATGTCAATTAATTGATAAAAATTATCTAAACCCTTTAAATACTAATAAAACTAATTAAAATATATGTTTATCATATTTAGTGTAAAATTACATTTTTACCCTTAGTATATATATTTATAAATTACATAATGCTATATATATATATACACAAAATGTTCCTTAAAATTATCCAATCATCTAAAACAAAATTTTTTTTTTCTTTTTTTTTTTTGGCATAAACTCAAATATATTTATAAAAAAAAATAGTATAAAAATCTCAAAAATTATGATTTGAGTTCTAAAATTCATATTATTCACCAATAACCTCATTATCAAATTTCATAATTTTTTTGACAATAATTTCCAAAAATTTACATAAACACCAATTATATACCTAAAATTTATAAAATCTATAACTAACTCCATAATTTTCTAGAACATCAATACCTCACAAATAATTAACACTAATTAACCTAATTACTATTTAACTCAAATAACAATTAACCAAACAACTAATAACTAAATAAAATCACATAAAAATTCAAATAAAAATTCTGAAAAAAATAACACACATTTACTAAAATTAACATCAAATTTATTTATTTTTATTTAAAATACTAAACAACCTCACATAGCTAAAGAAAACTACCAAACTACCCGGATCAAAGAAAGGAAGAAGAGATCGGTGAGCTTGACTTACTGTCGAGCTTGAAGGGCTGGGGAAGGGAAGCTTATTGTTGTCGGAAAGAATGGAGAAGAAGGAGCAGCAAGTCGTAGCTGAGAAGCAGCACCGGAAGTGGGGGACAGGAACTGGACAGAGTTGGACGAGTAGCTATCGCGCGAGGAAGGAGAGTTGGCTGCCAGGCGAGAAGAGAAGAAGAATAATCAGCAGCAGCAGAGAGGGCTGGGTGAGGATGGTGAGTAAGGGAGGAAGACGGGGGATGGGGCTGAGGTCGGGAACCTCTGCTGCTCTCTGCTCTATATATATTTTTTTTCCTTTTATCTCCCTTGTTTTCCGGTTTGGGTCACTACTATATGTGTACTTATATATATATATATATATTATAACTATTAATTTATATAATTATACATATATGTGTATAGGCAATCATTGGTATGTATTACATATACTACATACACATATACATATACACTAGCTATTTTAATGCACACACTTAAAATAATATTTAACCTTAAATATACACATAAGTGTGAATATATATATATATATATATATATATATATATATATATATATATATATTATATATATATATATATATATATACACACACACATGTACATAGAAACACATATGTGGCCTTAAAGTTTAATATAATTTAAAATAGCAATAATAAAAATAATAATAATGATAATAACAGACAATGAAATTCTAGACATTAAGTAAGTAATATTCACATATATTAATAGCCCTAAAATTAATATTAACATAAATATAATATAATGTAAAAGTAATTATTAATAACACTATTTAAAATCCCTTTATTTAAATAAATATATAGGGATTACAATATATATGGTTGATTTTACTTTTATGAATATTGTTCACATTAATTATTTTCCGAATGAATGATTTATTCGAAGTGAAGGATATTAATAGAACATGCTTCCTAGTGGGCAGCACTATGACCATGTACGTACCAGTATGATAGATAAGGATTGAGTGAGAGTTAAAATTGGGTGATTATAATTGATTTAATTGATTTGACTAAGATTAATGGTATGTTAGATAGTGTGATTATAGGGCCAATCACACTGACAGTCAAACTGCTGAGCTCGGTTGACTTAGTGTTTCGGGGCCAGTCTACTGTCCATAAGTGAATTAATGATCTATTGGGTTGATTGAGATGTGAGGTGATAGATAATGTGATTGCTGGAGCTCGGTTGACCATGTGTCTCGGGGCCAATCACACTGATAGTCAGACTGCTGGAGCTCGGTCGACTTAGTGTCTCGGGGCCAGTCTGCTGTCCAGATTGGAATAAGTGTTCTATTGGAATCAAGTGAGCCTACATGGCTAGAGTGATGATGGGGTTGTTGAGGTTGTTATTATTAGGGTTCTATGGATCCTTCATGAATTTAATCAAACGTTTTCTACATGTAGTATATTTATAAATGCAAAGTTTGACATTCGTGTGAAATGTGTGTATATACATATATATATAAGAATGCTTGATTGTTATGGTTTAGTTTGCATGTATATATAGTATAATAATTCACTCAGTGAGGTCTGACCCCCCTCAATTATTTTTTTCAGGAGATCTCATATCGTCGAACCTTAGTTGTAGAGTTCCTCGCCAGTGTTCTTCAATCCCGGCTATTTTATGCAAATGTATATTCTGAACTTTGAATTGTATTCTAGAAACTGCAGTAGTGGTATTATAATTTTTGGAAGTGTATTATTTTGTTTGGATATTAAATACTCTGAGAATTTGTATTTGAACATTGTACGAATATGTATTCATTTATAAAAGGATTTGGAGCATTTATTTTATTTATTGATTCAGAAAAATTTTAATTCGATCGTACTTTTATTTATTTATTGTATGATTTTATTTTCTTTGGCTGGCTACGGGTTCCGGATTCGAAAGAATTCTCGTTCCCTAGTGTCACGACCCAAAACAGGGGCCATGACCGGCGCTAGGGAACGGGAATTCTTTCGAATCGGAACCCATAGCAAGCCTAAAAATAAAATAAACATGCAATAATAATAATAACAATATTGAATGCAGCGGAAATGAAACTCATAAATATCATAATATCATTTTTCCCAACTGGATTTAAATCAAATCTCATCTCATATATATATAAATCTTTAAATACAAATCCAGTTTCAAATATATACAATATCTCACATAAATAAAATACATAAAATCCCACAAATTAATTTACAACTACTGCAGTGTCTAGATTATAAAAATAAGACTCAAGTAAGCAGTTTACACAAAGAAGCCGGGGCGAAAGAAATCCGGCGTATAGGCCTGCTACTGAGGTCTGAAGATGTTGACTTTCCTAAAAAATTATCAACGGAGGGGAGTCAGACCTCACTGAGTGAATTACTATAATATATATACATACACACTAAATGACAATGCATACAATCAACAGTATATATATAATATGTATATATACAGGCAAATACACACAGATGCAATAAAATCATTTTATATATTTTTTTCATTAAAAATCACAGTTTATGAAGGATCACATAGAACCCTAGAATATCGTAACCTCGAAAACAATGTAGACAACACTCTAGCCATACAGGCTCACTGAATCCAAATATATCCACTTAATCCATTTAGACAGTAGACTGGCCTCGAGACACTAAGTCAACCGAGCTCCAGCAGTCTAACTGCCAGTGTGATTGGCCCCGAGACACTTGGTCAACCGAGCTCCAGCAATCACACCGAATCACATCTCACACATCAATAATCATAATCAATCAATATCCACAAATGGTTAGTAATATAGCCTAAATACTATAGGCGTACCAGTACGTACTCGGTCCTAGTGCTGCCCACTAGGAAGCACGTTCAATCGATATCCTTCATTAATAATATAAAACCATCCATTCATAATAAATGATGCATAAAATTAAATAAAATAACAATATAAACCATATATATACCAAAAGTAAACCAGGTATATTTCAAGTATATATACGCCAAATAAATCCAGTTAAATTACAAAATAAACTAGAGATATATTTGAAAACATTTTAAACACAGTTCATTTATAAAACATGCATATAATTTAATATATACCAAAAATATACCAAAAATATACTTAAATACAAATCACATTATTTATGCATTTTAATCAAAATGAAACATGTATTTCTAAAATCATGCATCCTAAAGCACATATATATAAAATAATAACTCACCCTAGTGCACTCCACGAGATGGATCCGACGGGCCTGGTCCACTAGCCCTCGGTCTCGGCGCAACTAAACAAGCAATAAATAATCGACATTAGAATAAACCTAACAGAAATCCTAGAATTCGATCTAGAGTATTAAACATAGAATCGATATTAGGGTTCGATCGGATATCACGTTTTACGAGAATTCTATCGAAAATTCGGTAGAACCTCCCCTGTAAAACGGACATCTCTCTACTCAAAAGAGTAGAGCTGACCCTGCAAAGAAATACACTTCGAAAAACTACACAGAGCACAGTCAAAATCCCACGGTCGGACTCTAAACTACAGTCCACCGAGCGGGGTCCATAATCACAAAATAATTTTAGAAATACCAAAAATACCCTTATAACATAGAAATACATTTTATACGTAGAAATTACATAATTAACCTTAAAACACTGTAAAAACTAATAAAAACTCATTTTATTAGTAAAACCATATATTATATATATAATTGAAAATAATTCACGAAAAATAGTTTTTAATTACTTAAAAATACCAAATAATTTGTAGAAAATCATTTTTATACCTTAAATAACTATTAAAACCAATTAAATTACATTTTTAGCCCATTTTGTGTAAAATTACCAAAATGCCCTTATATATATAAATATACTATAATTACTTCAAAAATTCACCAAAAATAGTATAATTATTCAAAATTAATTTTCTTAACATATTTTTCAATAATATCAATAATTAAACTCAATTATCCAATTAAATTCAATTAAAAACATAATTAACCCTAATTTCCCAAATTTCACATAAACTTCAATAATTCAAAATAAATACTTAGAAATTCATAAAAATTCCAAATAAATTCCTATAATTCATTTCAACACCTAATTTAACCATAAAAACACAATTTCATAATTTAATTAATTAATTTCCGAAAATTAGAAAATAATATTAAAATATTCAAAAATACCTCCAAAAATTCCACAAAAATTCATACATGTAGATTAAGCTACTGGGATCAACATTTTTGAAGGTAGTTTCCATGAATCAATCAATTCGATGCTCAAAAAAATCAAAAACCCTAATATGGCCGAATTGGAAAAATTCAAAACTAAGCAAATCTAGACCATTTAAGCTCAAACCAAAGCTAGAATCACACTCACCGGAGCTCAAGGAGAAGAAAGAGACCGACGGTGTCAAAAACGGTGGCCGGAAGAGGAAGAAACGACGAGGAGAAGGATTTTGGCCAAAAATGGCAGAAACCAAGCAAGCCACTGCAACATAAGACGGCTGGGACAGCGAGGCAGCGGAGGGGAAGGCACTTTGACGGCCAGTGATCGGTGTAGCAACGGGGGAGAGGGAAATGGAGGAGAGTCGGGCGTGCGGGGAAGAAGAAGAAGAAAAAAAAAGAAAAGAAAAGAAAACGAAAAGAAAAAAAAAAGAAAAAAGAAAAAAAAAGAAATAATAAAATAATATGTATATATTAAAATATAGTGTATAAATAAAATATGTGGGAAAAATACACACCACATATTATTATATTAATTTAAATAAACAATTAATAATAAAATGATAAAATATTAGGGTAATATATTAAACCCTAATTAAATAAATATCGCACACATACACGGTGTTTGGTAATTTAAAAATACGTATGAGTTCATGCAAGTCCGAAAATATATTTAAAATAATTAATAATAAATTATTTACGTGAAAATTTCCCCAAAATTACAAGTCCCCGGGAAAATTTTACGTAAAGTACTGTAAATAATACACAATAATTAAAATAAGTTTTAAATAAATATCAATTCGTAAAAATATCATAATATATATACAAAAATTATTAACACTGTATATCCCGGTACAGTATAAAAATATTTAAAAACACGGGATATTACACCTAGCGCCGATCATGACTCCTAGTTTGGGTCGTGACACGAAGTAGAGTCAATCCTGCAAGTAAACACACTTCTAAATTCACACAATCTCAGCACCTTGGGTTGGGATCCCGAACTACACAAATCTCTAATCGAGGTTCATAATCCACTAAAATAATAATAATAATTATTATTATTATTATTTAAAATCATTAAAAATCCATAAAATATCCAAAATGCCACAATTTAATTTATTTAAATAATAAAACATTAAAACTAATTATTTTTCCAAATTACATAATAAAATCCCAATAATTTATATAATATTAATAAAATCCAATTTTACAATTATTCATCATAAAATAGTCAAATTCACTTTTAATTATTTAAATAGTTTAAATATATTATAAAATTAATTAAAAACACATTTAATCACAAAATAATAAATAATTTATTATTTGAATAAAATTTTCAAAAATTAGAATTAATTAGTTAAAAATAGTAATTAATTTATAAAAATGATTCTAATACTCTATAAAATTCTAAAACCATTTAAAATATAATTTAACTATATTTTTAACAAAATTACATAATTACCTCAAAATTTCAACATTCACATAAACATAATAATTCCTCAAAAATAATATAAAATTGTTAAAAATAATTTTATTAGCACAAAATTACTAACTTAATTTACTAACTCTAATTAACTCAATATTTAACCTAAATAATTAATTAACAAAATATACAATTTATATTATTAAAATATTCAAAACTGCCCATAATTAAAATTAACTAAAATAATTTAAAATCAACTAAGTACATATATAGATAAATTCAAAAATTAACCAAATATTAAAAATAAATTCTGATAAATTAAGCAAAAATTATATTAATTAACTAAAAATTAAAATAAACACAATAACTAACAAACAACTAATAATTAATAAAGAAAAAATGGAGAATCAACCTAACAAACTCAACTAAACTAACTTTGAACTCATCTATTACAGATTTCTAGGATAGGGGAGGGCTACTGCTTGGAACCGGAGCTATTGTTGTTGTTGTTGCTATCGTTGTTGTTGTTATTGTTGTTGTTGTTATTGAGACAACAAGAAGAAGAAACAAATGGTGATGCTGGAAAAGAAGGAAAACAGCAAGAGAGGGTAGGGAAGAAATGGGACAGTAGGAAGAAGGAAAGGAAATGGCATGGGAAAAAAATGAAAGAAAAGGGTCAGGAGAGTAGGGGTTGACGGGGTCTTTAGGGGCTTTAAACTACACACACACACTCAACATTTAATAAAAACAAAAATACCCCTAGTTAAAACATTAATGTTAATAACAATAGAAATAATAATAATACTATATAAATAAAATAAAATAAAATAATGCGATGGAAATAATAAATATATTAATAGTTTCCAAATAGAAATTTTAAATTTAGTAATTAAATATAGCAATTTAATGTAATAATAATAACAACATATGATAAAAAAATATTAATAACGTTGCAAATTTCAATATTTAATTATATAAAATAATTTTACAAAAAATTCTGAGTTATTACAAAAATGAAGTAAGATCTTGTATTGATGGTGATGAAGTGTTGAATTTAAGTAAGTTGGAGTACCTTGACTTGAGTTGGAACAACCTTAATAACAATATTCTACCATCTCTGGGTGGACTTTCATCTCTCAAGTTTCTGCATATGGAGTACAACCAGTTGAAAGGAACATTAGATTTGAAAGGTTTGATATAATTTGTTATTATTTTTTTGTTATTTTTTTAATGCATAAAATAATTTATTGATATGACATTATTAAATTAACATAATTAAGTATGAAAAATTCACATTGAGCTTATCAGTATTTATTTATTCTTTTGCCTAGAATTGGATTGTTTGAGCTATATAGAGGAGCTACATTTGAGTGGAAATCAAAGTGAAAAATTTGAGGGGTCAAGAGGTATACTTTATCTACCAATTACTGATTTGCCCTATGTTTAATCATTTTATTCATCAAACAAAATTAAATCTGATTTAAAAGGTTTGAGCAATTTAAGTACTCTAGTCCTAGCTAATATGATACAAAAGGAAGAAGCTCTCTTTTAGAATCTTTGCGAGCATTTCCCTACCTCATAACCCTCAAAAGCCTTTATCTATGCCCATTAATTTCAAAGGAGCAACAATTGGTGAAGGCATAATTTAATTTTAAGCTATAATATAATTGAGTTTCGAAGTTATTAAATCTAAAATTTATTAAGTTTTCTTATATTTCAGTTTTTATTTATAACAACTTACATTAAAACCATTGAATTTCTTATTTTTGTACAAATTTATAAAAAATTATTAATTTAAAATACATCTTATCTATTCCATGGAACAAGTTCTTTTTAAGAAATTTTTGCTCACACAAGGGGTATTACTGTCATAATCCGAATTGAAAGGTACGTGACCGGAACTAGGGAATGAGAATATATAAAGTACCCGAAACTCATAGTAAGCCTTAAAAAATTTTCGCGAAATAAGAAAAATACACTTAACAATAAACCGATAATAAATACACAAAACCAAATACATATAATAATATTCTTTAAATACAATATCTCAAGTCAGATAAAATCCAAATAAAAATAATACAAGTTCTTTAATTAACTACTATGGTATCTAGAATTTAGTTATATAATACATATTTCAATTCAACATATATAGCGCAGCCGGTGAAGAACGAATCCAACGCAAATGGGGAATAATAGAAAGCTGATTGTAAGGTCCTTAAAAATATACGTTGAGGGGAATCAGACCTCATTGAGTGAATCAATTTTATAAAATGCATGCAAGTTTTAAAACCATTTTTTAAACCCTTTTTTTAAAAAATAAAATAAAATAGAATAAAGTAATTATAATTATTAAAATCATTTACTTTTCTCGATAATATTTATATAAAATCTTTTTATAACCCTTAAATCAGTTGAATATGGAATCCCCGTATGAATATATATAAAATAATTATTTTAATAGAAAACCTAGTAGAACACCTAAACCATTATTCTAATAGCCTTTCGGCTTTCTTATAATCCAAAGACTAGCAGTTCCTGAGAGCAAAGCATTTACCGAGCTACTAATCGTAGTCAATTTACTTAAAATAATATTTACTAGTGGTTTCTAAGAGTAAAGCATCACTGAGTTACTGGCCCCGGTGATATATATAAATCACACCCGAGAGCAAAGCATCATTGAGCCGTATAACCTCCAACACTCACTCTCAATCTTATCGGTGTGTACACGGTCTTGATGTAACCCATTAGGTAGCCCGTTCTACTGTTATCTCCAAATCAATTTGAATTTTAAATAATAAAATAAATAAATAAATAATGGATAATTAAATGAATAAGTAATAATTAAATAAACATAACGAAATAATTTTCTATTAAGCATGTGTTCAATTACTATTCATAAATGTAGAAGAAATGATCATGCATATGATAACATAAATATATTCATAAATCAATCATATAATAATTTCTTTATTATTTTTAATTACTTGAATATATAATGAAAACAAGCACAACACATATTTCATAAAATTAACTCACAGGTTGAGCATGCTGGGCAACGTGTTCTCTGCTGCCCTGGTGCTACAGCTCAAGTGGAGTTCTCTAAAATAAATAATATTTATTTAAAATATGCTCATAAAATAAAATAAATAAATTCATGAAAATTCTTGGAATTATGAAAACTATAGGAGTGACGAAACTGACTTGACCAAAGACACAACTCAACTAACACTAGAAATTTGACTGTTATGACCCTTGTTTTTAAATTATAAAAACATGTTTCGAGATATGCAGTATTAATAATTTTAAATTTTAATTATGTATTATTATCGTTAATTACTAATGTTAATTACGTATTTTATTTTAAGAGAATTATTTATGTAAAAATAATTATTTATGTGAGATTTATATTATTATTATTATTTGTAGTTAACTATCATTATTTTACGTATATAAATTTTCTTACGTAAAATAATTATTTTTGGAGTTTATCATTTAAATATTAAAGTTACTATTGATATTATTATTGTTTTTATTGTTATTTTATGTGGGTTATTATTACAATTATTGTGTGTTATTATTATCATGGTTATTATTTTTATTATCATTAGTATTATTTTTATTGTTTAATATTATTATGAATATTGTTTTTATTATTCAATTATTTCATTAGTAGTATTACTTTCAATTGTTAATTTTTATATTATGTATTTTATTAGTGCATGTGTGTGTGTGTAATATCCCGTGTTTTTAGACATTTTTATACTGCATCGGGATATGCAGTGTTAATAATTTTCGTATATAAATTATGATATTTTTATGAGTTGATATGTATTTAAAACCTATTTTAATTATTGTGTATTATTTTAAAGTGCTTTACGTAAAATTTTTCCGAGATTTTTATTTTCGGGGAAATTTTTACGTAAATAATTTATTATTAATTATTTTAAATATATTTACGGACTTGCATGAACTCATACATATTTTAAAATATTAAACACCGTGTATACATGTAATTATTTATTTAATTAGGGTTTAATATTACCCTAATATTTTATTAATTATTTATTAGTTTTATTGTTATTTAATTATTTTTATTTAGTATAAATTATTAAAATATTAAATTATATGTGTGTGGTGTATATTTAATGTGTGTGATTTAATATTATTTTAATATATAGTATAAAGTATATATATATACATATATACATTTAATATTAAACAAATTATAGAGTTTAACTTATTATCAAATTGCCATTATCCCGTTCCTCTCACCCCCGACCGTTTCCCTCACCGTCCGCCGCCTGTCATGTCGATTTCTCACCATTGGTGTGCCGTCCGGTGTGCCACCACCTTCCCCAGCCTCTTTCGCCGCCTGTAGCAGCTGATTCGGGTGCCTGGAAGCCATTTTTGGCCGGAGAAGCCGAAACTTTGGCCACCATCGTTCACGACGTTTTCGGTCACCATTTTCAACACCTCCAGTCTCTTTCTTCTCCTTGAGCTCCGGTGAGTGTGATTCTAGCTTTGGTTTGAGCTGAATTGGTCTTGATTTGCTTAGGTTTCGAATTTTCAATTTCGGCCATATTAGGGTTTTTGATTTTTTTGAACTTCTAATTGATTGATTCATGAAAAATCCCTTCACAAATGTTGATCCTAGTAGCTTAATCTACATGTATGAATTTTTTTGGAATTTTTTGTGATTATTTTGATTTTTGGGTATTTTGAATATTTTAATATTATTTTCTAATTTTCGGAAATTAATTAAATAAATTATGAAATTGTGTTTTATGGTAAATATAGGTGTTGAAATGAATTATAGGAATTTATTTGGAATTTTTGTGAATTTCTATGTATTTATTTTGAATTATTTAAGTTTATGTAATTTTGGGAAATTAAGGTTAATTGTGTTTTAAATTGAAATTAATTGGTTAATTGAGTTTAATTATTGATATTATTGATAAATATGTTGAGAAAATTAATTTTGGATAATTATATAATTTTTGGTGAATTTTTGAAATAATTATAGTATATTTATATATATAGGGGTTGTAGATGAGTGGTTAAGGGGTTGTAGATGAGTGGTGAGCCTGTTTTTCGAAGTGTGTTTCTTTGTAGGGTCGGCTCTACTCTTTGAGTAGAGAGATATCCATTTTACAGGGGATTTTCTGTCGAATCTTTGATAGAATTCTCGTAAAATGTGATATCCGATCGATCCCTAATCCTGTTTCTGTGATTAATATTCTATATTGAGTTCTAGGATTTTCTATTAGGTTTATTCTGATGTCTATTATTTATTTTTTGTCTAGTTGCGTCGAGACCGAGACCTAGTGGACGAGGCCCGTCGGATCCATCTCGTGGAGCGCACTAAGTGTGAGTTGCTATTTTATATATATATGCTTAGGATGCATGCTTTAGAAATATACATTTTATTTGATTAAAATGCATAAATAATGTGATTTGTATTTAAGTATATTTTGGGTTTATTTTTGGTATATATAAAATTATATGCATGTTTTATTAATGAATTATGTTTAAATGTTTTTAATATATTCCTAACTTATTTTTTAATTTAATTGGATTTATTTGATGTATATATACTCGAAATATACCTGGTTACTTTTGGTATATTTCCAGTATATATATGGTTTATGTTGCTATCTTATTTAAGTTCATGCATCATCTATTTTTATGAATGTATGGTTTATATTTTAACGAAGGATATCAATAGAACATGCTACCTAGTGGGCAGCACTAGGACCGAGTACGTACCGGTGCGCTTATAGCAGATAGGTTATATTACTAACCATTTGTGGATATTGATTGGATATGATTATTTGATGTGTGAGATATGGTTTGGAGGTGTGATTGCTGGAGCTCGGTTGACCAAGTGTCTTGGGGCCAATCACACTAAGCAGTCAGACTGCTGGAGCTCGATTGACTTAGTGTCTCGGGGCCAGTCTACTGTCTAAATGGATTAAGTGGATATATTTGGATTAAGTGAGCCTGAATGGCTAGAGTGTTGTCTAACACTGGTTGAGGTTTCGATATCATAGGGTTCTATTTGATCCTTCATAAACTGTGATTTTTAATATAAATATATAAAATGATTTTACTGCATCTGTGTGTATTGCCTGTATAATATAAATATATTATATATATATTATTAATTGTATGCATTTTCATTTAGTATGCATGTATATATATTATAGTAATTCACTTAGTGAGGTATGACTCCCCTCCGTTGACTATTTTTCAGGAGAGTCATCATCTTCAGACCTTAGTAGCAGGCTTGTACGCCGGATTTCTTCCGCCCGGCTTCTTTGTGTAAACTGCTTCCTTGAGTCTTGAGTTTTATTTTATCTAGACACTGCAGTAGTCATTAAATATTTAAAGAGATATTGTATTATATTTGAACTGGATTTGTATTAAAAGATTTATATATATGAAATGATGAGGATGTGATTTAAATCCAGTTGATGCAAATGTTATTATTATATTTATGGTTTTTATTTTCACTGCATTATATATTGTTATTACTATTGCATGTTTATTTTATTTTTAGGCTTGCTACGGGTTCCGGATTCGAAAGAATTCCCGTTCCCTAGCACCGGTCATGGCCCCTGTTTTGGGTCGTGACAGTGTGTGTGTACATATATATGATAGTTTTTTTTTCTTCCTATTCTTTCTTTCTTTCCCTGGTTATCTTATTCTTTTCCCGCAACAGAACCACCCCTCACCGACGTCACCTGCATAATCACCACACACCACGATCACTTCTTCTCCTTCCAGCCATCTTCATCGCCATCAGAGGAGCAACAGAAGCCGCCAGAGCCGCTTGGAGTTGCAGCAGCAACAAGGTTCAACATGTCGTCGGAGACGTTCTCGACGGTGGAGAGGCTTGTGTTCTTTAGCTTGTTCGACTCCTTGAGCTCTGAAGAAGACGGTCCTAAACTTGGTTGAAGCTCAAATCTATCCAATTGTGAGTTTTGTGTAATTTTTTATTTTTTTTTTAACTTGAGTTTGGTTAATTCTTGATAAATTCCTTTTGAAATATTGATCTATGCATCTTAATCTACTCATAGGTATTTTTAGTTTATTTTTCTGATTTTATTTGAATTTTGGTTAATTTTTTGTTATTTTATTATTAATTATTGAATTTTGGTTATTTAATTATTTTAATATGAATTTAATTAATTTAGTGTTATTATAGTATGTTAGTAATTATAATGTTGAGAAATAATTTTTGGATATATATATAATTTTTAGAATATTTTTGTATTATGGAAATATTGGAATTCTATTTTAGAGTTATATTTTTGTTGAAAATATTGGTTAATTATATGTTTTTAGTAATGTTAGAATATTATATATTGATAAAATAATTTTTGTGGTTTTATATAATTTTGAGGAAATTATTTGTATTATGTGATTTTTGATAATATAGGTTAATTATGAGTTTTTTAATGAAAAAAAAAATGAAAATGATTTTGAACTACTAATTGGTATTAAAATGATTTTTTACAAATTATTTACTAGTTTTAACTAATTAATACTAATTTTTGAAAATATAGGTTAATTATGGATTTTTGTTAAAAATATAATCAAATATTATATTTTAAATGATTTTATGATTATATAGAGTATTAAAATGCTTTTTATAAATTATTTGTAATTTTTAATCAATTAATATTAATTTTGAAAATTACATTCAAATATATATTATTTATTATTTTGGTGATAAATATGGGTTTTAAATTAATTTTATTATATATCATTAAACTATTTACATAGTTAATGGTGAATTTAACCATTTTAGGTTAATTATTTGAAAAATTGGTTTTTATGAATATTGTATAATACTTGAGATTTTATTAGTTAATTTGTGATAATTTTGGAATAGTATGTAAATAATAAATTTATTTATTATTTTGACTTAAATGGGTATTTTATTATTTTTATAATGTTAAATTGTGATTTTAATAATTATTTGCAATTTTTGTTAATTTAATTGTAAAATGAAAATTTTATTCCATTTATGAATTTTATTACCAAATATTATTTTAAAATTAGAATTTTATGTTTTAGTTGGAAATAAAGGTTGATAATATTTTTATGGATTTTTGATGATTTTTATTATTTTACTATTTAATATTGTTGATTTGTGATTTGTGAACCTCGGTTGAGGATTTGGGGAGTTTGGGGGTCCCAACCCGAGATGTTGTGTTTTGTGATTTTAGAAGTGTATTTTCTGTGCAGGATCGGCTCTACTTTTATAGGGAGATGTTCGTTTTACAAAGGAGACTCTGTTGAATTTTCGGTAGATTTCTCATAAAACGTGACAACCGATCGAGTCTAGTTTTGGATATTTGATTAAGTCTTTCTATAGTAATCCTAGAAGAGTAAAGTTAAAAGTTTATTCTAATTATTATTATTATTTTATTTTTCTAGTTGCGCTAAGACTGAGGCCTATCAGACCAAGCCTGTCGAGTCTGTCTTATGGAGTGCAAATCAGTGAGTTATTATACTCTATATATATATATATATATATATGCATTGCATTTAGGATGCATGACTTAAGATTTTTCATTTTCACTATATGTTTTAAACGTAATTTAATTTATAACATGATTTGGCATATTTTCGGTTTATTTTTAATATATTTTAATATATATGTTTGCATGTTATCAATATACATTTAGTATATCTTTGGTATATTTAGGGTTTATTTTGATATATGCATGTTATATAATTAGGTATATTTTTAGTATATTTCAAAATAAATACATGTTTTATCTTTGATATATACTTAGCATGTTTTTAGTATATTATTGGTATATATTTGGCATATTTTGTGATTGACTTTGAATTTATTTAGCATATATATGTTGGGTTTCATAATTTAAAAAACGCAGCAAAAATTAAAAATTTGCCAAACCTTAACCTGGATCCAAGTAATTCGATTAATTGATTTAATATTAGGGTTTTCAAATCTTACCACAAGTGTAGAAAAGGCAAGATTTCTGGAAGGCAGAGAGGAGGTTCACTCCGATGACACCTTACCTCGAGCTTTTAATTTTGGTGGTTAGGATTATGACGTCCCTAAAAGAATTTGTCCTCCACAAGCATCCACACGAACAACCCTTGATTAAAATGAAAACTTTGTGTGCTAGCACTTCTCTTGATTTCTCATAAATCAAGAACAAAAAAAAACACTATGTTTTTAGTTTTTCTAAGAGGAGAAAAATGAATTTTGGTGGCTACTGATTGAGTTAGTGAAACTCTAGAGAATATAACATATTTATAGACCTCTAATTAGGGTTTCACTTACCAAAACAACATTTTGGTAATTTCTCAATTATTATTGTTATGATTTTATTTAAATAGAAATAATATTCTATTTATTTAAGATAACCTTTACCTTAAATAAATAAACTATTTATTTATTTCCACAGAGCATATTTGGACTTCTCAAACCTATATCTGTTTTTTGGGCTTATTCTAAGTGTGTGACCTTGTAGGTTCATATGACGTTGACAGTGGGTCTTTAATCTATATTTAAGCCTACAAGTAATAAGTGGCCTTTAGCAAGACATTATGACTACCCAAGTCATGTGAAGTTAATAAACTAACATAACATAATTTATAATAAATATTGTAATCCCTTTATCACATGATATCTTGATTAAATATAAGGCATAGTTTTTGTCATCCTTATATAATTCAATCATATTATTTCTTGGCTCTAAGTAAACTGAGAATGATAAATCTTTAATGATTCACTTTAGCATGGTCATGCATTTTCCTCAGTCTATCTTATTAAGGGGCCTATAGATATCTTACTCAGATTAAATGAGGGACAAATTCCTTCTCAATCACTCACATTCATCACATAACTCAATTTATATCCAACAACAATCTATTTAATTATCTTGTTAAAGACAATGTTAGATTGTGTCAAAATCTATAATAGTTATGTAGAAATCCATGATGATTTTAAGGTCAAAAGACTAAATCAATATTATTATGATGAGAATTACTTATGACAATTATCTATGTAGTATTCTTCTGATGGGTTAATCCAGTACATTATTTCCTAAATAAGTACCTATGAGTTGACTTAATATCTCATATTCATGATCAGTAAAACATAATCATCAATCAACATTATACTAACTATAACATATTGTTATGACCAGGGATAATTTGAATAGAATTCATATTTAATCTAAGGGGTTTTACTATCAAGTCACGTACTTGATGACCTTAGTAAGAATTAACTATTCAAGTAATTATCATAACACAAAATGATAATGAAAAATGCCTCTTTATTAAATAAAATGATAAAGTCAAAACATGTTCATACATGATTGATCTAGTGCATATCACTAATAATATATACTTGAAATATACTTAGTTTATTTTAGGTATATTTATGGTTTATTTTGTTAATATGATCGTTATATGCATTATTTATTTTTCCATATGAATAATGTATTTTAAATGAAGGATATCGATAGAATATGCTACCTAGTGGGCAGTACTAGGATTGTGTACGTACTGGTGCGATAGATTTGGGTTGAGTGAGAATCACTTGTGGTGAAATATGAAATGATTGATTAAAATGTGAAATGATTGATAGTGTGGTTGTTGGAGCTTGGTTGACCAAGTTTCTTGGGGCCAATCACACTGACAGTTTGACTGCTAGAGCTTGGTTGACTTAGTGTCTCGGGGCCAATCTACTGTCTAAAATGGAATAAGTGAATTACCTTAGAATTTAGTGAGCCTGTATGGCTAGAGCGGTATTATTAATTGAGGTTGCGATTAAATAAGGTTCTATTTGATCCTTCATGTATTCAAATAAACATTTTTTGCATTTATTACATATATAAAATAAGAGTTTCACATTTGTGTGAAATGCATGTATATGCATAGATATATATATAAGAATGCCTGACTGTTATGGTTTAGATTGCATGTATTTATATTATAATAATTCATTCAGTGAGGTCTAACCCCCTTTTAACTATTTTTTTTTCAGAAGATCTTATATTTTCAGGCCTTAGTAGTATTGCTCTTCGTTGCTGCTCTTTCGCCCCCGACTAGATTGTGAAAAATGTATATTTAGACTCTGATTTGTATTCTAGAAATTACAGTAGTAGTGTTATTGTATCAGAAGAGTATTATTTTATTCTTGATACTTTGTACCTAGTATATTGGATGAACATCCTTTATTTATGAATTGATATTGAGTATCTATCGATTTGAAAATTTTTAATTCTGTTATATTTTTATTTACATAAATGCATGCATTTTTATTTTTAAGGCTTGCTACAGATTCCGGATTCGAAAGAATTCCCCCTCCCTAGCGTCGGTCATGACTCCCGGTTTGGGTTGTGACATTGACATAGGCGATGTCATGTTTTATGAGAAATCTACCAAAAATTTGACAGAGTCTCCTCTATAAGATGGACATCTTTCTACTAACAGTTGTCACGATCCAAAATAAGGGCCATGACCGTTGCTAGGGAACGGGAATTATTTCGAATCCGGAACCCGTAGCAAGCCAAAAAAATAAAATAAATAAAATAAAACATGCAATAGTAATAAAAATATATAATGCAACGAAAATAAAAATCATAAAATATCACAATAACATTTTCACCAACTGAATTTAAATTAAATACTCATCTCATATATATATATAAACTCTTTTAATACAAATCCAGTTCAAATATAATACAACATTTCTTTAATAATTTAATGACTACTGCAGTGTCTAGATAAAATAAAACTCAAGTTAGCAGTTTACATAAAGAAGCCGGGGCGGAAGAAATCCGGCGTACAGGCCTGCTACTGAGGTCTGAAGACGATGACTTTTCTGAAAAATAATCAACGGAGGGGAGTCAGACCTCACTGAGTGAATTACTATAATATATATACATGCATACTAAATGCCAATGCACACAGTCAAAAGTATATATAATATGTATATATACAGGCAAATACACACAGATGCAAGAAATTCATTTTATATATTTTACTGAAAATCATCGTTTATGAAGGATCAAATAGAACCCTATAATATCGTAACCTCAAACAGTGTTAGATAACACTCTAGCCATACAGGCTCACTTAATCCAAATATATCCACTTAATCCATTTAGACAGTAGACTGGCCTTGAGACACTAAGTCAACCGAGCTCCAGCAGTCTGACTGTCAGTATGATTGGCCCCGAGACACTTGGTCAATCGAGCTCCAGCAATCACACCTCTAAACCATATTTCACACATCAAATAATCATAACCAATAAATATCCACAAATAGGTTAGTAATATAGCCTAAATGCTATAAGCGTACCGGTATGTAATATATCCTAGTGCTGCCCACTAGGTAGCACGTTCTATTGATATCCTTCATTTTAAATATAAATCATACATTCATAAAAATAGATGATGCATGAACTTAAATAAAATAGCAACATAAACCATATATATACTGGAAATATACCAAAGTAAACCAGGTATATTTCAAGTATATATACGTCAAATAAATCCAATTAAATTACAAAATAAACTAAAGATATATTTGAAAACATTTTAAACACAATTCATTAATAAAGCATGCATATAATTTAATATATACCAAAAATAAACCAAAAGTAACTAAAAATAAAATTAAGTACTAATCAAATTATTTATGTATATTTAATCAGAATAAAACATGCATTTCTAAATCATGCACCCTAAAGCATATATATATAAAATAGTAACTCACACTTAGTGCGCTCCACGAGATGGGTCTAACGGGCCTGGTCCACTAGGCCTCGGTCTCGGCGCAACTAAACAAACAATAATAATAGACATCAGAATAAACCTAACAGAAAATCCTAGAACTCGATCTAGAATATTAAACACAAAATCAAAATTAGGGTTCGACCGGACATCACGTTTTACGAGAATTCTACCAAAAATTCGGCAGAACCTCCCCTGTAAAATGGACATCTCTTTACTCAAAGAGTAGAGCCGACCCTGCAAAGAAACAAAAAACAGGCACAACAACTCATCCATAACCCCTCGGTCGGACTCCAAACGACAGTCTACCGACCGGGGTCCACAATTACAGAATAATTTTAAAAATACCAAAAATACCCTTATAACATAGAAATTCATTTTATAAGTAGAAATTACATAATTAACCTTTAAACACAGTAAAAATCGATAAAAACTCATTTTATTAGTAAAATCGTATATTATATATATAATTGAAAATAATTCACGAAAAATAGTTTTAATTAGTTAAAAATACCAAATAATTTGTAGAAATCATTTTTATACCTTAAATAACTATTAAAACCAATTAAATTACATTTTTAGCCAATCTCGTGCAAAATTACCAAAATGCCCCTATATATATAAATATACTATAATTACTTCAAAAATTCACCAAAAATAGTATAATTATCCAAAATTAATTTTTCTCAACATATTTATCAATAATATCAATAATTAAACTCAATTTACCAATAAATTTCAATTAAAAACACAATTAACCTAATTTTCCCAAAATTACATAAACCTAAATAATTCAAAATAAATACATAGAAATTCATAAAAATTCCAAATAAATTCCTATAATTCATTTCAACACCTATAATTATCATAAAACACAATTTCATAATTTAATTAATTAATTTCCGAAAATTTGAAAATAATATTAAAATATTCAAAAATACCCAAAAATCAAAATAATCTCCAAAAATTCACACATGTAGATTAAGCTAAGGGGAACAACATTTGTAAAGGAATTTTTCATGAATCAATCAAATTGAAGTTCAAAAAAATCAAGAACCCTAATAGGCCGAATTCGAAAAATCGAAACCTAAGCAAATCAAGACCATTTTAAGTGAAACAAAGCTTAGAATCACACTTACCGGAGCTCAAGGAGAAGAAAGAGACCGGCGGTGTCAAAAACAGTGGCCGAAAACATCGTGAACGACGTTGCTCCCACTTTTGGCTTCTCCGACCAAAATCGACCTCCAGACGCCAAAAACGGCTGCAACAGGCGGCGGAAGAGGCTGAGGATGGAGGTGGCACGCTGGACGGCACACCAACGGCAAGAAATCGACGTGACAGTGGTTGGATCGATGATGGGGACAGTCGGGGATGAAGGAGATGCTCGGGTGGCAATTTGGTAATTATATCAAACTTTAATTTTTTATTAAATATTAAATGTATATATGTATATATATATACTTTATACTATATATTAAAATAATATTGAATTACACACGTTAAATATACACCACACACTTATAATTTAATATTTTAATAATTTAATACTCCTAAAAATAATTAATTAATATTAAAATAAATTAATAAATAATAAAATATTAGGATAATATATTAATTAAACCCTAATTAAATAAATAAGTACACATATACACGTTATCTAGTATTTTAAAATATGTATGAGTTCATGCAAGTCTGTAAATCTATTTAAAATAATTAATAGTAAATTATTTACGTGAAAATTTCCCTGAAAATGCAAGTCTCGGGAAAATTTTACGTAAAACACTTAAAATAATAATAAACAATTAAAAATTCAATTTAAATTAAATAAAAGCTCATGAAATATCAATATTATATAATAGAATTATTAACACTGCATATCTCGATGCAGTATAAAAATATTTAAAAATACGAGATATTACAGTCTTCCCCCCTTACAAGAATTCGTCCTCGAATTCCAGAAAAGAGGATCAAGAAGGAAAGAGATACGGGTAAGAAGCTCGCATCTCAGCTTCAGTCTCCCACGTATGCTCCTCGACTCTGTTGCTACGCCACAGAACCTTGACCATCGGAATCTGCTTCGAACGCAACTGTCGAACTTGATAATCAACGATCGCCACAGGTTCTTCCACAAACGTCAAATATTCACTCTCTTCTACACTATCGGGCTGCAACACGTGTGAAGGGTCTGAGATATACTTCCTCAGCATCGAGATATGAAATACTAGATGCACTGTGACATACTCGGAGGCAAATCCAAACCGATATGCAACAGTGCCAACTCTCTCCAAAATCTCAAACGGTCTAATATATCTCGGTACTAACTTACCCTTCCTGCCAAATCTCATCACACCCTTCATCGGAGATACCTTTAGAAAAATGAAATCTCCAACCTAAACCTCCACATCTCTGTGCCTAGGATCCGCATAACTCCTTCCTGCCTGCTAACTGCGGTCTTTAATCTGCGCTTAATCATTGCGACTTTCTCTGTAGCATCCTGAACCATCTCAGGTCCAGTCAAAGCTCTCTCACCAATCTCATCCCAACTCAACGGGGATCTACACTTCCTTCCATATAATGCCTCGTATGGTGCCATGTCAATACTGCTATGGTAGCTGTTATTATATGCAAACTCAACGAGTGGCAAATGATCATCCCAGCTACCTCCCAAATCCAGGACACACATCCTCAACATATTCTTCCAATGTCTGGATCATCCTCTTAGACTGACCATTTGTCTGAGGATGAAAAGCAGTACTGAAGGTCCAACCTAGTGCCCATCACTTCCTATAACTTCTGCCAAAAATGAGAAGTAAACACTGAACCTCTATTTGACATAATGGACACAGGTACTCCATGAAGGCACACAATATGCTTCACATATGGCTTCGCCAATCTGGCAACTGAATAAGTTGGCTTTCACAGGTAGGAAATGTGCAGACTTCATCAATCTGTCTACAATCACCCAGATGGAATCGTATCCGTCCTTTGAAAGAGGTAAACCGACCACAAAATCAATAGCTATCCTTTCCCACTTCCACTTAGGAATAGGAAGAGGCTGAAGCTTCCCAGAAGGCTTCTGATGTTCAGCTTTCACTTGCTGACATGTCAGACACTTAGCAACATAATCAGTGACATCTTTCTTCAATCCATCCCACCAGTATAAATCTCTGATACTGTGGTACATCTTAGTAACACCCGGATGAACACTGTAAGCTGTAGAGTGTGCTTCCTCTAAAATCTCCTCTCTCAAGTCATCCACATCAGGAACACACAATCTACCACTGATCCACAACACACCCATCATCATCAAGTGTGAAATTAGTGAACTTCCCTACTTCTGACATTCTCTGCAAGCTCTTCTAGAATAGGATCTCGGCTCTGAGCTGCTTTAATCCTTTCCCTCAGTATATATCGTACTTTAAACTGAGCTAGTAGTCCACCAGATCTACTAAGCTTCATCATCAGACCTTGATCCACCAACAGATGCAACTCCTGGATCAATGGTCTCCTCTCAACACTGATGTGAGCAAGACTTGCCTGAGGACTTTCTACTCAAGGCATCTGCTACCACATTAGCTTTACCCGGATGATATAGAATCTCACAGTCGTAATCCTTCAACAATTCCAACCATCTTCTCTACCTCAAATTCAAATATCTCTGCTAAAAAATGTACTTAAGGCTCTTGTGATCAGTAAATATCTCACAAGTCACCCTTTCAGATAATGTCTCCAAATCTTCAAAGCAAAGATCACTGCAGCCATTTCTAGGTCATGTGTGGGATAGTTCTGCTCATGCTCTTCAACTGCCTCGAAGCATAGGCTATCACCCTTCCATTCTGCATTAACACACAACCAAGGCCAATTCTAGAGGCATCACAGTAAACTGTGAACTTATCCACACTATTAGGCAAAGCTAACACTGGCGTTGTGGTCAACTTCTCCTTCAACAACTGAAAACTATTCTCACAAGCTTCTGACCACTCGAATCTAACATTCTTCTGAGTCAAGCGAGTCATAGGGGCTGCTATTCTGGAAAAATCTTACACAAACTGCCTATAATACCAGGCTAAACCCAAAAAACTTCGAATCTCTGTAACAGAAGTCGGTCTAGGCCACTCAGACACTACTTCAATCTTCTGTGGATCAACCTGAATACCTTCTTTAGACACTACGTATCCAAGAAAAGAAACACTCTCCATCCAGAAATCATACTTCGAGAATTTAGCATAAAGCTGATGATCTCTCAGTGTCTGTAGTACAATCCTCAAGTGATATACATGCTCCTCCATACTCCTCGAATAAACCAGTATATCATCGATGAAGAGTACCATAAACTGATTAACATATGGTCTGAATACCCTATTCATCAGGTCCATAAAAGCTGCTGGTGCATTAGTCAAACCAAAAGACATCACCAGAAACTCATAATGGCCATATCTAGTGCGGAATGTCGTCTTAAGAACATCGGCTTCACTAATCCACAGCTGATGATAACCCGACCTCAAGTCAATCTTAGAAAAGAACTGTGCACCCTATAGCTGATCAAACAAGTCATCTATCCTCGGGAGAGGATACTTGTTCTTCACTGTCACCTTGTTAAGTTCTCTGTAGTCAATGCCACAGTCTCAGGGTGCCATCCTTCTTCTTCACAAACAGGACTGGTGCACCCCAAGGAGAAACACTAGGTCTGATGAAACCTTTATCCAATAACTCTTGCAACTGCTCCATCAACTCTTTCAACTCTGCAGGAGCCATTCTGTAGGGTGGGCATAGATATAGGAGTAGTACCTGGAACCATATCTATACAGAACTCTATCTCTCTGTGAGGTGGTAAACCTGGCAAGTCCTCAAGAAAAACATCAGGAAACTCACAAGCAACAGGAACATCTGTGAGTGACAACTTCTCCACTGAAGTATCTCTGACCAATGCCAATATCCCTGACATCCTTTCCTCAACAACTTCCTAGCCGTAATAGCAGAAATAATATTCTGAGGTGCTGAACTCCTATCACCCACAAACTTAAAATCTTCTTCACCAGGAATTCTGAAAGTCACCTCTTTATTCCTATAATCTACCATGGCATAGTGCTGAGATAACCAATCCATTCCCAGAATAACATCAAATTCCATCACATCCAACAAAATCAAATCAGCAGATAATTCTCTATCTCCCACAAGAACTGGACAACCAAAAAGAACAATATCGGTGTCCAAGGAATCACTCAGAGGAGTGGCAACAGACAAAGGAAAAGCCATCCTCAAAGCTTGCCAACAAGATTTAGAAGCAAAAACGGGAGAAACAAACGAATGCATGGCACCCGGATCAAACAAAAACCCAAGCATCCAGGTAACAAACAGAAACAATACCTGCCATGACTGCATAGATGCCTGAGCATCCTACTGAGTGAGATGAAAGACTCTGGCCTGTCCTCGACCTCCCTGCTAACTGGTAGAAGCCTAGCCAACACCTTTGGCACCTCCTCTAGTACCTCTACCACGACTCTGCTGTGGTACAAGTTGAGTGGAACTCTGATGCTGGGCTGGAGGTAACTGAAATGGCATGGGTGCAACACTAGCAATCGACTGCTATGGGAATCGTGGAATCTGTGGCTGCTGATACCCCGAGTAAGGACACGATCTAGCAAAATCTCCTGTCTGCCCGCATCTGAAGCATGTCAGTGGTGTCAGATAACATGGTCCCTGATGGACTCTACCGTAGGTCTGGCATACACTGGCTGTTGATCCAGAACTACGACCACTGCTGCTGCTCGAAGCACCTAACCCAAATCTAAATGATCTACACTGACCTCCACGACCATGTCTACTACTCCGATGCACTCGCTGTTGCTGCCTCTGACTCTGCTGAGTTGGACCTCGCTACTGACTACTCGAATCAACATGAAAACTCGAATACGGAGTAGCCTGCAATCCACTCGACTGAACTCCCAACTGGTAATAATCAGGCATCGCTCCCTGCTTAACTAGCCTCAGCTCAATCTCTTTGGCTAACTCAATCACAGACTCAAGAGTAAGGCCTGCTGTAGGCATACTAGCAAATGCAGAACCCAAACCAGTAACGTAGGTAGTGACAGCGAAGTACTGGTCTCGCATAAGATCCTCTACATACCTACCCAGTCGAAGAAACTCTCGGGTGTACTCCTCTACAAATCGATCACCGTAAGAAATGCTGGTCAAACGGAGATGATAACTCATACGAAGAGGCTCTGGACAGAATCTCCTCATAAATCGCTCTCTGAACTGAGCCCAGGTCATCGTCATCATATAAGGCTGGATCATCTGAATAAACCAGTCTAGAGATGGTCCCTCAACAGATAGCTCAACAATCATGATACATTGATACTCGGTGTGAGCAGTCCGAGTCCGAGTCTTGATCGTATGCAGAAAATCTAATGGATCAAAAGTATCGTCAAAAGCAATCCTGCTAACTCTGGCATAGAACAAAGCTGCCTCAGGGTCAAACATACCCTACTGATAGTAATTGTGATATTTATGATTTTTATTTCTACTGCATTATATATTGTTATTACTATTACATGTTTTTATTTTATTTATTTTATTTTTTTGGCTTGCTACGGGTTCCGGATTCGAAAGAATTCCCATTCCCTAGCGCCGGTCATGGCCCCTATTTTGGGTCATGACAAAGTTGGTATCAGAGCAGAGTTCTGTGTCAGGGCTTAGTTATATGAGTTGTGGCCCTAGTTTTCAGAGTTGTGTTTTCTTTTGGTAACTACTGCAGTGAATTAGGTTCGAGTATGTCTTGATAAGTATTCCTTGCTTTAGTTTTCTTACCTTAACTCTCCGTTGCTTATTTTATTTGAATCTTTCCGTTTGTCTTTTCAGAATGAGGAGGCGAACGTGTGTCGCTCCACCAGTCATTGAGGCCGAGGATGATGAGTCTTTTCAGGACGAGGTTTTACCTCATGAGCAAGCCAGTTAGACATAGAGGTCGTGGCAGAGGTAGACCTCGAGGAGCATCAGGTCACCGTAGGCAGAGAGAGTTACAGGACGAGGAGCCTGTAGAGCCTGAGTTTGATGTTCCTGTGCCTCCAGTTGTTCAGCCTGTTCAGTAATATAGCCTAAATGCTATAAGCGTACCGGTACGTACTCGGTCCTAGTGCTGCCCACTAGGTAGCACGTTCTATTGATATCCTTCATTTTAAATATAAATCATACATTCATAAAAATAGATGATGGCATGAACTTAAATAAAATAGCAACATAAACCATATATATACTGGAAATATACCAAAGTAACCAGGTATATTTCGAGTATATATACGTCAAATAAATCCAATTAAATTACAAAATAAACTAAAGATATATTTGAAAACATTTTAAACACAATTCATTAATAAAGCATGCATATAATTTAATATATACCAAAAATAAACCAAAAGTAAACTAAAAATAAACTTAAGTACTAATCAAATTATTTATGCATATTTAATTAGAATAAAACATGCATTTCTAAATCATGCACCCTAAAGCATATATATATAAAATAGTAACTCACACTTAGTGCGCTCCACGAGATGGGTCCGACGGGCCTGGTCCACTAGGCCTCGGTCTCGACGCAACTAAACAAACAATAATAACAGACATCAGAATAAACCTAACAAAAAAATCCTAGAACTCGATTTAGAATATTAAACACAAAATCGAAATTAGGGTTCGACAGGACATCACATTTTACGAGAATTCTATCAAAAATTCGGCAGAACCTCCCCTGTAAAACGGACATCTCTTTACTCAAAGAGTAGAGCCGACCCTGCAAAGAAACACACTTCAAAAAACAGCACAACAATTCATCCACAACCCCTCGGTCGGACTCTAAACGACAGTCTACCGACCGGGGGTCCACAATTACATAACAATTTCAGAAATACCAAAAATACCCTTATAACATAGAAATTTATTTTATAAGTAGGAAATTACATAATTACCTTTAAACACAGTAAAAATTGATAAAAACTCATTTTATTAGTAAAATCGTATATTATATATATAATTGAAAATAATTCACGAAAAATAGTTTTAATTAGTTAAAAATACCAAATAATTTGTAGAAATCATTTTTATACCTTAAATAACTATTAAAACCAATTAAATTACATTTTTAGCCAATCTCGTGCAAAATTACCAAAATGCCCCTATATATATAAAATACTATAATTACTTCAAAATTCACCAAAAATAGTATAATTATCCAAAATTAATTTTTCTCAACATATTTATCAATAATATCAATAATTAAACTCAATTTACTAATAATTTCAGTTAAAAACACAATTAACCTAATTTTCCCAAAATTACATAAATCTAAATAATTCAAAATAAATACATAGAAATTCATAAAAATTTCAAAATAAATTCCTATAGTTCATTTCAACACCTATAATTATCATAAAACAAAAATTTTCATAATTTAATTAATTAATTTCCGAAAATTTGAAAATAATATTAAAATATTCAAAAATACCCAAAAATCAAAATAATCTCCAAAAATTCCAAAAAAAATCACACATGTATATTAAGCTAAGGGAAACAACATTTGTGAAGGAATGTTTCATGAATCAATCAAATTGAAGTTCAAAAAAATTAAGAACCCTAATAGGCCGAATTCGAAAAAATCAAAACCTAAGCAAATCAAGACAATTTTAAGTGAAAAAAGCTTGGAATCACACTCACCGGAGCTCAAGGAGAAGAAAGAGACTGGTGGTGTCGAAAACGGTGGCCGAAAACGTCGTGAACGACGTTGCCTCCCACTTTCACCAGCTTCTCCGACCAAAATCGACCTCCAGACGTCGGAAACAGCTGCAACAGGCAGCGGAAGAGGCTGAGGAAGGAGGTGGCATGCCGAACGGCACACCAATGACAATAAATCGACGTGACAGTGGTCGGATCAATGATGGGGACAGTCGGGGATGAAGGAGATGCTCGGGTGGCAATTTGGTAATTATATCAAACTTTAATTTTTTGTTAAATATTAAATGTATATATGTTATATATATATATACTTTATACTATATATTAAAATCATATTAAATTACACACATTAAATATACACCACACACTTATAATTTAATATTTTAATAATTTAATACTCCTAAAAATAATTAATTAATATTAAAACAAATTAATAAATAATAAAATATTAGGGTAATATTAATTAACCCTAATTAAATAAATAAGTACACATATACACGTTATCTAGTATTTTAAAATATGTATGAGTTCATGCAAGTCCATAAATCTATTTAAAATAATTAATAGTAAATTATTTACGTGAAAAATTTCTCCGAAAATGCAAGTTCCGGGAAAATTTTACGTAAGCACTTAAAATAATAATAAACAATTAAAAATTCAATTTAAATTAAATAAAAGCTCATGAAATATCAATATTATATAATAAAATTATTAACACTGCATATCCCGATATAGTATAAAAAATATTTAAAAACACGGGATATTACAACAGTAGAGTCATTTCTGAATGCAAACACACTTCAAAAATTATAGCACCCAAAATCCCAGATTGGGCGCCCCCCCTCCTTCGAATTAAAATTATTGCCCAATCGATAACCAATTCATCAAAAATCAATAATATAATAAAAAATATTAAAAATCACTAAAATCCATAAAAATAAATAAAATATTATAATTCAAATTTATTTAAATAATAAAAGCATCAAAGATATTTATTTTTAAAATAAGTAATAAATCCTAAGTATAATTAAATAATATTAATAAAATTCTTTTTTCAACTATTCAAAATTAAATAGATAAATTATCAATAATTATTTAAATTTCTCAAATATATAATAAAAATAGCTAAAAATCCATTTAATCATAAAAATAATAAATAAAATTATTATTTGAATATATTTCCAAAAATTATTATTAATTAGCTAAAAAATAGTAAATAATCATAAAAATTATTTTAATGCTATTTATTACTAAAAAATTATCCAAACCATAATAATTAAACAATAATTTCAATTAAAATACAAAATTTACAAATTTATACTAATTTTTCCTAAAATCCAATTTTACATAAACATTCAAAAATTCATAATAAATAATCGGAACATAATTACAATAAATTTTCCTTCACAAAATATGCTTAAAATAATTAGTAGAATATATTAAAAATATAATTTTCCCGAGCTTGAAACAATATGTGAACAATAACCACGAGCCAAGAAATTTAAATTTTTTAGAAAAATAAATAAAAATTAGCTTTCTCACATTCTTTACAACAATTAATCTCAAAACAAAAATAGCTAGTAAAATCAAATAAAGGATTAAAATAAAAAAACTCAAAATATTAAAAATAGAATATATAAAAATGGAATAGTTAAACTCGAAACGGTTTGAAGATTTGAGAAGCTCGGAGGATGAGCTTCCAAAAGAGACCAACCTCATGCCTTGAGGAGGTGGTTGATAGTGATGGTTGGTGGTGGTTGTTGTTGGTTTATAGAGAAAGGGAAAGAAAAATAAAGAAGAATATTAAAATATTTAAATACTCTAAATTATCACTATTCATAAATAATAATATCATAAAATAATTAAATAATAATCAATACTAAGAATCTCACAATTTGATTTAAATAAATAATTAACTAAAATAATAATTAAAACTCAATTATTCTCACCCACAAAATATATATATACACAATATTAAAATACACTACACCAATAGTTCACAATAATAAAAATAAAAATATTAAAATAATATTGCATGCACGTTTTCTACTTTTGGTAAATCATTATTTTTTTTTGGTGAAAAGACAAAATTGTAATATCCCGTGTTTTTAAATATTTTTACACTGTACCGGGATATGCAGTGTTAATAATTTTTGTGTATATATTACGATATTTTTACGAGTTGATATGTATTTAAAATCTATTTTAATTATTGTGTATTATTTACAGTGCTTTACATAAAATTTTCCCGAGACTTTTATTTTCGGGGAAATTTTCACGTAAATAATTTATTATTAATTATTTTAAATATATTTTCGGACATGCATGAACTCATACGTATTTTTAAATACTAAACACCGTGTATATGTGTACCTATTTATTTAATTAGGGTTTAGTATATTACCCTAATATTTTATTAATTAATTATTTGTTATTTAATTATTTTTAATTAATATTAAATTTTAAAATATTAAATATTAAGTGTGTGGGTGTATTTTTTTCAATATTTTATTAAAATTATTATTTTTATTATTTTTCTTTTTTCTTTTTTCTTTTTCTTTTCTTTTTCTTTTCTTTTCTTCTTCCCTTCTCTTCTTCCTTCCCATGCCCGATCACCAAACCACCGCTGCAACTGTCGTTCCCCTAATCGTCAGTGTGCCGCCAGCAGCTCCGCCTTCCCCAGCTAGCTGCTCCGCTGCCCCAAGCTCCTTCCCCGGCGTCGGCTAACCCTATTTTCCCCCCATTTTGGCCGAAACTTCCTCTCCTCGCCGTCGACCACGATTCCGGCCACCATTTTCGAAACCGTCAGTCTCTTCTTCTCCTTGAGCTCCGGTGAGTGTGATTCTAAATTTTTTTTGAGCTGATTAGTCCTTGATTTGCTTAGGTTTTGAATTTTCAATTTCGGCCATATTATGGTTTTTGATTTTTTTGAGCTTCAATTTGATTGATTCATGAAAAAATCCCTTCACAAATGTTGTTCCCATTAGATTAATCTACATGAATAATTTTTTGTGGAATTTTTGGGAATTATTTTGATTTTTGGGTATTTTTGAATATTTTAATATTATTTTCTAATTTTCGAAAATTAATTAAATAAATTATGAAATTGTGTTTTATGGTTAAATTAGGTGTTGAAATGAATTATAGGAATTTATTTGGAATTTTTATGAATTTCTATGTATTTATTTTGAATTATTGAAGTTTATGTAATTTTGGGAAATTAGGATTAATTGTGTTTTAATTGAATTTAATTGAAAAATTGAGTTTAATTATTTATATTATTGATAAATATGTTGAGAAAATTAATTTTGGATAATTATACTATTTTTGGTGAATTTTTGAAGTAATTATAGTATATTTATATATATAGGGGTATTTTGGTAATTTTACCCTAAATTGACTAAAAATGTAATTTAATTGGTTTTAATGATTATTTAAGGTATAAAAATGATTTCTATAAATTATTTGGTATTTTTAACTAATTAAAACTATTTTTCGTGAATTATTTTCAATTATATATATAATATACGATTTTTCAAATAAAATGAGTTTTTATTGGTTTTTAATATGTTTAAAGGTTAATTACGTAATTTCTACTTATAAAATGTATTTCTATGTTATAAGGGTATTTCAGTATTTTTAGAATTATTTTGTGATTGTGGACCCCGGTCGATAGACTGTAGTTTGGAGTCTGACCGAGGGGTTGTGGTTGAGTAGTTGAGCCTGTATTTTGAAGTGTGTTTTCTTTGCAGGGTCAGCTCTACTCTTTGAGTAGATAGATGTTCGTTTTACAGGGGAGGTTCTGTCGAATTTTTGATAGAATTCTTGTAAAACGTGATATCCGGTATAATTTCTGATTCTGTGTTTGATACTCTAGATCGAATTCTAGGTTTTTCTGTTAGGTTTATTCTAATGTCGGTTATTTATTGTTTGTTTAGTTGCGTCGAGACCGAGGGCTAGTGGACTAGGTCCGTCGGACCTATCTCGTGGAGCGCACTAAGGTGAGTTACTATTTTATGTATATGTGCTTAGGATGCATGATTTAGAAATATACGATTTATTTTGATTAAAATGCATAAATAATGTGATTTGTATTTAAGTATATTTTTGGTTTATTTTTAGTTTATTTTTGGTATATCTTAAAGTATATGCATGTTTTGTAAATAAAATATATTTAAAATGTTTTTAAATATATTTCTAGCTTATTTTACAATTTGATTGGATTTATTTGACGTATATATACTCGAAATATACCTGGTTTACTTTTGGTATATTTCCAGTATATATATGGTTTATATTGTTATTTTATTTAATTTCATGCATCATTTATTTTTACGAATGAATGTTTTATATTTATTATTGAAGGATATCAATAGAACGTGCTACCTAGTGGGCAGCACTAGGACCGAGTACGTACCGGTTCGCCTATAGCATTTAGGCTATATTACTAACCATTTGTGGATATTGATTGAAATTGATAATTTGATGTGTGAGATATGGTTTGGAGGTGTGATTGCTGAAGCTCGGTTGATCAAGTGTCTCAGGGCCAATCACACTGACAGTCAGACTGCTGGAGCTCGGTTGACTTAGTGTCTCGGGGCCAGTCTATTGTCTAAATGGATTAAGTGATATATTTGGATTAAGTGAGCCTGTATGGCTAGAGTGTTGTCTAACACTGTTTGAGGTTTCGATATCATAGCGTTCTATTTGATCCTTCATGAAACTGTGATTTTTAATAAAAAATATATAAAATGATTTTTCTGCATCTGTGTGAATTTGCCTGTATATATACATATTATATATATACTATTGACTGTATGCATTGTCATTTAGTATGCATGTATATATATTATAGTAATTCACTCAGTGAGGTCTGAGTCCCCTTCGTTGACTATTTTTCAGGAGATTCATCATCTTCAGACCTCAGTAGCAGGCCTGTACGTCGGATTTCTTCCGCCCTGGCTTCTTTGTGTAAACTACTTCCCTGAGTCTTGAGTTTTATTTTATCTAGACATTGCAGTAGTCATTAAATATTTAAAGAGATGTTGTATTATATTTGAACTGGATTTGTATTAAAAGAGTTTATATATATATGAAATGATGAGGATTTGATTTAAATCTAGTTGGTGGAAATGTTATTATTATATTTATGATTTTTATTTCCGTTGCAGTATATATTATCATTATTATTGCATGTTTATTTTTATTTTTTAGGCTTCCTACGGGTTCCAGATTCGAAAGAATTCCCGTTCCCTAGCGCTGGTCATGGCCCCTGTTTTGGGTCGTGACCAAGTTGGTATCAGAGCGGAGTTCTGTGTCAGGGCTTAGTCTTGTGAGTCGTGGCCCTAGTTTTAAAGTTGTGTTTTCTGTTGAACTATTGCAGTGAATTAGGTTCGAGTACGCCTTGATAAGTATTCCTTGCTTTAATTTTCAGCGTTATTCCTCCGTTGTTTGTTTTGTCTGAATCTTTCTATTTTTCTTTTCATAATGAGGAGGCGAGCGTGTGTCGCTCCACCGGTCATTGAGGCCAAGGATGATGAGTCTTTTCAGGATGAGGTTTTACCTCCTGAGCAGCCAGTTAGACGTAGAGGTCATGGCAGAGGTAGACCTCGAGGAGTGGCAGGTCGCCGTAGGCAAAGAGAGTTACAGGACGAGGAGCCTGTTGAGCCTGAGTTTGATGTTCCTATTCCTCCAGTTGTTCAGCCTGCCTATCAACAGGGTATGTCTGACCCTGAGGGAGCTTTGTTCTATGCCCGAGTTGGCAGGATTGCTTTCGATGGTACTTCCGATCCGTTAGACTTTCTGCATGCGATTGAGACTCAGACTCGAACTGCTCATATCGAGTACCAACGGATCATGATCATCGAGTTGTCTATCGAGGGACCAGCCTTAGATTGGTTTATTCAAATGATCTAGCCTTACATGATGACGATGACCTAGGCTCAATTTAGAGAGTGATTTATGAGGAGATTCTGTCCATAGCCTCTTCGTATGAGCTATCGTCTTCGACTGACCAGTATTTCTCATGGAGATCGATTTGTAGAGGAGTAAACCCAAGAGTTCCTTCGTCTAGGTAGATATGCAGAGGATCTGATGCGAGACCAGTATTTCGCGGTCACTACCTACGTTACTGGTTTAGGTTCTGCTTTTGCTGGTATGCCTACAGCAGGCCTTACTCTCGAGTCTGTGATTGAGTTGGCCAAGGAGATTGAGCTGAGGCTAGTTAGGCAGGGAGCGATGCCTGATTATTACCAGCTGGGAGTTCAGTCGAGTGGATTGCAGGCTACTTCGTATTCGAGTTTTCATGTGGGTTCGAGTAGTCAGCAGCGAGGTCCGACTCAGTAGAGTCAGAGACAGCAGCAACGAGTGCATCAGAGCAGTAGACATGGCCATGGAGGTCAGTGTAGATCGTTCAGATTTGGGTCAGGTGCTTCGAGCAGTAGCAGTGGTCGTAGTTCTGGATCAGCGGCCAGTGTTTGCCAGACCTGCGGTAGATTCCATCAGGGACCATGTTATCTGACACCGCTAACATGCTTTAGATGCGGGCAGACAGGACATTTTGCTAGATCGTGTCCTTATTCCAGGTATCAGCAGCCACAGATTCCGCGATTCCCATAGCAGTCGATTGCTAGTGCTGCACCCGTGCCATTTCAGTTACCACTAGCTCAGCATCAGAGTTCCACTCAGCTTGTTCCACAGCAAAGTCATGGTAGAGGTATTAGAGGAGGTGCCAGAGGTGTTGGTCAGGCTTCTACCAGTCAGTAGGGAGGTCGAGGATAGACCAGAGTTTTCCATCTCACTCAGCAGGATGCTCAGGCATCTAATGCAGTCGTGGCAGGTATTGTTTCTGTTTGTTACCTGGATGCATGGATTTTTTTTGATCTGGGTGCCACGCATTCATTTGTTTCTCATGTTTTTGCTTTTAAATCTTGTTGGCAAGCTTCGAGGATGGCTATTCCTTTGTCTGTTGCCACTCCTCTGAGCGATTCCTTGGACACCGATATTGTTCTTTCTGGTTGTCCAGTTCTCGTGGGAGGTCGAGAATTACCCGTTGATTTGATTTTGTTGGATGTGATGGAGTTTGATGTTATTTTGGGTATGGATTGGTTATCTCAGCACTATGCCATGGTAGATTACAAGAATAAAGAGGTGACTTTCAGAATTCCTGATGAAGGAGAATTTAAGTTTGTTGGTGATAGGAGTTCAGCACCTCAGAATCTTATTTCTGCTATTATGGCTAGGAAGTTATTGAGGAAAGGTTTTCAGGGATATTTGGCATTGGTAAGGGATACGTCAGTGGAGAAGTTGTCACTCACATATGTTCCTGTTGGTTGTGAGTTTCCTGATGTTTTTCCCGAGGAGTTGTCAGGTTTACCACCTCACAGAGAGATTGAGTTTTGTATAGATGTGGTTCCAGGTACTACTCCTATATCTATGCCACCCTATAGAATGGCTCCTGCAGAGTTGAAAGAGTTGTAGGAGCAGTTGCAAGAGTTATTGGATAAGGGTTTCATCAGACCCAGTGTTTCTCCTTGGGGTGCACCAGTCCTGTTTGTGAAGAAGAAGGATGGTACCCTGAGACTGTGCATTGACTACAGAGAGCTGAATAAGGTGACAATGAAGAGCAAGTATCCTCTCTCGAGGATAGATGACTTGTTTGATAAGCTACAGGGTGCACAGTTCTTTTCTAAGGTTGACTTGAGGTCGGGTTATCATCAGTTGCGAATTAGTGAAGCCGATGTTCCTAAGATAACATTCCGCACTAGATATGGCCATTATGAGTTTCTGGTGATGTCTTTTGGTTTGACTAATGCACCAGCAGCTTTTATGAACCTGATGAATAGGGTATTTAGACCATATGTGGATCAGTTTGTGGTAGTCTTCATTGATGATATACTGGTATATTTGAGGAGTATGGAGGAGCATGTATATCACTTGAGGATTATACTACAGACATTGAGAGATCATTAGCTTTATGCTAAATTCTCGAAGTGTGATTTCTGGATGGAGAGTGTTTCTTTTATTGGACACGTAGTGTCTAAAGAAGGTATTCAGGTTGATCCACAGAAGATTGAGGTAGTGTCTGAGTGGCCTAGACCGACTTCTATTACTGAGATTCAAAGTTTTCTGGGTTTAGCCGGGTATTATAGGCGGTTTGTGCAGGATTTTTCCAGAATTGCAGCCCCTATGACTCGCTTGACTCAGAAGAATGTTAGATTCAAGTGGTCAGAAGCTTGTGAGAATAGTTTTCAGTTATTGAAGGAGAAGTTGACCACAGCGCCTGTGTTAGCTTTGCCTAATAGTGTTGATAAGTTCACAGTTTACTGTAATGCCTCTAGAGTTGGCCTTGGTTGTGTGTTGATGCAAAATGGAAGGGTGATAGCCTATGCTTCAAGGCAGTTGAAGAAGCATGAGCAGAACTATCCTACACATGACCTTGAGATGGCTGTAGTGATCTTTGCTTTGAAGATTTGGAGACATTATTTGTACGGGGTGACTTGTGAGATATTTACTAATCATAAAAGCCTTAAGTACATTTTCCAATAGAGAGATTTGAATCTGAGGCAAAGGAGATGGTTGGAATTGTTAAAGGATTATGATTGCGAGATCTTATATCATCCGGGTAAGGCTAATGTAGTAGTAGATGCCTTGAGTAGAAAGTCCTCAGGTAGTCTTGCTCACATCGGTGTTGAGAGGAGACCATTGATCCAGGAGTTGCATCTGATGGTGGATCAAGGTCTGATGATGAAGATCAGTAGATCAGGTGGACTGCTAGCTTAGTTTAAAGTGCGATATGTACTGAGGGATAGGATTAAAGCAGCTCAGAGCCGAGATCCTATTCTGGAAGAGCTTGCAGAGAATGTTCGAGCAGGGAAGTTCACTAATTTCACACTCGATGATGATGGTGTGTTGTGGATCAGTGGTAGATTGTGTGTTCCTGATGTGGATGATTTGAGAGAAGAGATCCTAGAGGAAGCACATTCTACAGCCTATAGCGTACATCCGGGTGTTACTAAGATGTACCATAGTATCAAAGACTTATACTGGTGGAATGGATCGAAAAAGGATGTCGTTGATTATGTTGCTAAGTGTCTGACGTGTCAGCAAGTGAAAGCCAAACATCAGAAGCCTTCTGGGAAGCTTCAGCCTCTTCCTATTCCCGAGTGGAAGTGGGAAAGGATAGCTATGGATTTTGTGGTCGGTTTACCTCATTCGAAGGATGGATACGATTCCATCTGGGTGATTGTAGACAGGTTGACGAAGTCTGCACATTTCTTACCTGTGAACGCCACTTATTCTGTAGCTAGATTGGCGAAGTTGTATGTGAAGCATATTGTGTGCCTTCATGGAGTACCTGTGTCCATTGTGTCAGACAGAGGTTCAATGTTTACCTCTCATTTTTGGCAGAAGTTGCAGGAAGCGATAGGCACTAGGTTGGACTTCAGTACTACTTTTCATCCTCAGATAGATGGTCAGTCTGAGAGGACGATCCAGACATTGGAAGATATGTTGAGGATGTGTGTCCAGGATTTGGGAGGTAGCTAGGATGATCATTTGCCACTCGTAGAGTTTGCATATAATAACAGCTACCATATCAGTATTGGCATGGCACCATATGAGGCATTGTATGGAAGGAAGTGTAGATCCCCTTTGAGTTGGGATGAGGTTGGTAAGAGAGCTTTGACTGGACCTGAGATGGTTCAGGATGCTGCAGAAAAAGTCACCGTGATTAAGCGTAGATTAGAGACCACAGTTAGCAGACAGAAGAGTTATGCGGATCCTAGGCATAGAGATATGGAGTTTCAGGTTGGAGATTTCATTTTTCTGAAGGTATCTCCGATGAAGGGTGTGATGAGATTTGGTAGGAAGGGTAAGTTAGCACCGAGATATATCGAACCGTTTGAGATTCTGGAGAGAGTTGGCATTGTTGCATATCGGTTGAATTTGCCTCCGAGTATGTCACAGGTGCATCCAGTATTTCATATCTAGATACTGAGGAAGTATATCTCAGACCCTTCACACGTGTTGTAGCCCGACAGTGTAGAAGTGAGTGAAGATTTGACGTTTGTAGAAGAACCTGTGGCGATCGTTGATTATCAAGTTCGACAGTTGCGGTCGAAGCAGATTCTGATGGTCAAGGTTATGTGGCGTAGCAACAGAGTCGAGGAGCATACGTGGGAGACTGAAGCTAAGATGCGAGCTTCTTACCCGTATCTCTTTCCTTCCTGATCCTGTAATCTTTTCTTTTTGGAATTCGGGGACGAATTCTTGTAAGGGGGGAAGACTGTAATATCCCGTGTTTTTAAATATTTTTACACTGTACCGGGATATGCAGTGTTAATAATTTGTGTGTATATATTACGATATTTTTACGAGTTGATATGTATTTAAAACCTATTTTAATTATTGTGTATTATTTACAGTGCTTTACGTAAAATTTTCCCGAGACTTTTATTTTCGGGGAAATTTTCACGTAAATAATTTATTATTAATTATTTTAAATATATTTTCGGACTTGCATGAACTCATACGTATTTTTAAAATACTAAACACTGTGTATATGTGTACCTATTTATTTAATTAGGGTTTAGTATATTACCCTAATATTTTATTAATTAATTAATTATTTATTTGTTATTTAATTATTTTTAATTAATATTAATTTTTAAAATATTAAATATTAAGTGTGTGGGTGTGATTTTTTTCAAATATTTTATCAAAATTATTATTTTTATTATTTTTCTCTTTTCTTTTTTCTTTTTCTTTTTCTTTTTCTTTTCTTTTCTTTTTCTTTTTCTTTTCTTTTCTTCTTCCCTTCTCTTCTTCCTTCCCGTGCCCGATCACCAACCACCGCTGCAACTGCTGTTCCCCTACCGTTGGTGTGCCGCCAGCAGCTCCGCCTTCCCCAGCCAGCTGCTCCGCCGCCCCAAGCTCCTTCCCCGGCGCCGGCTAACCCTATTTTCCCCATTTTGGTCAAAACTTCCTCTCCTCACCGTTGACCATGATTTCGGCCACCATTTTCGACACCACCAGTCTCTTTCTTCTCCTTGAGCTTCGGTGAGTATGATTCTAGCTTTGGTTTGAGCTGAATTGGTCTTGATTTGCTTAGGTTTCAAATTTTTAATTTCGGCTATATTAGGGTTTTTGATTTTTTTGAGCTTCAATTTGATTGATTCATGAAAAATCCCTTCATAAATGTTGTTCCCCTTAGCTTAATCTACATGTATGAATTTTTGTGGAATTTTTGGGAATTATTTTGATTTTTGGGTATTTTTGAATATTTTAATATTATTTTCTAATTTTCGAAAATTAATTAAATAAATTATGAAATTGTGTTTTATGGTTAAATTAGGTGTTGAAATGAATTATAGGAATTTATTTGGAATTTTTATGAATTTCTATGTATTTATTTTGAATTATTGAAGTTTATGTAATTTTGGGAAATTAGGATTAATTGTGTTTTTAATTGAATTTAATTGGATAATTGAGTTTAATTATTTATATTATTGATAAATATGTTGAGAAAATTAATTTTGGATAATTATACTATTTTTGGTGAATTTTTGAAGTAATTATAGTATATTTATATATATAGGGGTATTTTGGTAATTTTACCCTAAATTGGCTAAAAATGTAATTTAATTGGTTTTAATGATTATTTAAGGTATAAAAATGATTTCTATAAATTATTTGGTATTTTTAACTAATTAAAACTATTTTTCGTGAATTATTTTCAATTATATATATAATATACGGTTTTTCAAATAAAATGAGTTTTTATTGGTTTTTAATATGTTTAAAGGTTAATTACATAATTTCTACTTATAAAATGTATTTCTATGTTATAAGGGTATTTCGGTATTTTTAGAATTATTCTGTGATTTTGGACCCCGGTCGGTAGACTGTAGTTTGGAGTCCGACCGAGGGGTTGTGGTTTGAGTAGTTGAGCCTGTATTTCGAAGTGTGTTTCTTTGCAGGGTCGGCTCTACTCTTTGAGTAGAGAGATGTTCATTTTACAGGGGAGGTTCTGCCGAATTTTCAGTAGAATTCTCGTAAAACGTGATATCCGGTATAATTTCTGATTCTGTGTTTGATACTCTAGATCGAATTTTAGGTTTTTCTGTTAGGTTTATTCTAATGTCGGTTATTTATTTTTTGTTTAGTTGCGCCGAGACCGAGGGCTAGTGGACCAGGTCCGTCGGACCTATCTCGTGGAGTGCACTAGGGTGAGTTACTATTTTATGTATATGTGCTTAGGATGCATGATTTAGAAATATACGATTTATTTTGATTAAAATGCATAAATAATGTGATTTGTATTTAAGTATATTTTTGGTTTATTTTTAGTTTTTTTTTGATATATCTTAAAGTATATGCATGTTTTGTAAATAAAATATATTTAAAATGTTTTTAAATATATTTCTAGCTTATTTTACAATTTGATTTGATTTATTTAACGTATATATACTCGAAATATACCTGGTTTACTTTTGGTATATTTCCAGTATATATATGGTTTATATTTTTATTTTATTTAATTTCATGCATCATTTATTTTTACGAATGAATGTTTTATATTTATTATTGAAGGATATCAATAGAACGTGCTACCTAGTGGGCAGCACTAGGACTGAGTACGTACCGGTTCGCCTATAGCATTTAGGCTATATTGCTAACCATTTGTGGATATTGATTGAAATTGATAATTTGATGTGTGAGATATGGTTTGGAGGTGTGATTGCTAGAGCTCGGTTGACCAAGTGTCTCGGGGCCAATCACACTGACAGTCAGACTGTTGGAGCTTGGTTGACTTAGTGTCTTGGGGTTAGTCTAGTATCTAAATGGATTAAGTGATATATTTGGATTAAGTGAGCCTATATGTCTAGAGTGTTGTCTAACACTGTTTGAGGTTTCGATATTATAGGGTTCTATTTGATCCTTCATGAAACTGTGATTTTTAATAAAAAATATATAAAATGATTTTTCTACATCTGTGTGAATTTGCCTGTATATATACATATTATATATATACTGTTGACTGTATGCATTGTCATTTAGTATGCATGTATATATATTATAGTAATTCACTCAGTGAGGTCTGACTCCCCTCCGTTGACTATTTTTCAGGAGAGTCATCATCTTCAGACCTCAGTAGCAGGCCTGTACGCCGGATTTCTTCCGCCCCGGCTTCTTTGTGTAAACTACTTCCTTGAGTCTTGAGTTTTATTTTATCTAGACATTGCAGTAGTCATTAAATATTTAAAGAGATGTTGTATTATATTTGAACTGGATTTGTATTAAAAGAGTTTATATATATATGAAATGATGAGGATTTGATTTAAATCCAGTTGGTGGAAATGTTATTATTATATTTATGATTTTTGTTTTCACTGCAGTATATATTATCATTATTATTGCATGTTTATTTTTATTTTTTAGGCTTCCTACGGGTTCCGGATTCGAAAGAATTCCCGTTCCTTAGCGCCGGTCATTGCCCCTATTTTGGGTCGTGACAAAAATAGTATAAAAATTATATATATATATATATATATATATATATATGTTAGAAAGGACAAAATAATGTAAACATAATATTTTTAATTTAAATATTTACTTTTCTAATTAAATTCACCCCAAAAATATTAAAATATATTAAATACTCTAAATTAACACTATTCATAAATAATAATATCATAAAATAATTAAATAATAATCAACACTAATAAATCTCACAATTTGATTTAATAAATAATTAACTAAAATAATAATTAAAACTCAATTATTCTCACCCACAAAATATATATAAACACAATATTAAAATACACTACACCAATAGTTCACAATAATAAAAATAATAATATTAATAATATTAAAATAATATTCAACACTAAATCTTCAAATTTAATTTCATAAGATAATCAAATATTATAACTTAATAAAATATATATTAATACTGCAAATCCTAGAAATTAATTTAATAATTTATAAAATATCGGGTTATAACAATCTTTCTCCCTTACAAAAATTCATCATCGAATTTCGAATAAAAAGAACATAATACAATAATTCATCAAGCAAAAAAAAAAGATACGAATATGTTGTTTGCATCTTAGCTTCTGTCTCCCACGTGTACTATTTTGAGTTGCTATTTCTCCACAACTCTTTGACCATTGGGATTCGTTTTCAATGTAACATATGAACTTGAGAATCCATAATCGCTATTTGTTCTTCCTTGTACGTTAGATCTTCGTTTACTTCCACACTCTAGGGTTGTAACATGTGCAAAGGGCTTAAATGTTCTTTCTCAGCATCGAGACATGGAACACTGTATGCACTTAAGACAAATTCAGAGGCAAAGCCAACAGATATGTGACCATGCCGACTCTTTCTAAAACCTCAAAATGTCCTATATATCTTAGTGCCAACTCTCCTTTCTTATATCATCATCACGGTCACCATTAACTAGCTGATATGCTCAAGCATAAGTCAACTTATACTATTTATTAATAATCATCACCTATTTTCCTTAAACTCCATGTTTTCAATTATACATATTAATAGCCTCTTCTCACTATTCTTCTTGCTATTGCATACTATATTAATTTTCTTGTTTATTCCTTCCAATGACTATATTTCACCATGGTACATTTAATATTTATTTCACAACTATGCTTATATCCACCAGTCATCCAAATATGATAATAGATTTTCTACATATATCACAAATTCTAATATGCTAAACTAGTAATTCACCATATAATAACCACAAAGTTTTAATGCTTCCTATTGTCAGTAAAATCCGTCAAACTTATACTTATTACTTATCAATCTAAATATTCAATTAATCACTAATCTTTACCCTAATTAGATATTTTTCTATCTGACATTCACTACGCTACTATGATGTTCTACTTTATATATTCAGCTTATCACTCTCAAGATAACTAGCATAGCTTAAATGATACAATCTCAGCTCAAACTTAAGACTTTCACTTAATCTTCAAAGATATGCACTTATTTCTTATAATTTCAACAGTTAAATCCTCAAGTCCGCTTTTCTCATAACTACACCTTTAGTTTTCTTAAACTGAAACAACTTCAATTAAAATTTTAAATTTGAATTCTGTTTTCTTATTCCACGCATTTACTTATACAATCACTATCTTTTTGTATAACACCTCATATAATTTATAAATTATGTGCGTACTATTGTATATTAATTTTTCTTATCTACTAAATTCATATGATTCACACTTACCCACAATGCTAGTGTCATATCATTATATATATATATATATATATATATATATATATATATATATATATGTATGTATATTCAAGTTTGTTTTGTACATTTCACTTTATTATCATTAATTTCCATGTCAACTTTTATAATCAACCTCAACATAATTAATATGAAAAAGCTTATATCACTATAATTATCTTAATTGCAAACAAAATTATTAAATCAATTAGCTATACCATCATGGATAACTTATCTGCTAAATATGCTAACTTCCACAAAGTTTCAATAGGTCTACCATTAAAGCATTAATTGATTATCTCATATCCTCAAGGTTTTTAATATTCCTTATTCCACCATGCTATTGTTATATCATCTCTTAATTAAACTAAATATCGAATTTAAGCTTACCTACACATTTATTTTCTTATCCAGCCTTTCTCATCTCTGTACTTTCCTTAGTGGAATAAATCTTCCTAAAACACTTGCATAAATTCTTATAAAGTATCATTTCATTATTTGATATGTAATCTGATCTCCATAATTATTATAATTCAACTCTTGTATCATAAAATAGAATAAATCATCCTATTGTGCCATTGAATATAAATTTCATCCATCATCTAGATAAAGTTCGAATAAAGTCATCAATATAAATCATGTCCATTAACTATACTTAAATTTTAAATCCTCAAATTTCATTATAATACACAATTTCTAGTCTCATAGGATATTCCTATATCTATATTTATTTACATTTTTACCTATCATCCTTGTATCCCATGATAGATTAAAATAATATGTGACTCCATTAATTATAAATCATATTCCTAATAAACTTCCAATTCCAATAAACTAATCATTAACTATAAATTTTTATTAACTTATAACCATGACCTCTACCTATGCCTCTATCTCAAGTCCTAGTCATTTTCCTAAAATTCAAAATCAAATAACTTCATAATCTATATCACTAAAGTTTTAATTTATCAACCAACTCTTCAAAACATTTTCATCACAACACTTGATCTTATTCGTAACTTAAATTAAAACCAAGGAAAACATGATCAATCATCCTCTTATATGCACTCATAGTTGTGTATTAGAAATCCTTAGTAACTATGGACGTAGAATGCCTCACCTCCTACTCTCAGCAACCCAAAGTAGCATAATGTCAAGCTAACAAATCCTTTCCCAAAATCACATCTAGGTCAATAACACCCTAAAGGACTGATTCTGCAAATAACTCTCTAAATTTCAGCCCTCAACTAGAATGCTAATATATATAATAAACTTAATCCTATAACATATAGTTATACCAGTCTTATCTTATATTGTATCACATCTATAACATGACGTGATAGATTGAAGAGTTTGTATATGTTCTTTTAAACTAACCGCTTTCCTCTTGCTCCGCATAATAGCCATTATATGAAATTATCCCACCTTGAAGGTTAATAGAAGTATCTTAGAAATCCCTCTTTAAACTCCAACCATGTTATGGTAGTCATATAAAACTTATTTAACTATATGTTCCAATCTTATGCTATGGTCACAACTGACAACTTCAGCCTCAATGAGTACAAACGTGTTGCATCCACGCTATACATCTTATAATCTCTCCATCAAGCATATTTGAACACTTGTCATGCTTGGTAAAGCGCTACAAAACCCCTTATCAATCCTAGCTACCCTAGCCATAAGTGCTTCAAGTTCTAATTTGAAATTGCCTTATGGTAAGTGCTATGGCCTTTGAGTTACAGTTGCCTCTGACCTACCCCTATACTAAACAAGTGGAATAGGGGATCATACTCGAATCAAAACATTAACTTGAAAGGATTGCTTATCATTATATACTATCTTTGTGGTAGAAATAATTCACGTTCAGCTCATTTGAAAAGATGTAGAAACCAATAAGATTCAAAACATGGAATATACATAGAATTCTAGAAACAACAATGACAACAATTGACTTTTGTCAACCTAATCACCACAGTAGTTTAAGAAAAGACATATTCCAATGAGCTAAAGATCTGTAATATCCCGTGTTTTTAAAAAATATTTTTACACTGTACCGGGATATGCAGTGTTAATAATTTATGTACATTATATGATATTTTTACGAGTTAATATGTATTTTAAACCTATTTTAATTACGGTGTATTATTTTCAGTGTTTTACGTAAAATTTTCCCGAGACTTGCATTTTCGGGGAAATTTCCACGTAAACAATGTAATATTAATTATTTTATATATATTTTCGGACTTGCATGAACTCATGCGTATTTTTAAATTATTAAATAAAGCCTGTGTGTGTATATTTATTTAATTAGGGTTTATTATTACCCTAATATTTTATTATTTATTTATTATTATTTAATTATTTTATTTATTATTAAATTATTAAAATTTATTATTTTATTATTATTTATTTATTAATATTTAATTATTTTATTTTATTTTATTTTATTTTTTTCTTTTTTCTTTTTTTTCCTTTTTCTTTCTTTTTCTTTTTCTTCTTCTTCTTCTTTCCTCCCGTGCCCGACGCCCGACCACCATCCCTCACCGTCTGCAACTCCGGCCACCTACCGTCGGTATGCCTCTCGGCTTGCCACCACCGTTCCCAGCCGTCCTCCGTCGCCTCCAGCCCCTTTCCCCGGCGCCGGCAGCTTCATTTCTTCCTCTTTTGGCCGAAATCTTCCCTTCGCCGTTTCTCCCTCCTCCGGCCACCGTTTTCGACACCGCCGGTCTCTTTCTTCTCCTTGAGCTCCGGTGAGTGTGATTCTAGCTTTGGTTTGAGCTAAAATGGTCTAGAATTGCTTAGTTTTTGATTTGTCAATTTCGGCCTATTAGGGTTTTTGAATTTTTTGAGCTTTGAATTGGATGATTCATGGAAACTTCCTTCACAAATGTTGTTCCTAGTAGCTTAATATACATGTATGAATTTTTGTAGAATTTTTAGAGATTGTTTGGATTTTTGGGTATTTTTGAATATTTTAATATTATTTTCTAATTTTCGGAAATTAATTATTTAAATTATGAAATTGGAGTTTATGGTTGAATTAGGTGTTGAAATGAATTATAGGAATTTATTTGGAATTTTTATGAATTTCTAAGTATTTATTTTTAATTATTGAAGTTTATGGAATTTTGGAAAAATTAGGTTAAATGTGTTTTTATTTGAATTTAATTGGTTAATTGAGTTTAAATATTGATATTATTGATAAATATGTTGAGAAAATTGATTTTGGATAATTGTATGATTTTTGGTGAATTTTTGAAGTAATTTAAGTATATTTATATATATAGGGGTATTTTGGTAATTTTACCCTAAATTGTCTAAAAATGTAATTTAATTGGTTTTATTAGTTATTTAAGGTATAAAAATGATTTCTACAAAATATTTGGTATTTTTAACTAATTAAAACTATTTTTCGTGAATTATTTTCAATTATAAATATAATATACGGTTTTTCTAATAAAATGAGTTTTATCGGTTTTTACAGTGTTTTAAAGGTTAATTATGTAATTTCTACCTATGAAATGTATTTCTATGTTGTAAGGATATTTTCGGTATTTCTGGAATTATTCTGTGTTTGTGGACCCCGGTCGGTAGATTGTAGTCTGGAGTCCGACCGAGGGGTTGTGATTGAGATGTGGTGTTTATTTTCAAAGTGTATTTCCTTGCAGGGTCGGCTCTACTCTTTTGAGCAGAGAGATGTCCGTTTTACAGGGGAGGTTCTGTCCAATTTTTGGTAGAATTCTCGTAAAACGTGATATCCAGTCGAACCCTAATTCTGTTTTCGTATTTTAATACTCTAGATTGAATTCTAGGATTTCTATTAGGGTTATTCTGATGTCAGTTAATTATTTCTTGTTTAGTTGCGCCGAGACCGAGGGCTAGTGGACCAGGCCCGTCGGACCTGTCTCGTGGAGCGCACTAGGTGAGTTACTATACTATATATATATGCTTAGGATGCATGATTTAGAAATATATGTTTTATTTTGATTAAAATGCATAAATAATGTGATTTGTATTTAAGTATATTTTTGGTTTATTTTTGGTATATAATAAACTATATACATGTTTTATTAATAAAATATATTTAAAATGTTTTTAAATATATTTTTAATTTAATTTATGATTTGATTAGATTTATTTGACATATATATACTCGAAATATACCTGGTTTATGTTTGGTATATTTTCGGTATATATATGGTTTATATTGTTGTTTTAATTAAATTCATGCATCATTAATTGTGAATGAATGTTTTATATTTAATAATGAAGGATATCAATAGAACGTGCTACCTAGTGGGCAGCACTAGGACCGAGTACGTACCGGTACGCCTATAGTATTTAGGCTATATTACTAACTATTTGTGGATATTGATTTGATTATGATTATCGATATGTGAGATGTGGTTTGTGGGTGTGATTGCTGGAGCTCGGTTGACCAAGTGTCTCGGGGCCAATCACACTGGCAGTTAGACTGCTGGAGCTCGGTTGACTTAGTGTCTCGGGGCCAGTCTACTGTCCATATGGATTAAGTGGATATACTTGGAATAAGTGAGCCTGTATGGCCAGAGTGTTGTTTAACACTATTTTCTGAGGTTGCGATATTCTAGGGTTCTATGTGATCCTTCATAAAAGATGATTTTCAATAAAACATATAAAAATGATTTTCTGCATTTGTGTGTATTTGCCTGTATATATATTAGATATATATATACTGTTGATTGTATGCATTATCATTTAGTGTGTATGTATATATATTATAGTAATTCACTCAGTGAGGTCTGACTCCCCTCCGTTGACTAATTTTCAGGAGAGTCAACTTCCTCAGACCTCAGTAGCAGGTCAATACGCCGGATTTCTTCCGCCCCGGCTTCTTTATGTAAACTGTATACTTGAGTCTTATTTATTTTATCTAGACACTGCAGTAGTTGTGAATTAAAGTGTTGGATTTCATGTACTTTATTTTAAAGAGATGTATTATATTGAAACTGGATTTGTATTAAAGATTATATATATGTGATGTGATGAGTTTTGAATTAAATCCAGTTGATATGGATGATATTATGATATTATGATTTTTATTTTCCGCTGCATATTATACTGTTACTGTTATTATGGCATGCTTTATTTTATTTTTAGGCTTGCTACGGGTTCCGGATTCGAAAGAATTCCCGTTCCCTAGCGCCGGTCATGGCCCCTGTTTTGGGTCATGACAAAGTTGGTATCAGAGCGGAGTTCTGTGTCAGGGCTTAGTTATGTGAGTTGTGGCCCTAGTTTTAAAAATTGTGTTTTTCTGTTGGACTACTGCAGTGAATTAGGTTGGAGTATGTCTTGATAAGTATTCCTTGCTATAGTTTTCAGCGTCATTCCTCCGTTGTCTGTTTTGTCTGAATCTTTCCGTTTGTCTTTTCAGAATGAGGAGGCGAGCGCGTGTCGCTCCACCGGTCGTTGAGGCCGAGGATGATGAGTCTTTTCAGGATGAGGTTTTACCTCTTGAGCAGCCAGTTAGACGTAGAGGTCGTGGCAAGGGTAGACCTCGAGGAGCGGCAGGTCGCCGTAGGCAGAGAGAGTTACAGGACGAGGAGCTTGTTGAGCCTGAGTTTGATGTTCCTGTTCCTCCAGTTGTTCAGCCTGCCTATCAGCAGGGTATGTCTGACCCTGAGGCAGCTTTGTTCTATGCCAGAGTTGGCAGGATTGCTTTTGATGGTACTTCCGATCCGTTAGATTTTCTGCATGCGATTGAGACTAGGACTCGGACTGCTCATACCGAGTACCAGCGGATCATGATCGTTGAGTTATCTGTCGAGGGACCAGCCTTGGATTGGTTCATTCAGATGATCCAGCCTTATATGATGACGATGTCATGGGCTCAGTTTCAAGAACGATTCATGAGGAGATTTTGTCCAGAGCCTCTTCGTTTGAGTTATCGTCTCCGGTTGACTAGTATTTCTCGTGGAGATCGATCTGTAGAGGAGTATACCCGAGAGTTCCTTCGATTGGGTAGATATGCTGAGGATCTGATGCGAGATCAGTATTTCGCTGTTACTACATATGTTACTGGTTTGGGCTCAGCTTTTGCTGGTATGCCTACAACAGGTCTTACTCTCGAGTCTGTAATTGAGCTAGCTAAGGAGATTGAGCTGAGATTAGTTAGGCAGGGAGCGATGCCTGATTATTACCAGCTAGGAGTTCAGTCGAGTGGATCGCAGGCTACTCCGTATTCGAGTTTTCATGTTGGTTCGAGTAGTCAGCAGCGAGGTTCGACTCAACAGAGTCAGAGACAGCAGCAGCGAGTGCATCGGAGCAGTAGACATGGCCGTGGAGGTCAGCGTAGATCGTTCAGATTTGGGTCAGGTGCTTCGAGCAGCAGCAGTGGTCGTAGTTCTGGATCAGCGGCCAGTGTTTGTCAGACTTGTGGTAGAGTCCATCAGGGATCGTGTTATCTGACACCGCTGACATGTTTCAGATGTGGGCAGACAGGACATTTTGCCAGATCGTGTCCTTATTCCGGGTATCAGCAGCAGCAGATTTTGTGATTCCCACAGCAGTCGATTGCTAGTGCAGCACCCGTGCCATTTCAGTTACCACCAGCCCAGCATCAGAGTTCTACTCAGTTTGTTCCACAGCAGAGTCGTGGTAGAGGTACTAGAGGAGGTACCAGAGGCGTTGGCCAGGCTTCTACCAGTCAGCAGGGAGGTCGAGGTCAGGCCAGAGTTTTTCATCTGACTCAGCAGGATGCTCAGGCATCTAATGCAGTCGTGGCAGGTATTCTTTCTGTTTGTTACCTGGATGCTTGGGTTTTGTTTGATCCGGGTGCCACACATTCGTTTGTTTCTCCTGTTTTTGCTTCTAAATCTTGTTGGCAAGCTTCGAGGATGGCTTTTCCTTTGTCTGTTGCCACTCCTCTGAGCGATTCCTTGGACGCCGATATTGTTCTTTCTGGTTGTCCAGTTCTCGTGGGAGATAGAGAATTATCCGCTGATTTGATTTTGTTGGATGTGATGGAGTTTGATGTTATTTTGGGAATGGATTGGTTATCTCAGCACTATGCCGTGGTTGATTGCAGGAATAAGGAGGTGATTTTCAGAATTCCTGATGAAGTAGAATTTAAGTTTGTTGGTGATAGGAGTTCAGCACCTCAGAATCTTATTTCTGCTATTGCAGCTAGGAAGTTGTTGAAGAAAGGTTGTCAGGGGTTTTTGGCATTGGTCAGGGATACGTCAATGGAGAAGTTGTCACTCACAGATGTTCCGGTTGCTTGTGAGTTTCCTGATGTTTTTCCCGAGGAGTTGCCAGGTTTACCACCTCACAGAGAGATTGAGTTCTGTATAGATGTGGTTCCAGGTACTACTCCTATATCTATGCCACCCTATCATATGGCTCCTGCAGAGTTGAGAGAGTTGAAGGAGCAGTTGCAAGAGTTATTGGAGAAGGGTTTTATCAGACCTAGTGTTTCTCCTTGGGGTGCACCAGTCCTGTTTGTGAAGAAGAAGGATGGTACCCTGAGACTGTGCATTGACTACAGAGAGTTGAATAAGGTGACGGTGAAGAACAAGTATCCTCTCCCGAGGATAGATGATTTGTTTGATCAGCTACAGGGTGCACAGTTCTTTTCTAAGGTTGACTTGAGGTCGGGTTATCATCAGCTGCGTATCAGTGAAGCTGATATTCCTAAGACAGCGTTCCGCACTCGATATGGTCATTATGAGTTTCTGGTGATGTCTTTTGGTTTGACTAATGCACCAGCAGCTTTTATGGACTTGATGAACAGAGTATTCCGACCGTATGTGGATCAGTTTGTGGTAGTCTTCATTGATGATATACTAGTATATTCGAGGAGTATGGAAGAGCATGTATATCATTTGAGGATTGTACTACAGACACTGAGAGATCATCAGCTTTATGCTAAATTCTCGAAGTGTGATTTCTGGATGGAGAGTGTTTCTTTTCTTGGACACGTAGTGTCTAAAGAAGGTATTCAGGTTGATCCACAGAAGATTGAGGCAGTATCTGAGTGGCCTAGACCTACTTCTGTCACGGAGATTCGAAGTTTTCTGGGTTTAGCCAGGTATTATAGGCGATTTACGCAGGATTTTTCCAGGATAGCAGCCCCTATGACTCGCTTGACTCAGAAGAATGTTAGATTCGAGTGGTCAGAAGCTTGTGAGAATAGTTTTCAGTTGTTGAAGGAGAAGTTGACCACAGCGCCAGTATTAGCTTTGCCTAATAGTGTGGATAAGTTCATAGTTTACTGTGATGCCTCTAGAATTGGTCTTGGTTGTGTGTTGATGCAGAATCGAAGGGTGATAGCCTATGCTTCGAGGCAGTTGAAGAAGCATGAGCAGAACTATCCTACACATGATCTTGAGATGGCTGTAGTGATCTTTGCTTTGAAGATTTGGAGACATTATTTGTACGGGGTGACTTGTGAAATATTTACTGATCACAAGAGCCTTAAGTACATTTTCCAACAATGAGATTTGAATTTGAGGCAGAGAAGATGGTTGGAATTGTTGAAGGATTATGATTGCGAGATTCTTTACCATCCGGGTAAAGCTAATGTTGTAGCAGATGCCTTGAGTAGGAAGTCCTCAGGTAGTCTTGCTAACATCGGTGTTGAGAGGAGGCCATTGATCCAGGAATTGCAGTTTTTGGTGGATCAAGGTCTGATGATGAAGATCAATAGATCAGGTGGACTGTTAGCTCAATTTAAAGTGCGATCTGTGCTGAGGGATAGGATTAAAGCAGCTCAGAGCCGAGATCCTATTCTAGAAGAGCTTGCAGAGAATGTCAGAGCAGGGAAGTTCACTGATTTCACACTCGATGATGATGGTGTGTTGTGGATCAGTGGTAGATTGTGTGTTCCTGATGTGGATGATTTGAGAGAAGAGATCCTAGAGGAAGCACATTCTACAGCGTACAGCGTTCATCCAGGTGTTACTAAGATGTACCACAGTATCAGAGATTTATACTGGTGGGACGGATTGAAGAAGGATGTTGCTGATTATGTTGCTAAGTGCTTGACGTGTCAACAAGTGAAAGCCGAACATCAGAAGCCTTCTGGGAAGCTTCAGCCTCTTCCTATTCCCGAGTGGAAGTGGGAAAGGATAGCTATGGATTTTGTGGTCGGTTTACCTCGTTCGAAGGATGGATACGACTCCATCTGGGTGATTGTAGACAGATTGACGAAGTCTGCACATTTCTTGCCTGTGAAAGCCACATATTCAATTGCTAGATTGGCGAAGTTGTATGTGAAGCATATTTTGTGCCTTCATGGAGTACCTGTGTCCATTGTGTCAGATAGAGGTTCGGTGTTTACTTCTCGTTTTTGGCAGAAGTTGCAGGAAGCGATGGGCACTAGGTTGGATTTCAGTACTGCTTTTCATCCTCAGACAGATGGCCAGTCTGAGAGGACGATCCAGACACTAGAAGATATGTTGAGGATGTGTGTCTTGGATTTGGGAGGTAGCTGGGATGATCATTTGTCGCTTGTTGAGTTTGCATATAATAACAGCTACCATAGCAGTATTGGTATGGCACCATACGAGGTGTTGTATGGAAGGAAGTGTAGATCCCCGTTGTGTTGGGATGAGACTAGTGAGAGAGTTTTGACTGGACCAGAGATGGTTCAGGATGCTGCAGAGAAAGTCACCGTGATCAAGCGCAGATTAGAGACCGCAGTTAGCAGACAGAAGAGTTATGCGGATCCTAGGCGCAGAGATGTGGAGTTTCAGGTTGGAGATTTCGTTTTTCTGAAAGTATCTCCGATGAAGGGTGTGATGAGATTTGGCAGGAAGGGTAAGTTAGCATCGAGATACATTGGACCGTTTGAGATTCTGGAGAGAGTTGGCACTGTTGCATATCGGTTGGATTTGCCTCCGAGTATGTCACAGGTGCATCCAGTATTTCATATCTCGATGTTGAGGAAGTATATCTCAGACCCTTCACACGTGTTGCAGCCCGATAGTGTAGAAGTGAGTGAAGATTTGACGTTTGTGGAAGAACCTGTGGCGATCGTTGATTTTCAAGTTCGACAGTTGCGATCGAAGCAGATTCCGATGGTCAAGGTTCTGTGGCGTAGCGACAGAGTTGAAGAGCATACGTGGGAGACTGAAGCTGAGATGCGAGCTTCTTACCCGTATCTCTTTCCTTCTTGATCTTATCTTTTGGAATTCGGGGACGAATTCTTGTAAGGGGGGAAGACTGTAATATCCCGTGTTTTTAAAAAATATTTTTACACTGTACCGGGATATGCAGTGTTAATAATTTCTGTACATTATATGATATTTTTATGAGTTAATATGTATTTTAAACCTATTTTAATTACGGTGTATTATTTTCAGTGTTTTACGTAAAATTTTCCCGAGACTTGCATTTTCGGGGAAATTTCCACGTAAACAATGTAATATTAATTATTTTATATATATTTTCGGACTTGCATGAACTCATGCGTATTTTTAAATTATTAAATAAAGCCTGTGTGTGTATATTTATTTAATTAGGGTTTATTATTACCCTAATATTTTATTATTTATTTATTATTATTTAATTATTTTATTTATTATTAAATTATTAAAATTTATTATTTTATTATTATTTATTTATTAATATTTAATTATTTTATTTTATTTTATTTTATTTTTTTCTTTTTTCTTTTTTTTCCTTTTTCTTTCTTTTTCTTTTTCTTTTTCTTTCCTTTTTCTTTCTTTTTCTTTTTCTTCTTCTTCTTCTTTCCTCCCGCGCCCGACGCCCGACCACCATCCCTCATCGTCTGCAACTCCGGCCACCTACCGTCGGTGTGCCTCCTGGCTTGCCACCACCGTTCCCAGCCGTCCTCCGTCGCCTCCAGCCCCTTTCCCCGGCGCCGGCAGCTTCATTTCTTCCTCTTTTGGCCGAAATCTTCCCTTCGCTGTTTCTCCCTCCTCCGGCCACCGTTTTCGACACCGCCGGTCTCTTTCTTCTCCTTGAGCTCCGGTGAGTGTGATTCTAGCTTTGGTTTGAGCTAAAATGGTCTAGAATTGCTTAGTTTTCGATTTGTCAATTTCGCCTATTAGGGTTTTTGAATTTTTTGAGCTTCGAATTGGACGATTCATGGAAACTTCCTTCACAAATGTTGTTCCTAGTAGCTTAATATACATGTATGAATTTTTGTAGAATTTTTGGAGATTGTTTGGATTTTTGGGTATTTTTGAATATTTTAATATTATTTTCTAATTTTCGGAAATTAATTATTTAAATTATGAAATTGGAGTTTATGGTTGAATTAGGTGTTGAAATGAATTATAGGAATTTATTTGGAATTTTTATGAATTTCTAAGTATTTATTTTTAATTATTGAAGTTTATGGAATTTTGGAAAAATTAGGTTAAATGTGTTTTTATTTGAATTTAATTGGTTAATTGAGTTTAAATATTGATATTATTGATAAATATGTTGAGAAAATTGATTTTGGATAATTGTATGATTTTTGGTGAATTTTTGAAGTAATTTAAGTATATTTATATATATAGGGGTATTTTGGTAATTTTACCCTAAATTGTCTAAAAATGTAATTTAATTGGTTTTATTAGTTATTTAAGGTATAAAAATGATTTCTACAAAATATTTGGTATTTTTAACTAATTAAAACTATTTTTCGTGAATTATTTTCAATTATAAATATAATATACGGTTTTTCTAATAAAATGAGTTTTATCGGTTTTTATAGTGTTTTAAAGGTTAATTATGTAATTTCTACCTATGAAATGTATTTCTATGTTGTAAGGATATTTTCGGTATTTCTGGAATTATTCTGTGTTTGTGGACCCCGGTCGGTAAATTGTAGTCTGGAGTCCGACCGAGGGGTTGTGATTGAGATGTGGTGTTTATTTTCAAAGTGTATTTCCCTGCAGGGTCGGCTCTACTCTTTTGAGTAGAGAGATGTCCGTTTTACAGGGGAGGTTCTGCCGGATTTTCGGTAGAATTCTCGTAAAACGTGATATCCAGTCGAACCCTAATTCTATTTCCGTATTTTAATACTCTAGATTGAATTCTAGGATTTCTATTAGGGTTATTCTGATGTCAGTTAATTATTTCTTGTTTAGTTGCGCCGAGACCGAGGGCTAGTGGACCAGGCCCGTCGGACCTGTCTCGTGGAGCGCACTAGGTGAGTTACTATACTATATATATATGCTTAGGATGCATGATTTAGAAATATATGTTTTATTTTGATTAAAATGCATAAATAATGTGATTTGTATTTAAGTATATTTTTGGTTTATTTTTGGTATATAATAAACTATATACATGTTTTATTAATAAAATATATTTAAAATGTTTTTAAATATATTTTTAATTTAATTTATGATTTGATTAGATTTATTTGACATATATATACTCGAAATATACCTGGTTTATGTTTGGTATATTTTCGGTATATATATGGTTTATATTGTTGTTTTAATTAAATTCATGCATCATTAATTGTGAATGAATGTTTTATATTTAATAATGAAGGATATCAATAGAACGTGCTACCTAGTGGGCAGCACTAGGACCGAGTACGTACCGGTACGCCTATAGTATTTAGGCTATATTACTAACTATTTGTGGATATTGATTTGATTATGATTATCGATATGTGAGATGTGGTTTGTGGGTGTGATTGCTGGAGCTCGGTTGACCAAGTGTCTCGGGGCCAATCACACTGGCAGTTAGACTGCTGGAGCTCGGTTGACTTAGTGTCTCGGGGCCAGTCTACTGTCCATATGGATTAAGTGGATATACTTGGAATAAGTGAGCCTGTATGGCCAGAGTGTTGTTTAACACTATTTTCTGAGGTTGCGATATTCTAGGGTTCTATGTGATCCTTCATAAAAGATGATTTTCAATAAAACATATAAAAATGATTTTCTGCATTTGTGTGTATTTGCCTGTATATATATTAGATATATATATACTGTTGATTGTATGCATTATCATTTAGTGTGTATGTATATATATTATAGTAATTCACTCAGTGAGGTCTGACTCCCCTCCGTTGACTAATTTTCAGGAGAGTCAACTTCCTCAGACCTCAGTAGCAGGTCAATACGCCGGATTTCTTCCGCCCCGGCTTCTTTATGTAAACTGTATACTTGAGTCTTATTTATTTTATCTAGACACTGCAGTAGTTGTGAATTAAAGTGTTGGATTTCATGTACTTTATTTTAAAGAGATGTATTATATTGAAACTGGATTTGTATTAAAGATTATATATATGTGATATGATGAGTTTTGATTTAAATCCAGTTGATATGGATGATATTATGATATTATGATTTTTATTTTCCGCTGCATATTATACTGTTACTGTTATTATGGCATGCTTTATTTTATTTTTAGGCTTGCTACGGGTTCCGGATTCGAAAGAATTCTCGTTCCCTAGCGCCGGTCATGGCCCCTGTTTTGGGTCGTGACAAGATCAATTAATAAACCATTAGCTCTGATACCAACTTTGTCACTACTCGAACCGAAAGGTACGTGATCGGCAATAAAGAATGGGAATACATAAAGTACCTGAAACCTATAGTAAGCCTTAAAATTTTTTTATGAAATAAGAATAATACACTTAATAATAAACCGATAATAAATGCACAAAACCAAATACATATAACAATATTCTTCAAATACAACATCTCAAATAAGATAAAATTAGTATACAAATAATACAAGTTCTTTAATTCACTATTGTGGTATCTAGAATTTAGTTATACAATACATATTTCAATTCAACATACATAGCACAACCGGTGAAGAATGAACCCGACGCAGATGGAGTACACTAAAAAGCTGAATATAAGGCCCTAAAAAAATATAAGTTGAGGGGAATCAAACCTTACTGAGTAAATTAGTTTTATAAATGCATGCTGGTTTTAATTAGTTTTATAAAATGCATGCTGGTTTTAATTAGTTTTATAAAATGCATGCTGGTTTTAAAACCATTTGTTAAAACCCTTTTTTTTTAAAATAAAAATAATAAAGTAGTTATAATTATTAAAATCATTTACTTTTCTTGATAATATTTATATAAAATCTTTTTATAACTCTTAAATAAGTTTAATATGGAATCCCCATACGAATATATATAAAATAATTATTTTGATAGAAAACCTGGTAGAACACCTAAACCATTATTGTAATAGCCTTTCGACTTTCTTATAACCCAAAGACTGTCAGTTCCCAAGAGTAAAGTATCCACCGAGCTACCAGCCGCGGTCAATTCACTTAAACCAATATTTATTGGCAGTTCCTGAGAGCAAAGCATTACTAAGCCATATAACCTCCAGTAATCATTCTCAATCTTACCGGTGCGCACACGGTCCTGATGAAACCCATCAGGTAACCTGTTCTATTGTTATCTCCAAATCAGTTTTAATTATAAATAATAAAATAAAATAAATAAATAAATAAATAATAGATAATTACTAAATAATAATTAAATAAACATAACAAAATAATTTTCCTTTAAGCATGTGTTCAATTACTATTCATAAATGTAGAAGAAATGATGATGCATATGACAATATAAATACATTCATAAATAAATGATATGATCATTTCTTTATTATTTTTAATTACTTGAACATATAATGAAAACACATGCAACGCACATTTCATAAAATTAACTTACAAGTTAAGCGTGTCGGGCGACACATTCTCTACTGCCTTGGTGCTACAACTTGAGTCCCAAAAATTATTATTTGAATATATTTCCAGAAATTATTATTAATTAGCTAAAAATAGTAAATAATTTATAAAAATTATTTTAACTATTTATTACTCAAAAATTATCCAAAACATAATAATTAACAATAATTTCAATTAAAATACAAAATTTACGAATTTATACTAATTTTTCCAAAAATCCAAATTTACATAAACATTCGAGAATTCATAATAAATAATTAGAACATAATTTCAATAAACTCTCTTCACAAAATATGCTTAAAATAATTAGTAGAATTTATCAAAAATATAATTTTTCCGAGTCTAGAATAGTATGTAAACAGTAACCACGAGTTAGGAAATTCAAAATTTTTAGAAAAATAAATAAAAATTACATTAACTTCCTTACAACCTCTACAACAATTAATCTCAAATTAACAATAGTGAATAAAATAAAATAAAGGATAAACTAAAAATAGAAATATATAAAAATGAAATAGTTACCGGAGTCAAAACTCGAAATGGTTTGAAGATTTGAGAAGTCCAAAGAATAAGCTTCCAAAAGAGACCAACCTGATGCCCTGAGGTGGTGGTTGGCGGTGGTTTACAGAGAAAGGGAAAGGAAAAAAAAAATAAAGGAAAGAGATAAAGAAAGAAGAAGAAGAAAAATGGGAGGAGATGGGGCTGGGCACTGCATACACGTTTTTTACTTTTGTAAATTATTATTTTTTTTGGAGAAAAGACAAAATAGTATATATATATATATATTTATTTATTTATTTCACAAGATAATCAAATAATATAATTTAATAAAATATTTATTAACATTGTAAATCCTAAAAATTAGTTTAATAATTTATAAAATATCGGGTTATAACAATTACGCGCAATGATAAGATTTAAGACATAAAAAATTGTATTCTTTATCCCATTTAAACACTTATTTTCTATTCAACCAAAAATATTTTTCATTTATATTACCTAAAAAGTAGTAAAATTAACATTTTTCTTTTATATTACCTAAAGATTAGTAAAATATCGTTTTTTACCATCAATATTTTATTATATGATATAAAAGTGGCAAAATCACTAACTTCTCAATTATTTTCTAATTTCTAATTTTATTTATTTATTTATTTTTTAAAATATATATACTCCTAATGAAAAATAATCAAACAAAATTATTATGATAAATTTTAAGTTGTCGCTTTTATAAATTATTTGATTAATTTTTAATTTTAATTCACTAAGATTATTTAATTTCTTATTTTAAAATAATTTGCAGTTCATATAAATTGAAGACTAGTTAATTGATTAATTAAGATGCATAATAAAATTAGTTGCAATCATTGAATTAGAAAATTGTACCTCTTTGATTAAATAAAAGAGTCCTATAATTTTTAATTAAATTACTGTGAATAATTTTTATAATATAAATTAAATAAAATTTAAACAAAACCTGCATAATTAAGTTACTAAATTTAATATTTAAATGAGTCCACAATTTTTACTCACAACCAACACTAGTAATTTAATAGACACTATTATTATTATTATTATTATTATTATTATTATTACCTTTGGTAATTTTGTTGAGGACAAAACTCTTTTTATATATTATTTTCTATATATAAAATTAAAATTTAAAATTCTATATAAAAATTAAATTTTTTATCGTTTGAATATATGTAATGGGCAATAGCATTATTATTCAAATATCACTATATATATATATATATATATATATATAAAGAAGCGCTGGATTGTATTGCTAATGAACTGGAAACTCCATATTTTCCTATCTTTGTATTAAATTATAAACGAAATCGGAAAATGTGTCTACCAACTTTTTCAATTATTTTTTTTCTTTGAAACCTCAAAAAAAATTTTTTTTAACCTCAAATTGGCCATCAACTTTTGGTCAAAGAACATATTGGTTGTTTATGATTTCTTTTATCTGATTAAGAATTTTTTTTTTATCTAATTTTAAAAGAGAAAACCATAAGTTTATTTTAAATTTTGAGTTAATTATCAGTTATTTCAATTTTTTTAATTTTATAAATTGTGTTAATTTATAAAAATTACTTTTAAATCCCTATAAAATGAAATTGACACATTAAATTTTTTATTCTCTTTTTTTTATATAAAAAATAAAATGTAAGAAAATATTTTAAAATTCTAGTTTTGTCACTCTTGACATAAATTTGAAAATTAATTTCTAAATATTTTCAGAAATTTTTAATTTTCATTAAAATCCTTAAATTTTAACTATTTTAAAATTTATTTATTAACTTTCAACCACATTTTAGATTTTTTTTAATAGAAGTCAAACCAAAAAAAAATACTAAATAAAAAAAAGAGAGAATTTTGACATATTAAAAACATTAGTCAAGGATACAAAAAAATATTTAGTTTTTTCTGAAAAATAAGGAAAAAATAAAAATTTAATTTTATTATGATTTATATTGATATTTAAAAGTCCTTACTTTATTTATTTTTATTTTTATTAATATTAGTCTATATAATATATTAATTCATAAGTTATCATGTTTTTTTTATTATTTTTTATCACGACCCAAATTAGGAGTCATTACCGGCGTTAGGGAACGAGAATTCTTTCGAATCCCGAACCCGTAGCAAGCCTTAGAAAATAAAATCAAACAATAAATAAATAAAAAGTATGACAGAATTAAAAATTCTCAAATCAATATATAAAATAAATACTCCAAATCATTTCATCAATGAATACATATTCGTATAGTAATCAAATACAAATTTTTTAGAGTATACAATATCAAAACAATATAATACTCTTATGATTCAATAACACAACTACTGCAGTTTCTAGAATACAAATAAGAGTTCAAAATATACATTTGCATAAAATAGCCGGGGGGACTGAAGAACACTGGCGAAGCCGGGACTGAAGAACACTGGCGAGGAACTCTATGACTAAGGTCTGACGATAAAGGATCTCCTGAAAAAAATAATTGAGGGGGGGTCAGACCTCACTGAGTGAATTATTATACTATATATACATGCAAACTAAACCATAACAATCAGGCATTCTTATATATATATATGTATATACACACATTTCACACGAATGCCAAACTCTACCTTTATAAATATACCAATTGTAGAAAACGTTTGTTTTAATTCATTAAGGATAATAATAGCAATCCCCAATCAACCCCATCATCACTCTAGCCATACAGGCTCACTTGATTCCAAATAGAACACTTATTCCAATCTGGACAGTAGACTGGCCTTGAGACACTAAGTCGACCAAGCTCCAGCAGTCTGACTGTCAGTGTGATTGGAAAATCTCATTAAAATAAATTTTATGGAAATATAATATAATATAATTTTATTTAACCATTTGATATACACATAATAAATCCATTTTTTTAAAAGAGAAGAAATAAATATTTAAATATCTTTTAAAATCATTTTAGTATAAAAAATTTGGTAGAATCCAATTTATAAATTTTTAACAGTCATATGACTCACTTATATCCAAGACTGCCGGATCTTGAGAGCAAAGCATCACCAAGATACACAGCCGCAGTCATATCTCTTAATCCAATATCACTGGCGGTGTCCGAGAGCAAAGCATCACCAGACCATCGGCCCCAGTGATTTAATAAATATAAATTAAAATTATACTAGTGGTGTCCGAGAGCAAAACATCACTAGACCTTCAGACCCAGTATTTATTAAATAAACAAATATTATATTACTGGGGGTGTCCGAGAGCAAAACATCACCAGACCTTCGGCCCCAGTAATATAATTAAATAATCACATATTTTATCGATGCGCATACGGTCCTAATGAAACCCATCATGTAGCCCGTTCTACCGTGGTTTATTTAAAAATAAAAGAAAATAAATAAAACAATGAAAATTACAATAAATAATAAATAAATAAGATAAAATAAATCAACTATAAAATTAAATCATGTAAAATCCTATGAATAATGCCGACTAGAATCTCATAAATTAAATTCATAAGAATTTAAGATAATTTAGATTAAAAATCCGACACTCAAATCAAATATTAACTTACTGTTTAAACATATAATGAAAATGAAAAATCCTAAGTCATGCATCCTGTATGCAATGCATATATATACACTATAATAACTTACATGTTAGCGCTCCACAAGACAAATTCAGTGGGCCTGGTCCGTTGGGCCTCAGTCTCGGTGCAACTAAACAAACAAATGACAACATGAAATTAGAATAATTTAACGAAAATTCTAAAGACTCGATCTAGAATTTTAGACATAGAATTAGAATAGGAATTTGACCGGACATCACGTTTTAGGAGAATTCTATTGAAAATCCGGCAGAACCTCCCTTGTAAAACGGACATCTCTCTGTTAAAAAAGTAGAGCCGTCCCTACAAAGAAAACACGCTTCAGAATAACACCATAATTTACAACCATAATCCCTCGGTCGGATTCCAAACTATAATTCACCGACCAAGGTACACAATTCACAGAATAGTTACAAAATACCAAAGATGCCCTTATATAATAAAAAATATATTTTATAAATTCAAATTACGTAATTAACCCTAAAATACGTTAAAACCGATAAAAATTCATTTATTTAGAAAAAAATCATATAATATACATATAATTTGAAAATAATTTACGAAAAATAGTTTTAATTAGTTAAAAATACTAAATAATTTTTAGAAATCATTTTTATACCCTAAATAACTATTAAAACCAATTTAATTACATTTTAGCCAATTTAGTGTAAAATACCAAAATACCCCTATATATAAATAAATTTACTAAAATAAATCCAAAAATTCACCAAAAATAATATAATTACTGAAAATTAATTTTCTCAACATATATTTCAATAATATCAATAATATACTCAATTAACCAATTTTTTTCAATTAAACACATAATTAACCCTATTTTTCAAAATTACATAAAATTAATATATTCCAAATAAATATGTAAAAATTCACAAAAATTACAAATAAATTTCTATAATTCATTTTCAACACCTATAATCACCATAAAACACAATTTCATAATTTATAATTAATTTTCAAAAATTAGAAAATATTAATAAAATAATAAAAATTTACAAAATCAAAATAAATTCCAAAAATTCTACAAAAATTAAGCATGTAGATTAATGTCACGACCCAAAACAGGGCCATGACCGCGCGCTAGGGAACGGGAATTCTTTCAAATCCGAAACCCGTAGCAAGCCTAAAAAAAAATAAACGTGCAATAGTAATAATAATATCACAATTAAATAAAATACTGTACAGCGGAATAAAATCATAAATTTAATAATAGCATATTCACCAACTGGATTTAAATCAAATCCTCATCATCACATATATATAAACTCTTTTAATACAAATCCAGTTCAAATATATAATACAACATCTCTTCAAATATTTAATGACTACTGCAGTGTCCTAGATAAAATAAAACTCAAGACTCAGGGAAGCAGTTTACACAAAGAAGCCGGGGCGAAGAAATCCGGCGTACATGCCTGCTACTGAGGTCTGAAGATGATGACTCTCCTGAAAAATAGTCAACGAAGGAGAGTTAGACCTCACTGAGTGAATTACTATAATATATATACATGCATACTAAATGACAATGCATACAATCAACAATATATATCTAATATGTATATAAACAGGCAATACACATAGATGCAGTAAAATCATTTATATATATTTAATAAAATCATCGTTTATGAAGGATCAAATAGAACCCTATGATTTTGCAACCTCAAACAGTGTTAGACAACACTCAAGCCATATAGGCTCACTTAATCTAAATATATCCACTTAATCCATTTAGACAGTAGACTAGCCCCGAGACACTAAGTCAATCGAGCTCCAGCAGTCTGACTACCAGTGTGATTGGCCCCGAGACACTTGGTCAACCGAGCTCCAGCAATCACACCTCCAAACCATATCTCACATATCAAATAACCATAACCAATCAATATCCACAAATGGTTAGTAATATAGCCTAAATGCTATAAGCGCACCGGTACGTACTCGGTCCTAGTGCTGCCCACTAGGTAGCACGTTCTATTGATATCCTTCATTAATAATATAAAACATTCATTCACAATAAATGATGCATGAATTTAAATAAAATAACATTATAAACCACATATATATACTGGAAATATACCAAAAGTAAACCAGGTATATTTCGAGTATATATACGTCAAATGAATTCAATCAAATTACAAATTAAGCTAGAAATATATTTAAAAACATTTTAAATATAATTTATTAATAAAACATGCATATAATTTAATACATACCAAAAATAAACCAAAAATAAACCAAAAATATACTTAAAAACTATCACGTTATTTATGCATATTTAATCAAAATAAAACATATATTTCTAAATCATACATCCTAAAGCACATATATATAAAATAGTAACTCACACTTAGTGCGCTCCTCGAGATGGGTCCGACGGGCCTGGTCCACTAGGCCTCGGTCTCGGCACAACTAGACAAACAATAACGACATAAATCAGAATAAACCTGATAGAAAATCCTAGAACTCGATCTAGATATTAAACACAGAAACAGAATTAGGGTTCGATTGGACATCACGTTTTATGAGAATTCTATCGAAAATTTGGCAGAACCTCCCCTGTAAAACGGACATCTCTTTACTTAAAGAGTAGAGCCGACCCTGCAAAGAAGCACACTTCGAAAAATAGGCACAACAACTCATCCACAACCCCTCGGTCGGACTCCAAACTACAGTCTACCGATCGGGATCCACAATCACAGAACAATATAAAATACCAAAAATACCCTTATAACATAGAAATACGTTTTATAAATAGAAATTACATAATTAGCCTTAAAACACATTAAAAACCAATAAAAACTCATTTTATTAGTAAAATCGTAGATTATATATATAATTGAAAATAATTCACGAAAAATAGTTTTAATTAGTTAAAAATACTAAATAATTTGTAGAAATCATTTTTATACCATAAATAACTATTAAAACCAATTAATTTAAATTTAAAACACAATTAACCCTAATTTCCAAAAATTCCATAAACTAATAAAATTCAAAATAAATACATAGAAATTCATAAAAATTCCAAATAAATTCCTATAATTCATTTTAACACCTATATTTATCATAAAACACAATTTCATAATTTAATTAATTAATTTCCGAAAATTAAAAAATAATATTAAAATATTCAAAAATACCCAAAATCAAAATAATTCCCAAAATTCCACAAAAATTTATACATGTAGATTAAGCTAAGGGGAACAACATTTGTGTAGGTATTTTTCATGAATCAATCAAATTGAAGTTCAAAAAATTCAAGAACCCTAATATGGCCGAAATCAAAAATTCAAAACCTAAGCAAATCAAGACCATTTAAGCTCAAACCAAAGCTAGAATCACACTCACCGGAGCTCAAGAGAAGAAAGAGACCGGCGGTGTCAAAAATGATGGCCAAAATCACGAGGTGTGAAGAAATGCAACTTTCGGCCAAAAATGGAGGAAAAGAAGCTAGCCGCGCTGGGGAAGGAGGCTAGGGGCGGTGGAGCAGCTGGCTGGGGAGGGCGGAGCTACTGGTGGCACACCGACGGTAGGTGGTCAGGATTTGCAGCGGGAGGGGGAGAAGGGACGGGCTCGGGAAGAAGAAGGAAGAAGAAGAAAAGAAAAGAAAAAGAAAAGAAAAGAAAAGAAAAAGAAAAAGAAAGAAAAAGAAAAGAAAAAAAAAGAAAAAGAAAAAAAAATATTTAATAAAATATTTGGGAAAAATCACACACCACACACTTATTATTTAATATTTTAAAATTTAATAATAAATAAAAATAATTAAATAACAATAAAACTAATAAATAAATAATAAAATATTAAGGTAATATTAATTAAACCCTAATTAAATAAATATATACACACATAGGCTTTATTTAGTAATTTAAAAATACGTATGAGTTCATGCAAGTCCGTAAATCTATTTAAAATAATTAATAATAAATTATTTACGTGAAAATTTCCCCGAAAATGTAAGTCCCGGGAAAATTTTACGTAAAGTACTCAAAATAATAATAAACAATTAAAAATAAATTTTTAAATAAATCAACAACTTATGAAATATCAATATCATATTTAAAAATTATTAACACTGCATATCTCGATGCAGTATAAAATATTTAAAAACACGGAATATTATAATTAAAATTCCATGAACAAACTTTTTGAAGGAAGTTTCATGAATCAACCAAATTGAAGCTAAAAAAAATTAAAACCCTAAATGGCTGAAATGAAGAAATTGAAACTTAAACAATTCTAGACCAAATCAAGTGAAACAAAGCTTGGAATCACACGCACCAGAGCTCAAGGAGAAGATAGAGACTGGCGGTGTTGAAAACGGTGGCTGGGAAATGGCTTGATCGGAGTTGACTTCAATTTTCGGCTTCCTTGAAAAATCCAGCCAAAACACACCGGAAAAGGGAGCTTTCGGTGGTGGAAATGGCTGAAGGTGGAGGAGGAAGGATGAGAGGCATAGTGACAACAAGAAAACCAGCTGGAAATGGAAGAAAACGTGTTGGGAGGAAGAAGAAGAAGGGAGGGGCAAAATCATAAATAAAGCAAACTTTTAATTTGTTGTTATAAAATAATGTATATATATATATATATATATATATATATATTATATATATATATATATATATATATATATATATATATATATGTCCACCTTATATTATAGTAATACATATATATTCCCACACACAAATAATACTTACCACACAAATATTTATTATATTTAATAATTTATACACTTAAAATTAATTAATTAATTAATACAAAAAATTAATTAATAAAATTAAGGAAATTAATTAATCTCTAATTAATTTAAATAAATACACATATATTCAATTTATTTTAGCACTTTAAAATTATATATGAGTTCATGCAAATTCATAAAACTAGTCAAAATAAATAGTATTAAATTATTTAGGTATCAATTTCTCCGAAAATACAATTTCTGGAAAAATTTTACGTAAAGTACTTAAAATAATATAAAATAATTAAATTAGCTTTAAACAAACAACAAACTCATAAATATCATAAATATATATAAAAATTATTAACACTGCATATCCCGATACATATCAAAATATTTAAAAACTCGGGATATTATATTTTTAATTGATATATAAAAAGTTAAAATTTTATGTAAAAATTTTAAAATTAATTTTTATAATTATACAAAAAATGGTAAAATGAAAACTTGAAAATATTTTTTAATTTTTATTTTTCTTAAAATAGAAGAAAAAATGGAATTACTGTCAAATTTATTTTACAGGATTCTAAAAGTAATTTTTAAAAATACGATTAGATTTTTCAAATAAAATTGATACAATTTATAAATTCGAAGGAGTAAATTAAAATGACTTTTAAAATATGATTTAATTGACAATTGATCTAAAGTTAAGGATGGAACAAAATATTTTTCCAGTTTAAAATTTAAAATTATTTAAATATGTATATTGATATTAATTCGTTATAGCTATTTTAAAAATGTATTGCATGTTTTATATGAATTATTATAAATATTTTATATTACTTAACATTAACGATTTATTGTATTTATATCTTATAATAATTTTTTTTTTTGGAATGTAAACGAAATTAAAATTTATTATATATTTAACAAATAATTTAATCAATTGCAACACAGGAATAAAATAATAAATCATATTTATGGTTGTAAGAAATTATATTCGTTCATCAACTTTCCATATTTTACATATTAGTAAATTTCTCAATTATCCTTTTTTTTTTTTCTGTTACAAATTTTCTCAACTTTTGGTATTGTTGCCTTTAATTTATGGTCTGTAAAGAAGAAATCCACAGACTTCAATTTTGGAAAATTCAGGGCAATGAAATCAGAAATCGTGTCACAGTTTTTGATTCCGTTTACTTAATTTTCATATTTCAATAGGTTGGCCATCTCTTTATTTTTATATGACATATATATTTGTAGCTGAAATTCTAAGTTTTAACTGTATAAAGAAATAATTTTCAGATTTGTGCCAGTTAAAACATCTTCAAGAGCTTGATTTAAGCTACAATAATCTTAATGGAACCTTGCCATTGTGTTTAGCAAATTTAGCATCCCTTCAAAGATTAGATCTCTCTTCTAATCAACATACTGGAAAAATCACTTCATCTCCTCTTACAAGCTTAACATCTCTTCAATACTTAGACCTCCCAAACAATCTTTTCTACATTCCAATCTCACTCTCTCATATTTTTCTATCATTCAAAGCTCACATTTTTTGATGGTGGAGGTAACAATATATTTGTAAATATAGGGGATCATACTTTAATCCCACAATTTCAAGTAGACTTTCTTTATTTGTATGGTTATGGAATTGTTGGAAGAATTCCAAAATTCCTTTATTATCAAGAAAACCTAAGATCTGTATATTTCTTGAACCTTAAAATGGAGGATTAATTTCCATGTTGGTTGTTAGAGAACAACACAAAACTAGAGCATCTTCACTTAGGCAACAACTCTCTTTCAGTTTCTCTATAGTTACTACCAATTCATCCTCACATGAATTTAACATTTTTGGATATCTCTGCAAATCACTTTGATAGCTACGTTCCAAAGGAAATTGGAACTTATTTTCTAGTATTGATGTTCATGAGCATGTCGCAAAATGGTTTCAATGGTAGCATTCCCTCTTCATTTCGCAATATGTCTTCTCTTCAAATTTTAGACCTTTCAAAAAATAAAATTTCTGGAAGCTTAACATCCAAATTTATCCATAAAAAAATTAACAGAACTTCATTTGTGAAAGAATAAGTTACAATGATCATTGGAGGATGCATTATATGAAAGCTCAAGAGATGCTCTAGATCTCAGCGTGCTAAATCTTAATCATAATAATTTTAGTGGAAGTATACCAATATGGATTGGCACACTTTTCTGATTAAGTTATCTTTTGTTGGGTCATAATAATTTTGAAGGCCATATTCTATAAGAGCCATAGTTATCGGGAGTTCTCATCCCTCAAATTACCACGATCTGATACTCGAATACCAAAACATGATACTTTTGAGTTCTAGATCTCTAAAAATAGAGTATTAATTTTTTTGAAAGAAAAAAATATTAATAAGTAATAAAGGCTGAAAAAAATAAGCTAATAAAAAAGAACCTTTTTCATTCCTAACTAATAACAATTCCTCAAATATCAAAAAGCACAAAAACCATCAAATCCAAGAGAGAACAAGATGCCAAGGTAGAAGAAATTAAAAAAAACTAAGTTGTCTCTAAGTGACTTGATAAAATTACTAATTTATGAACTTCTTATGGTTTTCAAACTATGTTTTGTATTGCTAAGATGCATCAATAACATCAAAGTTTAATCTTAAATTATAAACTATGTTCAATCATTACATATATAGGTATGATTTTTTTCTTTTTAGCTTTTGTTGTAATTATTCTAAATAAAAAAACTCATTATTATTTATTAAATGATCCAAAAATATACGTTTGACGTACCACGTACCAAAAAAATGAACTGACTAAGCCTACTTCCGGAGTATTGTATATATTGACACTAGAATTCTAAGTACTAGTACTCGTACCACGAACCAAAATGTACTGCGTACCAAGTAACTATGATATGAGCTATGTAAATTCGACCAACTAAGCTTAATTGATCTTTCTAATAATAATCTATCTGGTCATATTATCCCTTGCCTATGAGCCAAAAGTTTGCAGATTCGATATGCACAACCTCAATAATCTTTAGAGTTTGCAGCAAAGAATTCATCCTACAATTACGAGCTGTGGATCCTCCTCTATTTATCTGGAATTGATTTCTCTTGCAATAACTTTTCGGGCAAGATTCCTCTTCAATTTGGAAGTCTTTTCACTATTAAGGTGCTGAATCTATCTCATAATTGTTTGATTGGTCCAATCCCTTCAACAATTTCAAATCTAAGCGCAGTTAAGACCTTGGATCTTTCCTATAACAATTTGAACGGACAAATCCCTCCTCAGCTTACTCAGTTACACTCTTTAGCTTTTTTCAGTGTAGCACATAACAACTTATCAGGTAAGATGCTAGAGAGAGTTGCACAATTTGCTACATTTGAACAGGGTAGCTATAAGTGAAATCGCGTGCTTTGTGGACTTCCATTGCCAAAGAGTTGTGACACAATTTCTCCACCAATGGTGCCAAAAATTTCAATGGGTAAAAATGAAGATAATGAGTTCATGGGTATAGATATTTTCTATGTTAGTTTTGGGTTGCTTATGTTATGGTTTTGTTGGGAATAGCTGCAGTTCTCTACATAAATCCATATTGGCGAAGATTGTGGTTTTACTATATTGAGCCAGCATCAAGAATTGCTACTACTTTATAATAGACAATCTCTGCTTCAGATTTAAATTTGATAGGCTTTGTAAGTGAGTGCTTAAGAGTTTGCTTGTGAATTTCCATGTGAAAATGTCTCTTGAATAATTTCTATTCCTTTAATATTAGAGTGATGATTTCTGATTTCTAATTTTCATTCCAACTCTCAAACTCTTTAGATAGCGCATATCAACTATGCTTATTATATTTGTGTATAATTCACAACCATTTATGCTTCATAAAATTTATGAATTTTCCAGTATTAAAAATAAGAGAAGCATACATGGAGATCAAATTAAAGGAAAAAAAAAGAATAATATAATAAAGTAGATTTTACTACAGTCCAGTTAACATTGCTAGTATATTTATTTATTCACTTCCATTTTATTTATATTTTACTCTTTCTACATTTTCTAATTGAACTGATAGTAATTGTTCAACTTAAAAAGAAAAATCCTCTAATCATTTTTATCCTTTATGCAGGTCATTGCAACTGCACCATCTTAATTCAAGAAGCTGTTATCACCTATATATACTGAAAAAAAGAAACAAAAAGATTGTAATTGTTTATATATATACCAAACAAAAAAAAAGAAAATAAAAAGAATAGAAGTGGCACCATATTATTAATATATCCCTTTAAAAAGGGAAGGCTGGGCTTTGGTTAGTAATGTCTTATTTATTTGCAAATTTATTCAGAGGGGGAAAAACAATGAGGGTGAATAAGGAGTTGAGTTGGGTAATACTCAATAACAAGAAGAGAATTCTAAAGAGTTGTATTAGTTCTCTACTAAATACAATAATACATGTATATCATATATATGACAAATCTTTGTAACAAACTACAACAGACTATAACAAACTCTAAGTGTTTATAACAAACTCTAATTGTGGTGTTTATCCTTTGACACCCCCCCCACAAGCTGATGGTGGAATGGAGAGTAGCCGAAGCTTGGAGAGAAAGAAGTGAAATAAGTCTTTAGAGAGTGGCTTTGTGAGAACATCTACCAAAACCTATTTAGAAAAAACAAGATTGTGCACAAAATGATAGTCGACCTCCATATGACGTGTTCTAGCATGAAAAATAGGATTGGTTGAGAGGAATACTGCACCAATATTGTCACACCAAACATGTGGAGATGGAGAAACTGAAGCACCAAGTTCTCGCAATACGTGACTTAGCCATTTGAGTTCAACACACACATCTGCGACAACCTTAAACTCAAATTCAGTTGATGACCTGGCTACCATTTTTTTCTTTTTTAAATGCCAACCAATCAAATTTATAACAAGATAAATAAGATAGCCAGCAGTTGAGCAACGATCATCTGGACATCTCGCCTAATCAGTGTCATTGAAGGAAATTAATTGTGTAAAGGAAGACATATAGGAGAGAAATAATCCAGAGGACATCGTGCCCTTCAAGTAGTGAAGCACCCTTTTTAGAGCCTAAAAATGGATGTTTGTGGGTTTGTGCATGAACTGACACAACTTGTTCATAACAAATGAAATATTTGGATGGGTAATGGTGGCATACTAGAGACTTCCACAACATTGGCGAAACAGAGTTGCCTCATCATGACTTAGTAATGTGCTAGTGTACAAAGATAGGGATTTACTAGGTGCCATCGGTGTAGGACATGGTTTGGCATCTAACATATGCATTTTTCATAATAGGTCTTGCAAATAAGAATGTTGAGAGAGAACCATGCCGCATGGAAGATAATGAACTTGGATGCCCAAGAAATAATTCAGATTACCAAGGTCCCTTAGTTTGAATTTAGCATAAAGTTTGGCAATGATTTCATGAATGATACCCTTAGTGTTTCCTATAAGAATCACATCATCAACATAGATAAGAAGGAAATAAGTGGAGTCATGGTGATTGTATATAAACAAAGAAGAGTCAGACTTTGAACCAATAAAACTAATTTGAGTTAAGAAAATGCCAAGTCTTTAGAACCATGCTCTTGGAGCTTGCTTGAGACCATAAAGAGATCGTTGTAATTTGTAGACATGGTTTGGAAACTCAGGATTGATAAAACCTTGTGGTTGAAGCATATAAATGGTCTCCTCTAAGTTGCCGTGTAAGAAAGCATTACTGACATCCAGTTGATTAAAGAACCATTTTTGGGAGAGTGCAATAGAAAGGATTGTACAGATGATGATAGGCTTGACAATTGGACTAAAATTATTAGTATAGTCCAGTCCATGTTCTTATGTGTATCCTTTGGCAACTAACCTTGCTTTATACCATTCAATTATACCATTGGCATGCCTTTTAATCTTGAATATCCATCGATTTCCAACTATATTAGCATTCAGTGGTTTAGGAACTAAGGTCCTTGTGTTTGTTTGGTGTAAAGCTTTGATTTCGTCTTCCATAGCATGGCGCCAATAATGGATTTTTTCGACTTGTTTGTAGGTTGTAGGTTTGGTTTGGGGACATGATGGTGTTACAGGTTCTATTTTTTGTTTTTTGAGAGGTGTATGGGAGTGTTGTTTCGGTAAAGAGGATGGTGATGGGTTATAAGGAGAATTTAAAGTGAGAGTTATAAGAAGTGCATATTTGGGGTTGGGTTTTGGATTTTGGCGTAAGTGAATTGGATGAGTACATAATTGGATATGTGGTGTGAGTTGTTGAGGAGTATTGGATGAGGTTATTGTATTTTTAGTAGTGGAATTGGAAATATATGAAGTGGTTGGTGAAGATGAGGAGATGGAGTTAGAGATAGATAAGGATTGGGAAGGAGAGAAGGTAGGAGTAGGAGATTAACCTAAATTGAAACTTTGTGAAGAGTTTGAATTTGGCGTGAAAATAGGTTGTGCTGAGGAGATTGGCACCAAATGTTATTGAGTAAGTGGCAATGGATAAGTAATTTTTAGCCAAGGCATGAGAGGCGAACTAGAGTGTGTGCTTGCGGATGATTGAGGTGAGTGACCAGAGGGAATATCTTTGAATGATAAAATGCTTTCATCAAATTGGACATGTCGAGCCATATAAATTTTGCCAGGATCTTTATCAAGACACTTGTAGCCCATGTGATGTGGAGAGTAGCCTAAGAAAACACGTTACTTTGATCGAAAATCAAACTTATGGCGATCATAAGGCCGAAGTAGAGGGTACATCGCACAACCAAAGACCTTCAAAAACATATAATTTGGTGATTTTTATATAAAACTTGGAATGGAATGCATTTTTAGATGGAAGTACTTGGCATTCGATTAATTAAAAACACAGTCATTTCAAAGGCGTAATGCCAATATCTAAATGGTACGCCACAATGACCAAGAAGAGCCAAACCAATGTCTACAATATTGTGAATTTTTCTTTCTACTGTACCATTCTGTTAATGTGTATGTGGACATGTGATGCGGTGTAAAATTCCTGAATTCTTAAAGTGATTGTGTAATGGTCTGAATTCACCACCCCAATCAGAATTAAAAGATCGAATTTTATAGCCAAACTGAGTCTCAACCATTTTTTGAAACTGATAAAAGATAGAAGGGACATCACTCTTGTTCTTGATAGGAAACAACCATGTGAACAAAGAAAAATCATCAATAAAGATTACAAAGTATTTATCACCATTGGAAGAACACATTGGGGCCGGACCCCATACATCTAAATGAATCAGTTGCAAAGGATGTGAATTGTGATTCTTTGTCAATGGTAAGGGCAGTCTATGCATCTTGCCAAGGCAGCAAGCTTCACATTTATTGGTAGAGATTTTATTGGATGAACTTGGTAACTGAAATTGTCGAACTAAAGCACGAACTGTTTGATAATTAGGATGGCCGAGTCGTCCGTGCCAATCCTCCAAAGTCACTAAGAAAGCAGTGGCACCATAGTTATTTTATCGTTGAAGAAAATGGTGAAGCCTATAGAGACCAGAATCAATTATCCTGTGAAGTATGGGCTGCTTCGTTGCTCGATCCTTAATTAGGCATTGATCATCATGAAATTCCATAAAACAAGGATTGTCAGTACATAATTTACTAACTGATAACAAAGGTTTGGTAATGTGGGGAACATGTAAAACTTCACGTAAATGAAGAGGTTTGCCTTTAGTGTGTATTACAGTGTGACCAATATGCTTAATAGGTAAGGCCTTACCATCCCTAACAAGTAGTTCTTGCTTACCCTTGTACTCATTGATTAAGGATAAAGAATTCAGATTTGGAGTGACATGGTGAGTGGCTCTCGTATTTAGAAACCACATTGGTGATGTGATGGCATTGCTAGATGGCACCGAATCTGCAGAAGGCAAGTGTGAAAGATGTGTTTGAGGTAGAAAGGATGAGCAATTGGTTTGTTGATTCTTAATGGAGGGATAAGTAGCAAAATTTGAATCAAAACATTGATGACATTGAATGCCCATATGATTCTAAAAGCCACATATTTGGCATTGCACCGATGGTCTGTAAGAATGGTGACCACATCCTCTATGTCACAACCCAAAACAGGGACCATGATCGGCGATAGGGAACGGGAATTCTTTCGAATCCGGAACCCGTAGCAAGCCTAAAAATAAAATAAATCATGAAATAATAACAATAATAATATTATATGCAGCGGAAATAAAAATCATAATATCATAATATTATTCACATCAACTGGATTTAAATTAAAATCTCATCTCATAGATATATAATCTTTAATACAAATCCAGTTTCAATATACAATACATCTTTTTAAAATAAAATACATGAAATCCAATACTGTAATTCACAACTACTGCAGTGTCTAGATAAAATAAATAAGACTCAAGTAGATAATTTACACAAAGAAGCCGGGGCGGAAGAAATCCGGCGTATCGACCTGCTACTGAGGTCTGAAGAAGTTGACTCTCCTGAAAAATAGTCAACGGAGGGGAGTCAGACCTCACTGAGTGAATTACTATAATATATATACATACACACTAAGTGATAATGCATACAGTCAACAGTATATATAATATGTATATATACAGGCAATTACACATAGATGCAATAAAATCATTTTTATATATTTTATCTGAAAATCATCTTTTATGAAGGATCACATAGAACCCTAGAATAACGCAACCTCAGAAAATAGTGTTAAACAACACTCTGGCCATACAGGCTCACTTATACCAAATATATCCACTTAATCCATTTAGACAGTAGACTGGTCCCGAGACACTAAGTCAACCGAGCTCTAGCAATCTGACTGCCTGTGTGATTGGCCCCGAGACACTTGGTCAACTGAGCTCCAGCAATCACACCTCCAAACCATATCTCACACATATCAATAATCATATCAAATCAATATCCACAAATAGTTAGTATTATAGCCTAAAGCTATAGGCGTACCGGTACGTACTCGGTCCTAGTGCTGCCCACTAGGTAGCACGTTCTATTGATATCCTTCATCATTAATAAAGCAAAACATTCATTCATAAAAATATATGATGCATGAATGTAAATGGAATAGTAATATAAACCATATATATATACCAGAAATATACCAAAAGTAAACCAGGTATATTTCGAGTATATATATATCAAATGCATTCAATCAAATTATAAATTAAACTAAAAATATATTTAAAAACATTTTAAATATATTTTATTTACAAAACATGAATATAATTTATTATATACCAAAAATAAACCAAAAATATACTTAATGTAAACTTAAGAAATAATCAAATTATTCATGCATATTTAATCAACAATAAACATGCATTTCTAAATCATGCATCCTAAGCATATATATATAGTATAGTAACTCACCTAATTCGCTCCACGAGACAGGTCCGACGGGCCTGGTCCACTAGCCCTCGGTCTCGGCGCAACTAAACAAGAAATAAATAATCGACATCAGAATAATCCTAATAGAAATCCTAGAATTCAATCTAGAGTATTAAAATACGGAAACAGAATTAGGGTTCGACTGGACATCACGTTTTACGAGAATTCTACCGAAAATCCGGCAGAACCTCCCCTGTAAAACGGACATCTCTCTACTCAAAAGAGTAGAGCCGACCCTGCAAAGAAACACACTTCGAAAAATAAGCTCAACACAATCAAAATCCCACGGTCGGACTCCAAACTATAATCCACCGACCGGGGTCCATAAACACAGAATAATTCTCGAAATACCAAAAATATCCTTACAACATAGTAATACATCTCATAGGTAAAAATTACATAATTAACCTTGAAACACTGTAAAAACCGATTAAAACTCATTTTATTAGAAAAACCGTATATTATATATATAATTGAAAATAATTCACGAAAAATCGTTTTAATTAGTTAAAAATACCAAATAATTTATAGAAATCATTTTTATACCTTAAATAATTATTAAAACCAATTAAATTACATTTTTAGACAATTTAGGGTAAAATTACCAAAATACCCTTATATATATTAATATACTTAAATTACTTCAAAAATTCACCAAAAATTATACAATTATCCAAAATTAATTTTCTCAATATATTTATCAATAATATAAATAATTAAACTCAATTAACCAATTAAATTCAAATAAAAACACATTTAACCCTAATTTTTCCAAAATTCCATAAACTTCAATAATTCAAAATAAATACTTAGAAATTCATAAAAATTCCAAATAAATTCCTATAATTCATTTCAACACCTAATTTAACCATAAACTGCAATTTCATAATTTAAATAATTAATTTCCAAAAATTAGAAAATAATATTAAAATATTCAAAAATACCCAAAAATCCAAAAAATCTCCAAAAATTCTACAAAAATTCATACATGTAGATTGAGCTACTAGGAACAACATTTGTGAAGGAAGTTTTCATGAATCATTCAATTCAAAGCTCAAAAAAAATCGAAAACCCCAATAGGCCGAAATTGAAAATTCGAAACCTAAGCAATTCTAGACCATTTAAGCTCAAACCAAAGCTAGAATCACACTCACCGGAGCTCAAGGAGAAGAAAGAGACCGGCGGTGTCAAAAATGGTGGCCGGAATCGACGTGATCGACGGTGGATCGATTTTCGGCTTTTTCGGCCAAAATCGACTTCCAGGCGCCGGAAACGGCCTCCTCAGGCGGCGGAAATGGTTGGGGAAGACGGTGGCACACTGGATGGCACACCCACGGTGAAGAAACGGCATGACAGACGCCCGAACGGCGAAGAGAAGGATCGGGAGGAAGAAGAAGACTCAGGGGGGCAAATGTGTAATTTTCCAATTCCTTTGTAATTTGACAAATATATGTATATATATATACTTTATACTATATATTAAAATATTATTAAATTACACACATCAAATATACACCACACACATAAAATTTAATATTTTAATAATTTATACTAAATAAAATTAATTAAATAACAATAAAACAAATAAATAATTAATAAAATATTAGGGTAATAATAAACCCTAATTAAATAAATATACACACATGCTTTATTTAATAATTTAAAAATATGTATGAGTTCATGCAAGTCCGTAAATACATTTAAAATAATTAATAATACATTGTTTACGTGAAAATTTCCCCAAAAATGCAAGTCCCGGGAAAATTTTACGTAAAACACTGAAAATAATACACATTAATTAAAATAGGTTTTAAATACATATTAACTCGTAAAAATATCACATATATATTCAAAATTTATTAACACTGCATATCCCGGTACAGTGTAAAAATATTTTAAAAACACGGGATATTACAGTCTTCCCCCCTTACAAGAATTCGTCCCCGAATTCCAAAAGATAAGATCAAGAAGGAAAGAGATGCGGGTAAGAAGCTCGCATCTCAGCTTCAGTCTCCCACGTATGCTCTTCAACTCTGTCGCTATGCCACATAACCTTGACCATCGGAATCTGCTTCGATCTAAACTGTCGAACTTGAAAATCAACGATCGCCACAGGTTCTTCCACAAATGTCAAATATTCACTCACTTCCACACTGTCAGGTTGCAACACGTGTGAAGGGTCTGAGATATACTTCCTTAACATCGAGATATGAAATACTGGATGCACTTGTGACATACTCGGAGGCAAATCCAACCGATATGCAACAGTGCCAACTCTCTCCAGAATCTCAAACGGTCCAATGTATCTCGGTGCTAACTTACCCTTCATGCCAAATCTCATCACACCCTTCATCGGAGATACCTTCAGAAAAACAAAATCTCTAACCTGAAACTCCACATCTCTGCGCCTAGGATCCGCATAACTCTTCTGTCTGCTAACTGCGGTCTCTAATCTTCGCTTGATCACGGTGACTTTCTCTGCAGCATCCTGAACCATCTCTGGTCTAGTCAAAGCTCTCTCACCAATCTCATCCCAACTCAACGGGGATCTACACTTCCTTCCATACAACGCCTCATATGGTGCCATACCAATACTGCTATGGTAGCTGTTATTATATGCAAACTCAACAAGTGACAAATAATCATCCCAGCTACCTCCCAAATCCAAGACACACATCCTCAACATATCTTCCAGTGTCTGGATCATCCTCTCAGACTGACCATCTGTCTGAGGATGAAAAGCAGTACTGAAATCCAACCTAGTGCCCATCGCTTCTTGCAACTTCTGCCAAAAACGAGAAGTAAACACCGAACCTCTATCTGACACAATGGACACAGGTACTCCATGAAGACATACAATATGCTTCACATATAACTTTGCCAATCTAGCAACTGAATATGTGGCTTTCACAGGCAAGAAATGTGCAGACTTCGTCAACCTGTCTACAATCACCCAGATGGAATCGTATCCATCCTTCGAACGAGGTAAACCTACCACAAAATCCATAGCTATCCTTTCCCACTTCCACTCGGGAATAGGAAGAGGCTGAAGCTTCCCAGAAGGCTTCTGATGTTCGGCTTTCACTTGCTGACACGTCAAACACTTCGCAACATAATCAGCGACATCCTTCTTCAATCCATCCCACCAGTATAGATCTCTGATACTGTGGTACATCTTAGTAACACCTGGATGAACGCTGTAGGTTGTAGAATGTGCTTCCTCTAAAATCTCCTCTCTCAAATCATCCACATCAGGAACACACAATCTACCACTGATCCACAACACACCATCATCATCGAGTGTGAAATCAATGAACTTCCCTGCTCTAACATTCTCTGCAAGCTCTTCTAGAATAGGATCTCAGCTCTGAGCTGCTTTAATCCTATCCCTCAGTACAGATCGTACTTTAAATTGAGCTAACAGTCCACTTGATCTACTAATCTTCATCATCAGACCTTGATCCACCAACAGATGCAACTCTTGGATCAATGGTCTCCTCTCAGCACCGATGTGAGCAAGACTACCTGAGGACTTCCTACTCAAGGCATCTGCTACAACATTAGCTTTACCCGGATGGTAAAGAATCTCACAATCATATTCCTTTAATAATTCCAACCATCTTCTCTACCTCAAATTCAAATCTCGCTACTGGAAAATGTACTTAAGGCTCTTGTGATCAGTAAATATTTCACAAGTCACCCCGTACAGATAATGTCTCCAAATCTTTAAAGCAAAGATCACTGCAGCCATCTCAAGATCATGTGTAGGATAGTTCTGCTCATGCTTCTTCAACTGCCTCGAAGCATAGGTTATCACCCTTCCATTCTGCATCAACACACAACCAAGACCAATTCTAGAGGCATCACAGTAAACTGTGAACTTATCCACACTATTAGGCAAAGCTAATACTGGCGCTGTGGTCAATTTCTCCTTTAATAATTGAAAACTATTCTCATAAGCTTCTGGCCACTCGAATCTAACATTCTTCTGAGTTAAGCGAGTCATAGGGGCTGCTATTCTGGAAAAATCCTGCACAAACCGCTTATAATACCCAGCTAAACCCAGAAAACTCTGAATCTCTGTGACAGAAATAGGTCTAGGCCACTCAGATACTGCCTCAATCTTCTGTGGATCAACCTGAATACCTTCTTTAGACACTACGTGTCCAAGAAAAGAAACACTCTCCATCCAAAAATCACACTTCGAGAATTTAGCATAAAGCTGATGATCTCTCAGTGTCTGTAGTACAATCCTCAAGTGATATACGTGCTCTTCCATACTCCTCGAATATACAAGTATATCATCAATGAAGACTACTACAAACTGATCCACATACGGTTTGAATACCCTATTCATCAGGTCCATAAAAGCTGTTGGTGCATTAGTCAAACCAAAAGACATCACCAGAAACTCATAATGGCCATATCTAGTGCGGAACGTTGTCTTAGGAATATCGGCTTCACTAATCCGCAGCTGATGATAACCCGACCTCAAGTCAACCTTAGAAAAGAACTGTGCACCCTGAAGCTAATCAAACAAATCATCAATCCTTGGGAGAGGATACTTGTTCTTCACTGTCACCTTATTCAACTCTCTGTAGTTAATGCACAGTCTCAGGGTACCATCCTTCTTCTTCACAAACAAGACTGGTGCACCCCACGGAGAAACACTAGGTATGATGAAACCTTTATCCAACAACTCTTGCAACTGCTCCTTCAACTCTCTCAACTCTGCAGGAGCCATACGATAAGGTGGCATAGATATAGGAGTAGTACCTGGAACCACATCAATACAAAACTCAATCTCTCTATGAGGTGGTAAACCTGGCAACTCCTCGGGAAAAACATCAAGAAACTCACAAGCAACCGGAACATCTGTGAGTGACAACTTCTCCACTGACGTATCCCTGACCAATGCCAAAAACCCCTAACATCCTTTCCTCAACAACTTCCTAGCTGTAATAGCAGAAATAAGATTCTGAGGTGCTGAACTCCTATCACCAACAAACTTAAACTCTATTTCACCAGGAATTCTGAAAGTCACCTCCTTATTCCTGCAATCAACCACGGCAAAGTGCTGGGATAACCAATCCATTCCCAGAATAACATCGAACTCCATCACATCCAACAAAATCAAATCAGCGGGTAATTCTCTATCTCCCACGAGAACTGGACAATCATAAAGAACAATATCGGCGTCCAAGGAATCGCTCAGAGGAGTGGCAACAGACAAAGGAAAAGCCATCCTCGAAGCTTGCCAACAAGATTTAGAAGCAAAAATAGGAGAAACAAACGAATGCGTGGCACCCGGATCAAACAAAACCCATGCATCCAGGTAACAAACAGAAACAATACCTGCCACAACTGCATTAGATGCCTGAGCATCCTGCTGAGTCAGATGAAAAACTCTGGCCTGACCTCGACCTCCCTGCTGACTGGTAGAAGCCTAGCCAACAACTCTGGCACCTCCTCTAGTACCTCTACCATGACTTTGCTGTGGAACAAACTGAGTGGAACTCTGATACTGGGCTGGTGGCAACTGAAATGGCACGGGTGCTGCACTAGCAATCGACTGCTGTGGGAATCGTGGAATCTGCTGCTGCTGATACCAGAAATAAGGACACGATCTGGCAAAATGTCCTATCTGCCCGCATCTGAAACATGTCAGCGGTGTTAGATAACACGGTCCCTGATGGACTCTACCACAAGTCTGACAAACACTGGCCGCTGATCCAGAACTACGACCACTGCTACTGCTCGAAGCACCTGACCCAAATCTGAATGATCTACGCTGACCTCCACGACCATGTCTACTGCTCTGATGCACTCGCTGCTACTGTCTCTGACTCTGCTGAGTCGAACCTCGCTGCTGACTACTTGAACCAACATGAAAACTCGAATATGGAGTAGCCTGCAATCCACTCGACTGAACTCCCAACTGGTAATAATCAGGCATCGCTCCCTGCCTAACTAGTCTCAGCTCAATCTCCTTGGCTAGCTCAATCACAGACTCCAGAATAAGACCTGCTGTAGGCATACTAGCAAAAGCTGAACCCAAACTAGTAACATACGTAGTAACAGCGAAATACTGATCTCGCATCAGATCCTAAGCATATCTACCCAGACGAAGAAACTCTCGGGTATACTCCTCTACAGATCGATCTCCACGAGAAATACTGGTTAGACGGAGACGATAGCTCAAACGAAGAGGCTCTGGACAAAATCTCCTCATAAATCGCTCTCGGAACTGAGCCCACGTCATCATCATCATATAGGGCTGGATCATCTGAATGAACCAATCTAAAGCTGGTCCCTCGACAAACAACTCAACGATCATGATCCGCTGGTACTCGGTATGAGCAGTCCGAGTCCTAGTCTCAATCGCATGCAGAAAATCTAAAGGATCAGAAGTACCATCAAAAGCAATCCTGCCAACTCGGGCATAGAACAAAGCTGCCTCAAGGTCAGACATACCCTGCTGATAGGTAGGCTGAACAGGCTGAACAACTAGAGGAACAGGAACATCAAATTCAGGCTCAATAGGCTCCTCATCCTGTAACTCTCTCTGCCTACGGCGACCTGCCGCTCCTCGAGGTCTACCTCTGCCACGACCTCTACGTCTCACTGGCTGCTCAGGAGGTAAAACCTCATCCTGAAAAGATTCATCATCCTCGGCCTCAACGACCGGTGGAGCGACACGCGCTCGCCTCCTCATTCTGAAAAGACAAATGGAAAGATTCAGACAAAATAGACAACGGAGGAATAATGCTGAAAACTACAGCAAGGAATACTTATCAAGACATACTCGAACCTAATACACTGCAGTAGTCCAATCGAAAACACAACTTTAAGACTAGGGCCACAACTCACATAACTAAGCCCTGACACAGAACTCCGCTCTGATACCAACTTTGTCACGACCCAAAACAGGGGCCATGACCGGCGCTAGGGAACGAGAATTCTTTCGAATCCGGAACCAGTAGCAAGCCTAAAAATAAAATAAATCATGCAATAATAACAATAATAATATTATATGCAGCGGAAATAAAAATCATAATATCATAATATTATTCACATCAACTGGATTTAAATTAAAATCTCATCTCATAGATATATAATCTTTAATACAAATCTAGTTTCAATATACAATACATCTCTTTAAAATAAAATACATGAAATCCAATACTGTAATTCACAACTACTGTAGTGTCTAGATAAAATAAATAAGACTCAAGTAGATAATTTACACAAAGAAGCCGGGGCGGAAGAAATCTGGCATATCGACCTGCTACTGAGGTCTGAAGAAGTTGACTCTCCTGAAAAATAGTCAACGGAGGGGAGTCAGACCTCATTGAGTGAATTACTATAATATATATACATACACACTAAGTGATAATGCATACAGTCAACAGTATATATAATATGTATATATACAGGCAATTACACACAGATGCAATAAAATCATTTTTATATATTTTATCTGAAAATCATCTTTTATGAAGGATCACATAGAACCCTAGAATAACGCAACCTCAGAAAATAATGTTAAACAACACTCTGGCCATACAGGCTCACTTATACCAAATATATCCACTTAATCCATTTAGACAGTAGACTGGCCCCGAGACACTAAGTCAACCGAGCTCTAGCAGTCTGACTGCCTGTGTGATTAGCCCCGAGACACTTGGTCAACCGAGCTCCAGCAATCACACCTCCAAACCATATCTCACACATATCAATAATCATATCAAATCAATATCCACAAATAGTTAGTATTATAGCCTAAAGCTATAGGCGTACCGGTACGTACTCGGTCCTAGTGCTGCCCACTAGGTAGCACGTTCTATTGATATCCTTCATCATTAATAAAGCAAAACATTCATTCATAAAAATATATGATGCATGAATGTAAATGGAATAGTAATATAAACCATATATATATACCGGAAATATACCAAAAGTAAACCAGGTATATTTCGAGTATATATATATCAAATGCATTCAATCAAATTATAAATTAAACTAAAAATATATTTAAAAACATTTTAAATATATTTTATTTACAAAACATGCATATAATTTATTTTATATAAAAAATAAACCAAAAATATACTTAATGTAAACTTAAGAAATAATCAAATTATTCATGCATATTTAATCAACAATAAACATGCATTTCTAAATCATGCATCCTAAGCATATATATATAGTATAGTAACTCACCTAATGCGCTCCACGAGACAGGTCCGACGGGCCTAGTCCACTAGCCCTCGGTCTCGGCGCAACTAAACAAGAAATAAATAATCGACATCAGAATAATCCTAACAGAAATCCTAGAATTCAATCTAGAGTATTAAAATACGGAAACAGAATTAGGGTTCGACTGGACATCACGTTTTACGAGAATTCTACCGAAAATCCGACAGAACCTCCCCTGTAAAACGAACATCTCTCTACTCAAAAGAGTAGAGCCAACCCTGCAAAGAAACACACTTCGAAAAATAAGCCCAACACAATCAAAATCCCACGGTCGGACTCCAAACTACAGTCCATCGACCGGGGTCCACAAACACAGAATAATTCCCGAAATACCAAAAATATCCTTACAACATAGTAATACATCTCATAGGTAAAAATTACATAATTAACCTTGAAACACTGTAAAAACCGATTAAAACTCATTTTATTAGAAAAATCGTATATTATATATATAATTGAAAATAATTCACGAAAAATCGTTTTAATTAGTTAAAAATACCAAATAATTTATAGAAATCATTTTTATACCTTAAATAATTATTAAAACCAATTAAATTACATTTTTAGACAATTTAGGGTAAAATTACCAAAATACCCTTATATATATTAATATACTTAAATTACTTCAAAAATTCACCAAAAATTATACAATTATCCAAAATTAATTTTCTCAACATATTTATCAATAATATAAATAATTAAACTCAATTAACCAATTAAATTCAAATAAAAACACATTTAACCCTAATTTTTCCAAAATTCCATAAACTTCAATAATTCAAAATAAATACTTAGAAATTCATAAAAATTCCAAATAAATTCCTATAATTCATTTCAACACCTAATTTAACCATAAACTCCAATTTCATAGTTTAAATAATTAATTTCCAAAAATTAGAAAATAATATTAAAATATTCAAAAATACCCAAAAATCCAAAAAATCTCCAAAAATTCTACAAAAATTCATACATGTAGATTGAGCTACTAGGAACAACATTTGTGAAGGAAGTTTTCATGAATCATCCAATTCAAAGCTCAAAAAAAATCAAAAACCCCAATAGGCCGAAATTGAAAATTCGAAACCTAAGCAATTCTAGACCATTTAAGCTCAAACCAAAGCTAGAATCACACTCACCGGAGCTCAAGGAGAAGAAAGAGACCGGCGGTGTCGAAAACGGTGGCCGAAATCGACATGATCTACGGTGAATCGATTTTCGGCTTCTCCGGCCAAAATCGACTTCCAGGCGCCGGAAACGGCCTCCTCAGGCGGCGGAAATGGTTGGGGAAGACGGTGGCACACCGGACGGCACACCCACGGTGAAGAAACGACGTGACAGACGCCCGGACGGCGAAGAGAAGGATCGGGAGGAAGAAGAAGACTCAGGGGGGCAAATGTGTAATTTTCCAATTCCTTTGTAATTTGACAAATATATGTATATATATATATACTTTATACTATATATTAAAATATTATTAAATTACACACATCAAATATACACCACACACATAAAATTTAATATTTTAATAATTTATACTAAATAAAATTAATTAAATAACAATAAAACAAATAAATAATTAATAAAATATTAGGGTAATAATAAACCCTAATTAAATAAATATACACACACAGGCTTTATTTAATAATTTAAAAATATGTATGAGTTCATGCAAGTCTGTAAATACATTTAAAATAATTAATAATACATTGTTTACGTGAAAATTTCCCCGAAAATGTAAGTCCCGGGAAAATTTTATGTAAAACACTGAAAATAATACACAGTAATTAAAATAGGTTTTAAATACATATTAACTAGTAAAAATATCACATATATATTCAAAATTTATTAACACTGCATATTCCGGTACAGTGTAAAAATATTTTAAAAACACGGGATATTACACTCTATAGCGCTGAATTCATCTGTGAGAAAATGATGAAGCAGAGTATGATTGTCCAGTGTTGGTGCATTGAACAATGTGAACACTTGGAATGAGGGGTTATTGAGTTTTGAGTAGCAATTCATGAGAAACAAGTTGTGCATGAAGATCATGAAAGGTAGGTGGTAAGGGACATTGCTAGAGAGCAGCGATAATTGGATTATAATCAACGCTAATTTGTTGAAAAATGATGGCATTGAACTCAGCATCAGAAATGGGTTATCCAACAAGTGATAATAAGTCTGTAATGGATTTAGCTTGATAAGATAGGTTTGTCAGCTTTGGGTAAATTGTGCAATTCAATGTGGAGTTATGTCTTTTGGGCATCACTTATAGTCCCAAAAGCTGTAGCAAGTGCCTTCCAAACGGTGGAGGCAAAAGTGTGGCTGAGAAGATGAGGGTATATTTCTTCAGTGATGGATAATAATAACCAAGAGAAGAGGAGCTGATCCTTAGTAAACCATTGGAGATATTCAGGATTGGGTTTAGGCTATTGGGTTTCAGAATTGAGTTGTTCTTTGGGTGGGCAACGTTCAGTTCCTTCAAGAATGCCATGAAGATTGTAGAAGTTTAATAGGGAAGTAAACTAAAGCTTTTATAGAAGATAATTTTTGGTGGTTAATTTGAAAGAAAAATTTTGGCTAATCTGTGTAGGAAGGTTGGAGGAAGAAGAAATGAGGGAGGGAAGTGGGGTGATTAAGTTGATGGAAGAAGTGGAGTGAGTAGAGGAGGACGAGGTCGAAGAGGAAGTCGTCATTGGAAGAGGTGCTCTATTTGGGTGAACAAAAACAGAGTGCTATCGGAAAAGAAAAAAAAAGTGCTTAGATTGCTCTGATACCAACTCAATAACAAGATGAAGAGAATTCTAAAGAGTTTTATTAGTTCTCTACTAAGTACAATAATACATGTACAACATATATATGACAAATGTTTGTAACAAACTACAATAGACTATAACAAACTCTAATTATGGTGTTTATCCTTTAATAGTAATGCTAGGATTGGTGATGATTATATCAATACATATGGGGAAGTCATGTGATGGTTGTTTTTAGAGACTGAAAGAACTGCTCTTTTAGAGATCAAATATGCCTTCAACTCTCCATTTCTATCTTCTTTGGGGTTAAATGCTAATTGATTAGTTGGAATAATGGGATCGAGTGCAATTCCAGTATAGGACGAGTTATCAAACTCAATTTTTACTATGCAAGGGACTTGAATTTAAAAGATCGGTACTTAAATGCCTCTTTATTTCTTCCTTTTAAACAGCTAAAAACTCTGTCTCTATGGCAGATGCAAATCATTGGTTGCATTAAAAATGAAGGTTTGTTTCTTTTATTACTATGGAAATTTAATAAAGAATTTGAAAGTTCGATTACAATTTGCAAGGTTTCTCTTTTCATTGATTTATTCTTACAGGTTTTGAAAAGCTATCAAAACTTGAAAATTTGGAGGTTCTTGATTTAAATTACAACAATTTTAGCAACAATATAATAACATCTTTAAATGCTCTTTCATCTCTCAAATCTTTATATTTGAAGGGCAATAAATTGGATGGAACACTTAGTACTAGAGGTGAGTTTTAATCTCTCTCCATTGTTGCCTCTTTTTATTTGCAAAACAAAACACAAACTGATACGCTCGTGGCTGAAGATTTGAATAATTTAATACATAAGCCAATGGGTTGAAGGCTTTAAATCTTTGCATGGTAAGAACTCAACAGATTAATTATTTTCCTTTCTTAAATTAGCTGAAATGAAATAAGATCTTGTATAGGTGGTGATGAAGCATTGAATTTAAGTAACTTGGAGTACCTTGACTTGAGTAGGAACAACCTTGATAACAGTATTCTACCATCTCTAAAGTTTCTGCATATAAAGTACAACCAATTGAAAGGAACATTAATTTTGAAAGGTTTCATATAATTTTATTATATATATATTAATTTTCTTTTATAAGGTTACATGTGATTTCTTCTTCTTCTTATTATTTTTGTTTATGTGTAAAGCAATTTATTGATATGACATTATTTAGTTAACAGAATCAAATATGAAAAGTTCACTTTGAGCTTATCAATAACTTTTACCTAGAATTAGATGCTTTGAGTTACCTAGAGGTGCTACACTTGAGTGGAAACCAAATTGACAAATTTGAGGGGTTAAGAGGTATACTCTATATACATTTTTTATTTATACTATGTTTAATTATTTTATGTATTAAATAGAACATCAATTTATATTTTTCTACCTAAGATTTTATCTAATTCACACTATTCTTCCTCTTATTTGATTAAAATAAGATATTACATCCCTATTTTTTTAAACCTAATTTATACATATCTCCCTCTTATTTTAAAATAAAATTTTTGTCTCTCCCAATTTTTATTATGTTAACATTTAAGTACTTTCATTAGGGTTAGGCCATTTTTCTATTAAGTGCTATATAAAAAATTAAAATACTCTTTAAATAGTAAAAAAATTTAATGAATTATCAAAAACTAATAATATTTTAGTGTTTTATATTTGGTAATATTAAACACATGCATTCTTCATATATAAATAATATGGTTCATAAAAAAATCAATCATATTATATTACTATTTTATAGTTAATTATAGTTTTTTACTATTTGGAAGGGCATTTTAGTCTTTTTATATAGAACTTAATTGAAAAATGGTGTAACCCTAATAGATTTCCTTAAATGTTAACGGAATAAAAGTGAGGAGGTAAATGTTCAACTTTTGAATAATAGGGAGGTAAATGTCAATTAGGTCAAACAATGAGGAGAAAAATGTACTTTATTTTTTTCTTAATTGCTTTGTTGATTTTGTTAATTTCTTAATAAATAAGTTCTTTTACTCCCTCTATATTATTATAACTAATCCTCTAACCCTTTTATTTACCCCTATATATTATTATAGGCTGTTTGGTAAGTGAATGTTCAAGGCTTTAAAATATATTTATTTTAGCAATAAAATAATGTTTCTTAATGTTGTTTTATGGACCTAACATGAGGTATTTAAATGGTTTCAATTCAACCTTGTTGATACTTGAATTATATATTTTAATTTCAAGGTTTCAATTTACAAGTTAAATATGTTATTAACATAAGCCTTATTTGAGATGATTTTGGATACTCAATTATTTAATTTAGATTATGTCACGACCCAAAACAAGGGCCATGACCCGCACTAGGGAACGAGAATTCTTTTGAATTCGGAACCCATAGCAAGCCTAAAAATAAAATAAAACATGCAATAGTAATAATAACAGTATTTAATGCAGCAGAAATAAAAACCATAAATATAATAATAACATTTGCACCAACTGGATTTAAATCAAATCCTCATCATTACATATATATAAACTCTTTTAATACAAATCCAATTCAAATATAATACAACATCTCTTTAAATATTTAATGACTATTGCAGTGTCTAGACAAAATAAACCCAAGGCTCAGATAAGCAGTTTACACAAAGAAGCCGGGACGGAAGAAATCCGGCGTACAGGTCTGCTACTGAGGTCCGAGGAAGATGACTCTCCTGAAAAATAGTCAACGGAGGGGAGTCAGACCTCACTGAGTGAATTGCTATAATATATATACATGCACACTAAATGATAATGCATACAATCAACAGTATATATCTAATATGTATGTATACAGACAAATACACACAGATGCTGAAAAATCATTTTATATATATTTTACTGAAAATCATCGTTTATGAAGGATCAAATAGAACCTTAGAAAATCGTAATCTTAAATAGTGTTAGACAACACTCTAGCCATACAGGCTCACTTAATCCAAATATATCCACTTAATCCATTTAGACAGTAGACTAGCCCCGAGACACTAAGTCAACCGAGCTCCAGCAGTCTGACTGTCAGTGTGATTGGCCCCAAGACACTTGGTCAACCGAGCTCCAGCAATCACACCTCCAAACCATATCTCACACATCAAATAATCGTATTCAATCAATATCCATAAATGGTTAGTAATATAGCCTAAATGCTATAAGCGTACCGGTACGTACTCGGTCCTAGTGCTGCCCACTAGGTAGCACGTTCTATTGATATCCTTCAATAATAAATATAAAACATTCATTCACAAATAAATGATGCATGAATTTAAATAAAATAACAATATAAACCACATATGTATACTGGAAATATACCAAAAATAAACCAGGTATATTTCGAGTATATATACGTCAAATAAATTCAATCAAATTACAAATTAAGCTAGAAATATATTTAAAAACATTTTAAATATAAATTATTGATAAAACATGCATATAATTTAATATATACCAAAAATAAACTAAAAATATACTTAAATACTAATCACGTTATTTATGCATATTTAATCAAAATAGAACATATATTCTAAAATCATGCATCCTAAATCATATATATATATATATAATAGTAACTCACACTTAGTGCGCTCCTCGAGATGGATCCGATGGGCCTGGTCCACTAGGCCTCGGTCTCGGCACAACTAAATAAATAATAATGACAGAAATCAGAATAAACCTAATAGAAAATCCTAGAAACTCGATCTAGAATATTAAACACAGAATCGAAATTAGGGTTCGATCGGACATCACGTTTTACGAGAATTCTATCAAAAATTCGACAGAACCTCCCCTGTAAAATAGACATCTCTCTACTCAAAGAGTAGAGCTGACCCTGTAAAGAAACACACTTCGAAAAACAGGCTCAACCACTCATCCATAACCCCTCGATCGAACTCCAAACTACAGTCTACCGACCGGGGTCCACAATCACAGAACAATTTCAGAAATACCAAAAATATCCTTATAACATAGAAATTCATTTTATACGTAGAAATTACATTATTAACCTTTAAACACAGTAAAAATCGATAAAAACTCATTTTATTAGAAAAATCGTATATTATATATATAATTGAAAATAATTCACGAAAAATAGTTTTAATTAGTTAAAAATACTAAATAATTTGTAGAAATCGTTTTTATACCTTAAATAACTATTAAAACCAATTAAATTACAATTTTAGCCAATTTTGTGCAAAATTACCAAAATACCCCTATATATATAAATATACTATAATTACTTCAAAAATTCACCAAAAATAGTATAATTATCCAAAATTAATTTTCTCAACATATTTATCAATAATATCAATAATTAAACTCAATTAAGCAATTAATTTCAATTAAAAACACAATTAACCTAATTTTCCCAAAATTACATAAACTTAAATAATTCAAAATAAATACATAGAAATTCATAAAAATTCCAAATAAATTTCTATAATTCATTTAAACACCTATAATTATCATAAAACACAATTTCATAATTTAATTAATTAATTTCGAAAATTAGAAAATAATAATAAAATATTTAAAAATACCCAAAAATCAAAATAATCTCCAAAAATTCTAAAAAAATTCACATATATAGATTAAGCTACTAGGATCAACATTTGTTAAGGGAATATTCATGAATCAAACAATTCTAAGTTCAAAAAATCAAAAACCCTAAAATGGTCGAATTGAAGATTTAGCTCAAACCTCATCAACCACTTGATTTCATGCCAAAAGGAGCTTAGAATAAGGATCACTGGAGCTCAAGGAGTCGATGAAGACTGGCGGTGCGTGAAATAGTGGCCGAAATCATGGTCGACGGCGAGGAGCTCAACTTGCTGCCATTGCGAATTTCGGGCGTTCCAGTGGGCTTCCGGTGGCCTGGTCACGTCGGAGAGGAAGAGGAAGGAAGGGGAAGGAGGTTGGCGGTAGCTGGTGGCGGCGAAGGGCGGTCCGACGTGCTGGAATGGGAGGCGCAGTGAGGGTAGGCGTCGGGAGAGGAAGGGGGCAATTCGGTAATTTTCTAAAAATTTTGATTTTTAACTACATATATGTATATATATACTTTATACTATATATTAAAATAATATTAAATTACACACACATTAAATATACACCACACACTTATAATTTAATATTTTAATAATTTAATACTAAATAAAATAATTAAATAACAATAAAACTAATAAATAATTAATAAAATATTAGGGTAATAAATTAAACCCTAATTAAATAAATATATACACATATAGGCTTTATTTAGTATTTTAAAAATATATGAATTCATGCAAGTCCGTAAATCTATTTAATATAATTAATAGTAAATTATTTACGTGAAAATTTCCCCGAAAATGAAAGTCTCGGGAAAATTTTACGTAAGGCACTTAAAATAATAATAAACAATTAAAAATTCAATTTTAATTAATCAATAACTTATGAAATATCAATATCATATTTAAAAATTATTAACACTGCATATCCCGATGCTGTATTAAATATATTTAAAAACATGGGATATTACGGATTACAATCATCTTTAGTTTATTCATTAGAATTTTGATGAGAAGTGGTTTGATTTTTAATATTATGATGAGCTATAAATGTGATAGAATGGTTTTAATTAATTTTGAATGAAAAGATATTTTTTTTTTATGTATTACCTTCCTATATGAGATGTATGAATGTGCTAAGGTGATATATGCACATTTGAGAATGTGTTGGTTGTTATTACACAATAAATAATAGGGCACTTGATTATAGGATGGTGAAGGAAGAAGGATTGTTCCATGATAATGTAGTTAAAGGGTTAGCCTTTAAATGTGTCTAGAGAGTGAGCTTGTGATGGCCTATATGTTATGGCCGAGTTATAATGCTTGTGGTAGAGATTGTTAATACAAATGAAAAATTTAATTGATATTTGCAAAGGCATATGTTTCAATTGACTAAGTTTTGAATGTGTTTGAAAGTAAGATTGAATTAGATATTTTAAGTGAATGACAATTTGATTATTAAATGCTTTAGTATTTTAATTTAAGATGTTTATTATATTTGATTCAGCTAAACTATTTTTTACTCATAACGTCTATTCATTGAGTATTTTTATACTTATTTAACTCTATTTTATAAACAATTTTAGATAATTGGGTTTGATAGTTGGTGAACTAGGTTAAGTGAGTGTGGATAGAAGTCCAGAATAAGGTTAGCCAACAAATCCTTGTTAGAGTAGTCTTTCCTTTTATTTCCTTTTATTTTAATTTTTTTTATGATTTGTTGTATAAGTGTTGTAGAACATTGGTGGTTAAGCCATATTTAAAAATGTAACATTTATGTTTTCTAAATATTTTGTATATATTTTAGTATTCATAAATAATATTTTACTATTTATAAATACATATTTTTACTATTTATGAATAGTGCTTCACTATAAAAAAATTATTAATACTTTCAATGTTCTTATTCTCTAAATATAATATATGTACAACACTAAACTTTTATAAGAGATAAATTTTGAATCCTCTTGCAAATTATAAGGATATGAAAAAAATTGTTTAAACTAAGCAAATTATTTGGTGATTAGTTTTAAATGTTCATCTCGAATTATATGAGACGAAGTGTGATAGTTTTGGTATTAAAGCTTTGTTAAATGGTCTTTTAAACTATACTTTTGTTGTAGTTTGGTGAAATTCTAAAAATATTTTTTTTATATTATAGGATGCCACCAAGAAGGAATCGTGGTAGACCACCTAAACAAGGGAGAGTTAGCCAACAGGGTAGAGTCTAGGGGTAGTGCTAATATTGAGATAGAGTCTGAGGCTAGAACCCCTATTGTTGAGCAACCTCGACCTCCCCCACCCCATGTTGTACCTGTATTGCAGCTTGATCCCAAAATACTTGTAGAGACTATTGTTGCTACTTTAGTAGCCCAAGAATATAGGAGAAGGCTTGGTGATTTAATTGAACATGCTAAGAAATGTGGAGCATTTGAATTTCCTGGCTCAGTTGATTCTCAAGAGGTAGATAGATGGTTGAGAGCTACAGAGAAAGCATTAAATACTCTTATATTAACTGAAGCACAGAAAATTAATAATGTGTATGGCCTTCTACATGATATGGCAGATGCTTGGTTTGCTCAGGTTAGATTATTACATGGAGGTCAGTTAACTTAGGATGTATTTGAGACTAAGTTCTGTAGGGAATACATGACAGATGCATTTAAGGCTGAAAGGCATATTGAATTCATTGCTTTGAAACAAGGGGCAATGTCAGTTCGAGAATATATGGATAAATTTGAAGATTTATATAAGTATGCTTCAGATATTTTTCTAACTCAAGCTCAGAAATGTTATAGATTTAAAGAGGGCCTAGAAACTGTGTTGAAGAATGAATTATCATTATATGAAGGCCATAATTTTAGCAGCTAGATTGAGAAAGCAATAGAGAAAGAGAAGTTGAGAGAGGAAATGGAGTAAGAGAGTAAGTCAAAGGCTCCAGTTTGGGTAAAAAGGCAAAAAGGATTCAGCAAGGGAACTGGCACATCTTAATAACAGCCAGAGATAGGAGGATTCAGAGGCAGTAGAGGGCCTTGGACTTGGTTAGGCATTAATAGACCACAATCTTCTCAGTTTAGTCAGAGCTCTATGAGACACCTTGTATTTAGTGCATGTAGTTCATTCAGAAGGACCATACCCTGTACTGTTATGGCCGTATTCATGAGGGAGGAGATTGTAGGAAGAGGATTGTTCAGTATTTTGAATGTGGTGGATTCAGACACATTAGGAGGGATTTTCCTAATTTTGCACAGTTTGGCACCAGTACTAGTAGAGGAGTCTAGAGCAGAGCTGGTAAAGGTGGTAGGACTTTTGGATTTGGTAAAGGTATAAGTAGAGGTTTAGGAGCTAGTATTAGTTAAGAGGGTGGTGCATCTAGGTTGATACAACCTACTCGACCTATACTGATAGAGAGACCTTTAGTGCAACCCAGGGTCTTTGCTATGACACAACAGGCGGCATCATCATCATATGATGTTATTTCTGGTAGGTTAACTATCTTTAGTGAGAATGCTTATGCTTTAATTGGTCTGGGTGCAACTCATTCATTTGCATCATCTTTCGCATCATGCATACCAAAAGAAAAGAGTGTGATGGACTAGGGTTTAGCTGTAGATATACCAGCAGGTGAATTAGTAATTTGTAGACATGTTTATCAGGGTTATGAGTTAGAATTTAGGGGTTAAAAATTAAAAGTAGACTTAGTGCCATTACCATTACAAATGTTTGATGTGATTATTGGCATGGATGTCTTACCCAAATACCAGGCAATAATTGATTGCTATAAGAAGAAAGTAGAGTTCAAGATTCTTGTGGGTAGTAAAATCATGTTTAGAGGTGAAAAGGGTTCAGAGCATTATAGTATGGTTTCAGTGCTCACAGCTAGAAAAATGATGAGAAAAGGGTGTGAAGCATTCTTGGCATATGTTATTGACATTGAAAAAGAGGGGCAAAAGATTGACAGTCTGCCTATAGTAAATGAGTTTATAGATATATGTCTAGAAGATCTTCCAGGTTTGCCACCTGATAGAGAGATTGAGTTTAGTATTGATTTACAGCTGTAGATGGTAGGGTTTAGTGCATGTCCAAGATTTTAGCAACTACATCACTGTTTGAGCTCAGGACTCTAAAGAACACACTAACCATTATCACAAAGACATGGCGTCGAGATGAGGAGTCACCACCCAGGGTAATAACTAGGACATATCAAAAAGGTGGTTACTGGATTCCCTAAAAGAAAGCCAGCACCACAACTAGGAGATTCTGAATATGGAATACCAACTTCTTTCAGTCTTGTGTTCATTTAGAATTACTTTATGAATTACTATCTTATCCTTTATATACATGCAATTTCATATAAACCCAAAACAATAAAATCCAAGGCAAACTAGTCATGAAATATATAAGTAAATAATGCATTCAATAAATCACATAATCCCTAAGTTAGTATAATATACATGGATTTTAAATAAATGAGCTAAAGTCTATATGTTTTAAATTATAAGTGAACCTAAAAACCTAATTCCTTTTTATTTTAATTAAATGAACCTAAGTCTACTAATTTTAATTCTAAAAGTGGGCCTAATTCTACATGTTATGAAGGTATTTAAATTAATTAGCTTAATTCTACATGTTTTAATTAAATAATGATCTTAAATCTATAAATTATGAAAGAGGGCTAAATTAAGTGACCTAAGTCTAAATTAATTAAATTAAGTGGGCCTATGTCTAATTAACTAAATGGGCCTAAAGGTATTTCTAACCTAAAATCTAATTAATTATGGACCTAATATTAAACCTAATTAATTATTAAATGATATGGGCTAAAATAAACAAATCAAAATCTAAAAAGGGCTTAAGGCCTAAAACACACAAACTAATGAATAAGCTAAAAAACAAATAAAAACATAAAAAAATAATTAACTAAGATCAAATAAATAACCAAATTATTCCTTACTAAAATCCTAATTTTTATTAACATGCAACCTAAATTAATCTACTTCCTCCATTGATTTTAAATGATTACCAAATTGAAACCTAATTTTACTAACCAATTTAATAAAAAATCATGCAACCACACACATAATTTTATTACTATTCCCACTATTGGGGCTATTACATTAATTCTTAAAATAATTAATAAAAAATAAAAAAATAAAGAATAAAATAAAAATAAAAATAAAGACAATAAAAATAAAAAATAAAACCTTAGAAAATAAGTCTCTATGGGGCTTTTATCCATGGTCTTCTATGGATTTCCAATAAAATTCATCTTCTTCATATGATCACCATGTGTTTTCCTTTATAATCACCATAAAAATAAAATAATAATTAATGAATAAATTATGATAAAATAAATAGAATAATAAAAATAAATAAATAAATAAAAGAAGGAGAAGAATATGGTATGCTTATGAATGATTAGGATGCTCCTCAGATTTATGATTCATCGTTCTTGATAAGTCTTCGAATCTTTTCTTTAAAAAATTCTTCACGAGTTTTGAATTAATTGATGAATCAAAAGAATTTTTGATTTAAGAAAAATAAAATCACAATTTTCTTTCTTTCCTCTCCTTCTTTTCTACGCCCCTTTCTTCCCCTCCTTTTTTCTCTACCTCTAGCTCCCCTTTTATAGTGGAATTAGGAAGCCTAACCCTAACCCCAATGTGATTCTCATTCCTAAAGTGTATTTAGGAATTTTGAACCAAATAGGATTGAATTAATTATGAAGTTTAAACCAATTTAGGATTGAATTAATTAGAAAATTTAAACCGCCTAAAATTGGAATAATTAGAAATAGAAAAATGGAAGAGTTTAATTTCGACCGAGATTGTGCAATTCTGATCAGAATTGTACAATCCCGATCGGAATTATTGTAATTCTGATCGAAATTACATAATTTCGATTGGAATTATGTAATTCCAATTGGAATTATTGGAATTACATAATTCCGGTCGGAATTATGGAATAATTCCAATCAGAATTACATAATTCCGGTCGGAATTATGGAATTCCGACGTGCAAATTTTTTTTTAACATTTAATTATAAAAAGGCCTCCTAAAAAATTTAAATTTTGCAATTGGGTCCTAAAAAGAACTTTGCGATTTAGTCCTTGAAAATATTAAATTCTTCCTTTAAAAGCCTTTAGAATTTTTTAAAAATTAAGCATCAAAGACATTTTCATCATTGGAGTCCTTTGCTGCATCCATAACATGTCATCCCAAAATTAGGTGTTTACAGTTGCCCCCCTTTGTCGCTGTTTTCTTGACAAATTGTGGTAAAGTAGAATAGCACCCAATTTCTAAATTGAAAGTTAGGATACTTACCTGTACTCCGTGAGGCTTCTGCTATTGAATTTGCTATACTCGGATGTACAACATTTTCAATGGCATATCATACTCGGTCGTATGATATTGAATATACTCGGTCGTATAATCGATTGAGGATTCATTGCACTTGGTCGTACAATGCCGATTACACTCGATTGTATAGTCTGTTTTGATAAGAAACATCACACTCGGTCATACGATGCTAATTATACTCGGTCATATAATCGATTGAGGAATAAATTGAACTCAATCATACAATGCCGACTACACTCGGTCGTATAGTCTATTTTTGATAAGAAACATCACACTCAGTCGTGTGATGCCAATTATACTTGGTCGTATAATCGATTGGAGAAGACAATGCACTCTGTCGTACAATGCCGACTACACTCGGTCGTATAGTCTATTTTTTGATAAGACATATCACACTCGGTTGTATGATGTCGATTATACTTGGTCATATAATCGATTGGTGAATACATTGCACTCGGTTGTACAATGTCAACTACACTCGGTTGTATAGTCTATTTTTGATAAGAAACATCACACTCGGTCATATGATGCTGAGTATACTTGGTCATATAATTGATTGAGGAATACATTGCACTTGGTCATACAATGCTGACTACGTGGTCGTATAGTCTATTTTTGATAAGAAACATCACACTCGGATGTATGATACGGATTATACTCGGTAGTATAATCGATTAATGATACATTGCACTCGGTCGTACAATGCCGACTACACTCGATCGTATAGTCTATTTTTTATAAGATACATCACACTCAGTCGTATGATGCTGATTATACTCGGTTGTATAATCGATTGGTGAATACATTGCACTCGGTAGTACAATGCCAACTACACTCGGTCGTATAGTATATTTTTGATAAGAAACATCATACTCGGTTGTATGATGCTGATTATACTCGGTCGTATAATTGATTGAGGAATACATTGCACTCGATCATATAATGTCGACTACACTTGATCATATAGTCTATTTTTGATAAGAAACATCATACTCGGTTCTATGATGCTGATTATACTCGGTTGTATAATCGATTGAGAAATACATTGCACTCGGTCGTACAATGCCGACTACACTCGATCGTATAGTCAGTTTTTGATAAGAGACATCACACTCGGTCGTATGATGCTGATTATACTCAGTCATATAATCGATTGGTGAGTATATTGACAGTTTTAACTATCTCCTAAATTGCTAAACTATAAAGCTTTTCAATTTAGGACTAAATTGTAAAGAATCCAATGGACCTAAATGTAAATGAAAGTTAAAGGACCAAATAGGGTATTTTCCCCTTTATATATTTCATTCCTTCTTTTCCTAATCCATACTCTCTTTTCCTATTCTTCTTCTCTTTTTCCTTTCATTTTCTCTTGATTTTTAAATTTTCTCTTTTCAATTAAACTTTCATCTGACATCCGATTTTGGATTCGTCTGATCCTACGACCCACTCATAATGTAGACTACGCGGGAGCAGCTCCAGGCAGTCAGATCCCATTACTTTACATCCACATTTTCCCCAAAATGATTTGGAACTTTATGAAGAGGAGGAGATATTTCCTTTGACCCACTTGCACCTCCACAGATGTTCTTAAGTTGGAAATGAGGTAAATTTCTTATCCCTATTTTTAATTCTGTAATAAATATATTTATTTTACTATATAAAATTAATATTTATATGCATGCAATTTAAAATTGATGTGAATCATGAAAAATTGACAAATTAAAATCAAAATGTGTTAAATTTCACTGGATTTTCATCAAAAGTCTAAATTTCTGGATTAAAATCCTAAATTTTCAACCGAAATTCTTCAATTTTTGACTGAAAATCAAGAAATCCGATTGGGTTTCTAGATTTCTGATTGGAAATCTAGAATTCCGATCGGAATTCTAGATTTCCAATCAGAAATCTAGACTTTCGATTTATTTATTTATTTATTTAAAAAAAAAAGAAAGAGAAAAAAGATTAGAAATTTAGGAGAGAAAATGATCATGTTGTTTCTGCATTTGTTAGAAACCCCTGAAATATTTGGGCTATTTTTACTTGGCATGAGAGTTGTTCCATGACTTGTCTTGAGAGGTAGCACAACATGTCTGGGCATCTGGCTTTTGACATTTTGTTGCTACTTTACTAACTGCCTGAGGTAGGTCAGATCATTATTCCCTTTCTGCACTTATTGAGAGATGGATGGACATTACTCACACCTTCCACACATGAGTGGGTGAGCTAACTATTTCCTTGATGAGCTTTTCTGCCATTACCGGGATTGCATTTGGAGGTTCCCCAGTTTCTTTTTGACATCTATTACTGCACTCTTTCAGAGGATGCTAGGAGTCATTATGTCTATGACCTACTCAGATTCGTTCCATCATGGAAGAATAGGAAGAACGTGCTTCTTTCTTCCCTTGTGCAGGGTTTTAGGAGACTACCTACCACTACACCTCGCCAGATTCTCCAGAAGGCGAGATGTTTCTTATTGATTTTGCTTGGCACTACTCTCTTTTGTGAGACTGGTCATGAGGTTAGCATCACTCTTCTTAGCCCTTTTTAGGATCTTTCTAAGGTCTCTACTTTGGATTGGGGGTCTACAACACTTGCTTATCTCTACTATAGATTGGATACTTTGTGTAGAGGTGCTGTGACGATGTGTGGCTTTTGGCATGTCTTGCATGTATGCTCCTTATCCCTTTTTAACTTTTCACTTACATCCACTTTCCCCTTTTCATGTCCTTTATCTTCCCTTTTTCAGATTTGGGGTATTGAGACTGGAGTGATTCAAGGTTTTAGTGCTATCAGCTCTGACAAGAGTCTTCCCCTGATGCAGAGATGGGGTTCTTCTCATCTTGCCAGCATTAAACATGATTTACAGACTTATTGGGATCAGCTGAACTCCTTATCGTAGGACCTGGTAAGAAAATTTTAACTTTTAGTATTTCATCAATTATAGAAGTCTAACAAATTTACATGAAAATGAATGAGTTTGCAGGTTAGATCAGATTGGTTGGCTGGTGCTGAGTACATTCAACGATATGAGTTTATGATTGTAGCTATGAGACTCGAGACTGTGAGAGTTCTACTTCCTGGTTATGGCTGCTAGATGTGGTATCTTGGTGAGCGTGTTTATCATTGGCATATGGGACCTTCTAGGAGGTGTGTCCCTTCTTCTATTCCTCTTTCGATGTTACAGAGTAGTAGCATGAATGTCCCGGAGCTTAGAGCTGCTTTTGAGGGATATGACACTTCGATGATGCTTGAGTGTTCTCGTCATTATCTGGAGTATATTTGAGAGAACCTCTTAGAGTAGGTTCCTATGGATCCATCTAAGGTATGCCTTTTATTACTACTTTACTCCAATTCTCTCATCATTATTGGCATTTGATTCTCTGTATAGTTTGAAGGAGTCTCTGATGCTGCTATGGAGGAGACTGAGCAGGAGGTCGAGCCTATTCCTCCTAGTGAGATTGCTCATGGTGAGGCTCCCTCGGGTATTGTTCTAGTTGATGTGCCCCCATTTGATAGGTCGATGTATTATTGGGCTCCCATGGTATAGACTCCTGTTAAGCGGCACATGTATTTTGATACAGCTCAGATTCCTAGCTTTTCACCTCCTGATGCTTCTCATGTAAGTTCAATTTGTTTCCTAGCCATTCCTGCACAAACCTGCACTTGTTGTTGAGTTAGTAAAGTTTATTTTACAGGTCCCTAGGACATAGGCGGAGTATTTGTATGGAATCACCTCTTCCTAGAGATTATTTACTATGTAGATTATAGACACTTGGAGGGTTAGTATTCATAAAAAATATGCAAATGTATGCATGCTATGCATGATATACATGGTTCTAACTATTTTTTAATGCAACATAATTATGTCGAGGATCTAGAGCGTGAGAAAGAGAGGCTCCGACGATAGCTTGCGAGTCTTGGTTTCCATGGACATGATGCCAGGACTTTTATGCCCCTAGATCGAGGTAATGATCCGTCTAGAGAATGGAGCCCTTGGCTGGACACTGGAGCTCAGGAGGACTGACTTTCTTTAGGAGTTGTATTAGTGTGACTGTACTTTAAGATATTTCAGGACTGTTTTCTTTTATGCACCATAAACCTTTATTTTGGACCAAACTGTAATTTCCCCACTTTTTTTTTTCGGCCAGTGTTCTAGATTTCTGATTAGAAGTTTAGAATTCCGATAAAAAATCTAGAATTCTGATTAGAATTAGGGATTTTCGATCCTTTTCCTTTTCCGACACGAATTCAGTTCAACAGTAATCCTAATCGTTTCTTTATTGGATTTGCGGCCTATATAAGAACCAAAAACCATAAGACCCATATACTGCCTTCATTCTATTTTTTTTGCCTTTATCATAACACAAGCCATGCTTTGGTGAGGAAATTTCTTAAAACCCTTAATGGAGATGATTGGAATTAACTTCTACCCTTTTATGTCAGACCATTAAAGTCTTTTCAACATTTGAAGATAGATAATAATTTCTTACATACTGCTGCCACTTTCTAGGATGCCAAGGATCATATATTTAGATTTAACAGGCAAGAGCTGTGTCCCCTAATAGAGGAGTTTGCTGCTATTATGGGATGTTCGCTAAGTTCAACTGCTACCATTGCTCTCCCAGACCTTGAAATAGAGTTTCCTAATAGATTAATAGCATTCTTTGATATGCCCCTAGATATTTTCTACATGCACGCACATAATGATGAAACCATAAGTCTTCCTTTTTTAATTTCCTCTTGTGAAACTAGAGACAAAACCAGTATTGCTTGGATTAAAACTGTCGCATTCTGCCTATATGCTCATTTTCTGCTAGTATTTTTTCATGGAGATGCTAATGTAAAAATTATCAGTATCTTGGAACAAGTAGAAACTGGAGCTAATCCTATGCCTGTTATACTTACTAAAACTATCATTGGGTTAGATATTTCAAAGTTCAAAATCGACTCTCAGGCAGTCTACTTCTCCTTCAGGTATGTAACTTTTTTTTTTAGCTTAGCCGCCCTTTCAGGTTTTCAACTTAGTTTTTTTTTTGGATTTCTTTATAGGAGTAATTAAGTCTGCTTGATGCCCCTCCTAATGCTTTGAGTTTTCAACCTCATCATCTACAATCCCATCCTTTGAAGATAAAGAATAAACATACTAGAGATCAATGGGTTGATTGGATGAAAGGCATTGCTGATACTGAGATTTCTTGGATCTGTCCTCGGTGGAGATTAAAATTTGTGACCATCAACTTGTATGACAACTGTGTTCTTATTCCCGGATTATATTCTTCGACCTTTCTTTCTCCTTTACACCTTTGCCATCAGTATGGTCACCCTTAATTCATTGTTGCTATTGTAATTGACTTCAAAGGTTTCCTTCTAAGGTAAGACTTTATGGACAAGGTAAAGAACTTATGGCCTCATAGAGCTTTGGAACGCAATTTTTGCTTGGATGTTGACATGACTACTGATGACAACTATAAAACTTGGGTTACTATACAATCTACAAAATCACCAAAACTTATCAAGTACAAAAGGACTCAAATATTATTAGATGAGTCAAGAAAGAAACAAAAACATAACTAGTAGTCTCATAAGTCTGGTTTCATATGTTTTATTTTTCTTTAAGTCATTGTGTCTTATAATAAAGATAGAATACACAATATTCAATAAAAATGTCTTTTCAATTTATTTCATTATCCAAGGAAAAAATGAGTATATTTATTATATCACATAACACAACTCCTGTTATCAGCTAGTCCTTTCATATTTTCTAACTGAACATTTTTCCTCTCATTTTCATTTCCCTATCTTTTGCTTAATTAGCCCTTTATGGGTTTTCTAAACAGCGAGAATGTCCTAACTTTTGCCTAACCAGCCTTTTTAGGTTTTCTAGTTAGCGGACTTTTTTTTCAAAGGTAGTATCTCTTGAGGTGATCCAGGTTAACTGGCTCAGTGAACTCATTCCCTTCTAGATCTGATATCTTTGTGGCTCCTTTGGGCAGAATTGTCTTAACTAAATGCGGCCCTTCCCAATTTGATCTAAATTTTCCTCTTGGGTCAAACACCATAGTCCTTGTGTGCTTTAATACCATATCTCCAACTTTTATATTTTCAGGCTTAACTTTTTTGTTGAATAATCTTTCTATTCTCCTATGATAAATCTGAGTATGGAATAAAGCATCCACCTTTTTCTCATCTAGTGATACAAGGTAATAAAACCTCTTTTGTATCCATTCACTCTTAGGGATCTTTGCTTCCATAACCACCCTCAAGGATTTAATTTCTGTCTCTATGGGTAGAACTGCTTCATAACCATATACTAATGAAAACAGAGTTTGTCCCGTAGCTGTACATGTTGTAGTTCTGTATCCCTATAAGGCAAAAGGAAGGTGTTCAGACCAGTCCTTTTGTGTCTTCACCATCTTAGAGAGAATCTTCTTTATATTTTTATTAGCCGCTTCTACTGCTCCATTAGCCTGAGGTCGATAAGGTGAGGACTAATGATGCTCAATTTTGTATCTTTGTAATAACTTAGCGGTTTCTGCCTGAAATTGAACTCCATTGTCTATCACAATATGATGTAGGACCCCAAACCTATAAATGAGGTTATTCTTAATGAACTTTGCCATTTGTGTAGCTTTTAGGGTACCAAAGGATTCTGCTTCTACCTATCTTGAAAAGTAATCGATTGCGACCACTATATATTTATACCCATTTGAAGCAGTTGGTTTTACTTCCCCTATTATATTTATTCCCTAGGCTGCAAAGGGCCATAGAGATGTTAAACTATTTAGAGTTGTAGAGGGAAGGTGATTGAGGTTCCTATGTATTTGACATTGATGGCATTCTCTTACTATTCGGATGCAGTCCTTTTCCATGCTCCCCTAATAGTATCCTTACTGAGTAATCTTCTTTGCTAGAATTATCCCATTCATATGTGATCCATAGAATCCTGCATGAATTTCTCTCATCACCTGCTCTGTTTCATCCTTCTTGAGACATCTCAGCTATATTCCACTCGACATCCTTCTGTATAATATCCTATCATGACTTGCATAATGACATGCAAGAACACGAAGAGCATATCTATCTTTGGAAGTTGCTTCATCTGCGTATTTTTTTTCCTCAATAAATCTCTAGATGTCATAAAACCCTTTTGGCCCTATCTGAATATTCATGACATGTTCTTTGCCATAACATAGAACTTGTGCTTTCATTATCACTAAAGGTTTCATCATCGATCCCATCAGTTTATCCCACATTGAAGAAAGTGTTGCCAAAGCATCCGCCATCTGATTCTTATCTCTTGGTAGATGTATAAAAAGACATTTGGTGAAATTCTTTATTAACTTTATCAAATAATGGATGTAAGGTTTCAGTCTTTCTTCTTTTACTTCCCACTCTTCATTAGCTTGGTTGATAACCAACATGGAATCTCCGTAAACCAATAGGTCTTTTGCTCCAACTGCCAATGTTGCTTCCATACCATAGATACATGCCTTATATTCAACCATATTGTTGGTAACCCTGAAGTCTAATTTTTGGGCCATTGGGATGGTTTCTCCTTCTAGTGTGACAAGAATTACTCCTAACCATGCTCCTCTATTATTCACTACTCCATCGAAATACAGTTTCCATTCTCGGTGTTCTGTTACTGCTAGGTTCTCATCTGGAAACTCTAGATTCCACTGCTCATTTCCTTTGATTGCATTCTGGGCTAAAAACTCTGCTACAGCTCTGCCTTTGATGACCTTTATAGTGATATATTCTATATCGAACTCCGTTAAAAGTACCAACCATCTAGACATCTTTCCTATTAAAGCTAGTGTTTGGAACAAGTATTTTAAAGGATCTATCCTTGCAACGGCTTGTACTTTGTAGGACTGGAAATAATGCCTTAATTTCTTTGTAGCCCAGATCATTATCAAACATGTCTTCTCTACAAGATTGTACTTTTCCTCATATGCTAGGAACTTTTTACTGAGGTAGTATATAGCATACTCCATCCCTTCGGGCCCTTCTTGTGCTAGCATTGCTCCCATCGCCTTTTCTTCTAAAGCCAAATATAAGATTAAAGGCTTACCTTGTTTTGGTGGCCTTAATACAGGTAGGTTAGTAAGGTATTCCTTAATCTTATCAAAGGCTTTTTGGCATTCTTCATTCCATTCCACAGGCTGATTCTTCCTCAAGAGCTTGAAAATTGAGTTGCAGACCATAGTAAGTCTTGCAATGAACCTGCTAATGTGCTGCAGTTTTCTGATGAACCCTCGTACTTCCTTCTCTGTTCTTGGTGCTGGCATCTCCTGAATGGCTTTGATCTTGTCTAGATCGACTTCTATTCCTCTATTACTGATTATATGCCCTAATAACTTTCTTGAAGTTACCCCAAAGATGCATTTCTTTATATTAAGCCTTAGGTTATATTTTTCTATTCTTCCTAAGAACTTATCCAAAGCCTCAAAGTGTCCCTCTCTTGTTTCAGACTTTACCATCATGTCATCAACATAAACTTCCACTTCCTTATGCATTATATCATGAAATAAGGCAGTGGTCACTCTTTGATAAGTTGCTCCTGCGTTCTTTAAACCGAAGGGCATCACCTTGTAGCAATATGTTCCCCATTCCGTGATGAAAGAAGTTTTGATTTTATCTATAACGGCCATCATTATCTGATTATAACCTAAGAACCCATTCATAAATGAGTACATTGCACTAGAGGCTGCACTATCCACAATCACATCAATATGAGGTAAAGGAAAATCATCCTTTGGACATGCCTTATTCAGGTCCCTGAAGTCTACACACATTCAAAATTTTCTATCTTTCTTAGGAACTGGCACTATATTCGCCAACCATTGAGGGTATTCTATAACTTCTAGAAAACCAGTCTGGATTTGCTTAACGACTTCTTCCCTTATCTTTTTTGTCCACTCGGGCCTTAACCTACTAAGTTTCTACTTAACAAGTTTAGCTTCAAGATATGTTGGAATGTGATGCTCCAAAATTCCCCTATCTAACCCTGGCATATCCTTATAGGGCCAAGCAAATACTACCTTTCTTTTTATTAATATTCTCTCAAAATTTTCCCTCTCTTCAGGAGTTAAGTCATATGATATAGAACTATGTTTTGGTTGTTCATTTGTGCCCATGTTTAATGAATCTAATTGAATAGAATTAATGTCAAACATGCATGAATGATCATTATTAAAATGCACAAGATCATCAGAATCAACATCACATAAGTAAGCCAAACCAGAATTTATATCATTAAGCACAAAGTTTTCATCCTCAAACAAACCGGACGTTATTACATTAGTTTCTTCATAAAAAATATCAGTAAAACTATTATTAATGATACTAGCTAATTCATGTGATGGTTCTTTATTGGGTGGCAGACAAAGCAGTTCTTCGATGTCTTCAGTTTTCATCTTTTCAACAACTATCTTCATCACCTTGTCCTTATTGTCTTGCACCAGCTTTTCAACTATCTATTCTTTAAAAAGTTCAAATCCAGGAACATCCACATCAGCTACTTGGACAAGCTCCTTTTCACCTTGGTAGAACTTCTCCTTTCCTTGCTTGACAAAGTTACATTTCAGGGGTCCCACACTTCCTAGGCCATTTTCATTAAAGAACCTTCTTCTTGTCCCTTTGCTACTAAACTCAGATCCAGTATAGCCCAATCCTCTTGTGTCATTCTGGGTTTTGAAATCTCGCAGTTTTAGGATTCCTTGCTCATTTTTCCTTAGTCCTTGCTCTGGTCGGTAATTCATTTTCTTGATCATGTTCATAACCCTTAGATCCATTGCGACTCCCTCTAAGATCATGGCTACTTGATAACCTGGGGGAGTGATTACCTATTTCTGACTATCAAAAACTGCAGACACCATTTTGCCTATACTAGCATCTAGAGTCACCACTTCCCCATAAAGTAGGAATTTCACCTTTTAATGCACCGTTGAAGGCACTCCTCCCAAGACATGATACCAAGGTCTACCCAGAAGAAGGGAATAGGTGACAGGAATATCTAGAATAGTGAATTCAACCATTGCCTCTATAGGTCCAGTCTTCACGGAAGCTATAATGGTTCCTTCTACACTCCTTATGCTGTCATCATAAGCCCTTATTACGAGGTCCGATTTTGCCAAATCCTCTACCTTCATGCCTAAATTGGGTAAGATCTGCATTGGACAAACATTTATTATAGACCCATCATCCACCATCATATAATTAGTTCTCTTCCCTTTTACTTCAGCTGGAATGAAAAGTGCTTTATTATGGTTCCTCCTTTCCACAAGTAAATCCTCATTTGAGAAAGCAATGACCCCGTGCTTTTTCTTAGTAACCTTGGCCAACATTGCTTCAGGAGTTGCTACAGTTTCAATGTTCATCTTAGTCAAGGCCTTAACCAGGGCTCTTCTATGACTGCTCAAATGCATCAAGAGTTCCCAAATGCTTACGTTGGCCTTCGCTTTCTTGAGTTGTTTGAGAATCAAGTCATTACCTTGTTCATTCGAGTCTTCTCCTTTAACCACTTCTTCCCTCTCTATGGCTTTCTCTGTTGGCTTATAACCCTTCCCTCTTCTAGTAACATGGCTGACTTTTGGATTATCTACCCATACATCATACCCTTCAGTGCCTTCCTCATCCGAACTATACCAAATATCAATTATTCCTATAGTCTGATCTTTCTTCCCTTCTTTCCATACCTTGACCATGCATTTTTCATTCTTGACCAGCAAATTTTCATCATCGAACTCCTCACCCCATCCTGTAGGCTCGATTGTATCAATAGATATGTCAAAAGAAGGTGGTTTGGAGTAAAACACCTTATAATCGAACTTGCTTGAGGGCTGTCCTAGTAAGTCTTCTGCCTCTTCCACACTCTTGGGAGTAATAGGAGATTTCTCAGTAGTTTTAAGGCTTAGATCCTCAAGAGATTTTAGCACTTCTTCTTTGCTCACTCCTGAATTGATCATCATGGCCGCTGGGGGTGGTACATTTCGGTAATTTAGGAAAGGATTATTTCGGGTGTTTGGGTTTGGGCTTGATTTTTCAGGGTCTATAATTTTTTCAGAGTCTATGAGGTTTTGGATTTTGTGTTTAAGATGCATGTTAGAGTCAGTAGAGTGACCAGCAACTTGATGAAATTTGCAATAACTGTTTTGACAAAAACCAGGTAGGTTTGTGTTTGGGGTCTAGAAGGGATTAAGGGTATAAGGAGGCCTTTTTGAATGAGATGGTCTAGGACTTTGGATAAGGGTTGGTTAAAATTTGAGAATCTCCTAGGTTGGTAGATGGCATGAACTCCTATGACTCGGTTGGTATTTCCTTGCTGCGTGCCCCTAGTTGGGTAATTTCTCACTCCAGTGTTCCTAGTGGCCTTATATTTCTCATTTTTTTATTTCTTCAGCCTGTAACCCATCATCATAAAGGTCCATAAATGTCTTGGGGTTCATCATTTATAACCTCTCCACTAGGTTAGGTGACACATTTTGGACTATCATTCTAACCTGGTTCTTCTCTACCAATTTATTCTTCATCATTCCTGCCTTATTCATGAACCTAGTTAGAAAATCTGAAAATGATTCATTGGGCTTCTACTTAGTTAGCTCCAGATCTCTTATAGACACCTCAAGCCTAATATTGTAGTCGTATTGCTTCAAAAAAGCAATGCACAACTCCCTCCAATTTTCTTGGATAGACTTCTCTAACCCATGATACGAGTTAACAACCATACCTTCCAAGGACAGCACAAATAACTTAGTAACCACGGCCAAATGAGCCTTAGTAGTACTCATAGTAGTTGTGTATTGACTGAGATGAATCCTTAGGTCCCCAGTACCATTAAACTTCTGTAGCTGTGGCATTTTGAATTTGTCAAGTAGCCTATCTTCCTCAAATTGCATCACATTATCAAAGTTAAAAGGGTATCCTAGGCCTTGTCCCCTCATCAACCCCTCCATCTTAGACATCTTCTGAGTCAATGCCTTCATCTGTCTAGATTCCAGCTCTTGCACTTACTCAAGTGATTCCTTTTTCATCTTTTCAACCATGTAACTCTCAACATCCTTGAGCTTTGTGTCATTATTAATAGGTAGTGGACCCATGATAGGTGGGTTGGCTGTGGCGGGTGGTGCAGCGGCAGCAGGTGGTGACATTAGTCCCGTTAAAGCTTGTCTTAACTCGTCTTGCATTATTGCTCTCATATCATCCACCAGTACTCCTTTGGCATCTTGTAGGGTCCAGTTTCCTCCCTCTTGTTGTTCCATTCTTTCAATTCGTTCAGGTTGCGTAGCTAGATTAATGGGGTTTTTTTTTCTAGTCTACTAAGGATCTCTTTCTTGATCGATTGGGAGCTTGAATCAATTCTCACTAGTTTGCCACCTTTCCGACTCCAAACACAAGAAGACCCGAAAAAATCTATGATGGCTATAAGACAAATGGTTAGTATGATGCATGAGATGCATCAATGCATGATGCACGTGCTATGTAGCAAGTAGCAAGTAACAAGTTACGTATACATACATCCTTCCAACCTTATTCCTCCCGCACACGTATTCAATGGTGAGTCTTTTTTCCTAGGATTTTTTGTCTTAGTCTTAATATCAACAGGGGATATCAGGGACTGACGCGCATGCCAAATCTCTCAAAGCAAAATAAAAGCATAGAAATAACATATATAGGTGTAAAAGATTAACCCAATCTTTGTTAACCTTAACAAGCTTCTAAATTATGGGCTTGGGCCTTTACAGAGAAATACCTCATGGCAACATCCACAAGCAATTTGGGTAGATCCTAGGGGAAATAACTAAGCCATTATATGTGGTTAGGGTCTGGTAACAAGGTCAAGGTTCCCTTAGCCAAATGCTCTCCTTTATGGACTTTGAGTTACAGGCCAAGGTCAGAGGGGCCTAGTATCCTTTGCAAACTTGAGAAGACTAGGACTTGGGTTACAGACTCTAGTCAGATAAGCCCAATAATCTCTCTTCGACCGAGTTAAGGCTAAGAGTGATGGTTAGTCGATCTATAACCCCATGAAGCTAGTGAAATCATGGAATCATAAACCAATGCCATCGGTTTAGTAGGGACATGCAGAATGAATGCAAGAATAAAATAATTCTAAAGAACACAAGTACAATCAGTATCTCTTATCCCCAATGGAGTCGCCACTGAGATGGCGGGGTTTGGCACGCATCCAAGATTTTAGCAACCGTGTCACTGTTTGAGCTCAGGGCTCTAGAGAACACACTAACCATTGTCATAAAGACATGGCATTGAGATGAGGAGTCACCACCTAGGGTAATAACTATGACATATCGAAAAGGGGTACTCGATTCCTTAAAAGAAAGCCAGCACCACAACCAGGAGAATCTGGATACGAAATACCAACTTCTTTCAGTCTTGTGTTCATTTAGAATTACTTTATGAATTACTATCTCATCCTCTATTTACATGCAATTTCATATAAACCCAAAACAATAAACTCCAAGGCAAACTAGTCATGAAATATATAAGTAAATAATGCATTCAATAAATCACATAATCCCTAAGTTAGTCTAATATACATGAATTTTAAATAAATGAGCTAAAGTCTACATGTTTTAAATTATAAGTGAACCTAAAGACCTAATTCCTTTTTATTTTAATTAAATGAACCTAAGTCTACTAATTTTAATTCTAAAAGTGGGCCTAATTCTACATGTTATAAAGGTATTTAAATTAATGAGCTTAATTCTACATGTTTTAATTAAATAATGATCTTAAATCTATAAATTATGAAAGAGGGCTTAAATTAAGTGAGCTAAGTCTAAATTAATTAAATTAAGTGGGCCTATGTCTAATTAACTAAATGGGCCTAAAGGTATTTCTAACCTAAAATCTAATTAATTATGGACCTAATATATTAAACCTAATTAATTATTAAATGATATGGGCTAAAATAAACAAATCAAAATCTAAAATAGGCTTAAGGCCTAAAACACACAAACTAATGACTAAGCTCAAAAATAAATAAAAACATAAAAAAATATAATTAACTAAGATCAAATAAATAACTAAATTAATCCTTACTAAAATCCTAATTTTTATTAACATGCAACCTAAATTAATCTACTTCCTCTGTTGATTTTTAATGATTACCAAATTGAAACCTAATTTTACTAACCAATTTAATAAAAAATCATGCAACTACACACATAATTTTATTACTATTCCCACTATTGGGGCTATTACATTAATTCTTAAAATAATTAATAAAAAAATAAAGAATAAAATAAAAATAAAAAATAAAACCCTAGAAACTAAGTCTCTACGGGGCTTTTATCCATGGTCTTTTGTGGATTTCCAATAAAATTCATCTTCCTCATATGATCACCATGTGTTTTCCTCTATAATCACCATAAAAATAAAACAATAATTAATGAATAAATTATGATAAAATAAATAGAATAATAAAAATAAATAAATAAATAAATAAAAGAAGGAAAAGAATATGGTATGCTTATGGATGAGTAGGGTGCTCCTCAGATTTGTGATTCATTGTTCTTGATAAGTCTTCGAATCTTTTCTTCAAAAAATTCTTCATGAGTCTTGAATTAATTGATGAATTAAAAGAATTTTTGATTTAAGGAAAATAAAATCACAATTTTCTTTCTCTCTTCTCCTCTTTTTTTCTCTACCTCTAGATCCCTTTTTATAGTGGAACCAGGAAGCCTAACCCTAACCCCAATGTGATTCTCCTTCCTAAAGTGTATTTAGGAATTTTGAACCAAATAGGATTGAATTAATTAAGAAGTTTAAACCAATTTAGGATTGAATTAATTAGGAAATTTAAACCACCTAAAATTAGAATAATTAGAAATAGGAAAATGGAAGAGTTTAATTCCAATTGGGATTCTGCAATTCTGATCAGAATTGTACAATGCCGATCGGAATTATAGAATTCTGACACGTAATTTTTTTTAACATTTAATTAAAAAAAGGCCCCTGAAAAAATTTAAATTTTGCAATTGGGTCTTAAAAAGAACTTTGCGATTTAGTCCTTGAAAACATTAAATTCTTCCTTTAAAAGCCTTTAGAATTTTTTAAAGATTAAGCATCAAAGACATTTTCAAATTTGGAGTCCTTTGCTGCATCCATAACATGTCATCCTAAAATTGGGTGTCTACAGTTGCCCCCTTTTGTCGCTGTTTGCTTGAAAAATTACAGCAAAGTAGAATAACACCCAATTTCTAAATTGAAAGTTAGGATACTTAATTGTACTCCGTGAGGCTTCCGATAGTGAATTTTCTATACTCAGATGTACAATGTTTTAAATGGCATATCATACTCGGTTGTATGATATTGATTATACTCGGTCGTATAATCGATTCAGGATTCATTGTACTCGGTCGTACAATGCCAACTACACTCGGTCATATAGTCTATTTAATAAGAAACATCACACTCGGTCATATGATGTTGATTATTCTCGGTCGTATAATCGATTGAGGATTACATTGCACTCGGTCGTATAATGCCGACTACACTCGGTCGTATAGTCTATTTTTGTAATATCCTGAATTTTTAAATATTTTCATACTGCATCGGGATATGCAGTATTAATAATTTTGTATATAATTATGATTTTTTATTAGTTGTTATTTGTTTAAAGCTAATTTTAATTGTTTTATATTATTTTAAGTATTTTACGTAAAATTTTCTCGGGAATTGTATTTTCAGGGAAATTGACATGTAAATTATTTAATATTAATTATTTTAAATAGATTTACGAATTTGCATGAGTTCATGCATGATTTTTTAAGGGTCGTATTAAAATATATATACATATACATGCAAGAATATGTATTTAAATTAAATTAGGGTTTAGTAATTATTTTAATTATGTATATTTATATATATATATATATATATATATATATTATATAAATTAACTTTGATTAATTAATTAACATGTGTATATGTACATATACATTGTTTATTTTATACATGTGGTGTGTAATTTTTCTAAGTATAATATTAATATATTTTAATATAAATTATTAAAGTTATATATATATATAAAAACTTTAGTCTATTTACAAAAACTACCCCCGATCCCTCCTCCTTCTTCTCTGATCGTCCCTTCCCTCACCCACCACCTGTCATGCCATTTTCTTCTCGTCAGTGTGCCTCCCGGCATGCCACCTTCGTCCTCAGCCTTCCCCGCCACCAGCAGTAGCCGTTTCCGGCGTCGGAGGAGCTCGAAACCACCGGAAACCCAAAACTCTTCCTCACCATCGATCACAGTGACTCCGGCTAACGTTTTTGACACCTCCGGTCTCTATCTTCTCCTTGAGCTTCGATGAGTGTGATTCCAAGCTTTGTTTCACTTAAAATGGTCTAGATTTCCCTAGGTTTCAATTTTTCAATTTCGGCCTATTAGGGTTCTTGATTTTTTGAGCCTCAATTTGATTGATTCATGAAAAATTCCTTCATAAACTTTTATCCTTGTAGCTCAATCTATACTCTGTAATTTTTATGGAATTTTTGGAATTTATTTTGATTTTTGGGTATTTTTGATTATTTTATTAATATTTTCTAATTTTCGAAAATTAATAAATTAAATTATGAAATTGTGTTTTATGGTAATTATAGGTGTTTAAATGAATTATAGAAATTTATTTGTCATTTTTGTGAATTTTTATGTATTTATTTTGAATTTATTTAGTTTATGTAATTTTGAAAAATAGTGTTAATTATGTGTTTAATTGAAATAAATTGGTTAGTTGAGTATATTTATTGATATTAATTAAATATATGTTGAGAGAATTAATTTTGAGTAATTATATTATTTTTGGTGAATTTTTGGATTTATTTTAGTATATTTATATATATAAGGGTATTTTGGTAATTTTATACTAAATTGGTTAAAAATGTAATTAAAGTGGTTTTAATAGTTATTTAGGGTATAAAAATGATTTCTACAAATTATTTAGTATTTTTAACTGATTAAAACTATTTTTCGTAAATTATTTTCAAATTATATATAATATATGATTTTTCTAATAAAATGAGTTTTTATCGATTTTTACTATGTTTTAGGGTTAATTACGTAATTTCTACTTATAAAATGTATTTTTATTATATAAGGGTATTTTCGGTATTTTGTAAATATTCTGTGAATTGTGAACCTCGGTCGGTGATTTGTAGTTTGGAGTCTGATCGAGGGATTTTGGTTGTGAATATTGTGTTATTTTGAAGCGTATTTCTTTGTAGGGCCGGCTCTACTCTTTGAGTAGAGAGATGTCCATTTTACAGGGGAGGTTCTGTCGGATTTCCAGTAGAATTCTCGTAAAACATGATGTCCGATCGAATTCTGATTTAATTCTATGTCTAGTAATCTAGATCAAGTCTTTAGAATTTCTGTTAGATTTATTCTGATTTCTATCATTATTTGTTTGGTTTAATTGCATCGAGACTGAGGCCGAGTGGACAAGGGTCGTCGAACCCATATCGAGGAGCGCAATAAATAGTGAGTTGTTATTTTATATATATATGCTCTAGGGTGCATGATTTTAGAAATATATGTTTTGTTTTTTATTAAATATGCATAATGATTTAATTAGTACTTTAGTTTATTTTTGGGTTTATTTTTGGTATATTTTATACTATATGCATGTTTTATTAATGAATTATGCTTAAAATGTTTTTGAACATATTTCTAGTTCATTCCGTAATTTAATTGGGTTTATTTAACATATATATACTTGAAATATACCTGGGTTACTTTTGGTATATTTCTAGTATATGTATGGTTTATGTTGCTATTTTATTTGAATTCATGCATCATTTATTTTTAAGAATGTGTGTTTTATATTTTAATGAAGGATATCAATAGAACCTGCTACCTAGTAGGCAGCACTAGGACCGAGTACGTATCGGTACGCCGATAGTATTTAGGCTATATTACTAACCTGTTTGAGGATATTGATTGGATTTGATTATTTGATGTGTGAGAAATGGTTTGGGAGTATGATTGCTGGAGCTCGGTTGACCAAGTGTCTCGGGGCCAATCACACTGACAGTCAGACTGTTGGAGCTCGGTTGACTTAGTGTCTCAGGGCCAGTCTACTGTCCAAATGGAATAAGTGAATATATTGGAATAAGTGAGCTTGTATGGCTAGAGTGTTGTTTAACACTGTTTTGAGGTTATGATTTTCTAGGGTTCTATTTGATCCTTCATAAACGGTGATTTTCAATAAAAATATATAAAATGATTTTTATTGTATCTATGTGTAATTGCTTGTATATACTTATTATATATATACTATTGATTGTGTGCATTGTCATTTAGTATGCATGTATATATATTATAGCAATTCACTTAGTGAGGTCTGACTCCCCTCCGTTGACTATTTTTTTTCAGGAGAGTCATCGTCATCAGACCTCAGTAGCAGACCCTTATGCCGGATTTCCTCTGCCCCAGCTTCATTATGTAAATTGCTCACTTGAGTTTTATTTTTATTAATCTAGACACTGCAGTAGTTGTAAAATTGAAAAAAAGATATTGTATTATATTAGTATGAGTTATGTACTTAAAATATTTGAACTGGATTTGTATTAAAAGTTTATTTATATATATACGAGATGAGTTATTGATTTAAATCCCATGGTGGATTATTATTTAATTACTTATTATTTGTTTTCGCTGCATATTATTTTAACTATGTTATTATTATTATTGCATGTTTTTATTTATTTTAAGGCTTGCTACGGGTTCCGAATTCAAAAGAATTCTCGTTCCCTAGCACTGGTCATGGCCCTATTTTGGGTCATGACAATTTTTGATAAGAAACATCACACATAATCGTATGATGCCGATTATACTCGGTCGTATAATCGATTGGAGAATACATTGCACTCGGTCGTACAATGCCGACTACACTCGGTCGTGTAGTCTATCTTTTATAAGACACATCACACTCAGTCGTATGATGTCGATTATACTGGGTCATATAATCGATTGGTGAATACATTGCACTCGATCATACAATGCCGACTACCCTCGATCGTATAGTCTATTTTTGATAAGAAACATCACACTTGGTCGTATGATGCTGATTATACTTGGTCATATAATCTATTGAGGAATACATTGCACTCGGTCGTACAATGTCGACTACACTCATTCGTATAGTCTGTTTTTGATAAGAAACATCACACTTGGTCGTATGATGTGGATTATACTCAGTCATATAATTGATTGATGATACATTGCACTCGGTCGTACAATGCCGACTACACTCGGTCGTATAGTCTATTTTTGATAAGATACATCACACTCGATTGTATAATGCTGATTATACTCGGTTGTATAATCGATTGGTGAATACATTGCACTTGGTCATATAATGCCGACTACACTCGATCGTATAGTCCATTTTTGATAAGAAACATCGTACTCGGTCGTATGATGCTGATTATACTCGGTCGTATAATCAATTGAGGAATACATTGCACTCGGTCATACAATGCTGACTACACTCGGTCGTATAGTCTATTTTTGATAAGAAACATCATACTCGGTCATGATGCTGATTATACTCGGTCGTATAATTGACTGAGGAATACATTGCACTCTGTCGTACAATGCCGACTACACTCGGTCATATAGTCTATTTTTTATAAGATAAATCACACTCAGTCGTATGATGCTGATTATACTCAGTCGTATAATCTCTTGGTGAGTATATTGATAGTTTTAACCATCTCCTAAATTGCTAAACTATAAAGCTTTTCAATTTAGGACTAAATTGCAAAGAATCCAATGGACCTAAATGTAAATGAAATTTGAAGGACCAAATAGGATATTTTCCCCTTTATATATTTCATTCCTTCTTTTCCCAATCCATACTCTCTTTTCCTATTATTCTTCTCTTTTTCCTTTCATTTTCTCTTGATTTTCAAATTTTCTCTTTTCAATTAAACTTTTATCCAACATTCGATTTTGGATTCGTCTTATACTATGGCCCACCCACAACGTAGCCTACATGGGAGCAGCTCCAGGCAGTCAGATCACATCACTTTACATCCACATTTTCCCTAAAATGATTTGGGACTTCATAAAGATGAGGAGATATTTCCTTTGACCCACTTGCACCTCCACAGATGTTCTCAAGCTGGAAATGAGGTAAATTTCTTATCCCTGTTTTTAATTCTGTAATAAACATATTTATTTTATATATAAAATTAATGTTTATATGCATGCAATTTAAAATTGATGTGAATCATGAAAAATTGACAAATTCAAATCAAAATGTGTTAAATTTCATTGGGATTTTCATCAAAAGTCTGAATTTCTAGATTAAAATCCTAAATTTCTGACCAGAACTCTTCAATTTTCAATTGGAAATCAAGAAATCCGATCGGGTTTCTAGATTTTCGATCGAAAATCTAGAATTCTGATCGGAATTCTAGATTTTCAATCGGAAATCTAGACTTCCAATTTATGTATTTATTTTTTAAAAAAAAGGAAAGAGAAAAAAGATTAGAAATTTAGGAAAGAAAATGATCCTGTTGTTTTTGCATTTTTTAGAAACTCCTAAAATTCTCTGGTTGTTTTTACTTAGCACGAGAGTTGTTCCATGACTTGTCTGGATTGGTAGCATAACATGTCTGGGCATCTGGCTTTCGACGTTTTGTTGTTATTTTACCCACTGCCTGGGGTAGGTCAGATCACTATTCCCTTTTTGCACTTATTGAGAGATGGATGGACACTACTCACACCTTCCACACACGAGTGGGCAAGCTGACTATTTCCATGATGAGCTTTTCTACCATTATCGGGATTGCATTCGGAGGTTCCCCGATTTCTTTTTGACATCCATTACTGCACTCTTTCGGAGGATGCTAGGAGTCATTATGTCCATGACCTACTCGGATTCATTCCAACATGGAAGAATAGGAAGAACGTGCTTCTTTCTTCCCTTGTACAGGGTTTTAAGAGACTACCTACCACTACACCTCGCTAGATTCTCTAGCAGGCAAGATGTTTCTTATTGATTCTTCTCAGCACTACTCTCTTTTGTGAGATTGGTTATGAGGTTAGCATCGCTCTTCTTAGCCCTCTTCAGGATCTTTTTAGGGTCTCTACTTTAGATTGGGGGTTTGCAGGACTTGCTTATCTCTACTATAATTTGGATACTGTGTGTAGAGGTGCTATGATGATGTGTGGCTTCTGGCATGTCTTGCATGTATGCTCCTTATCCCTTTTTAACTTTTCACTTACTTCCACCTTCCCCTTTTCATTTCCTTCATCTTGCCTTTTTCAGATTTTGGGTATTGAGACTGGAGTGATTCAAGGTTTCAGTGCTATCAGCTCTGATAGGAGTCTTCCCTTGATTTAGAGATGGGGTTCTTTTCGTCTTGCCAGCATTAAACATGATTTGCAGACTTATTGGGATCATCTGAACTCCTTAGAGTAGGACCTCGTAAGAAAATTTTAACTTTTAGTATTTCATCAATTATATAAGTTTAACAAATTTACATGAAAATGAATGAGTTTGCAGGTTAGATTTGGCTGGTACTGAGGAAATTTAGCGATATGAGTTTATGATTGCATCTATAAGACTCGAGACTATGAGAGTTCTACTTCCCAATTATGGATGCCAGATGTGGTATATTGGTGAGCGTGTTTATCACTGGCATGTGGGACCTTCTTGGAGACATGTCCCTTCTTCTATTCCTCTTTCGATGTTATAGAGTAGCAGCATGACTGACCTGGAGCTTAAAGTTGCTCTTGAGGGATATGACGCTTCAATGATGCTTGAGCATTCTCGTCATTATTGGGAGTATATTCGAGAGAACCTCTTAGAGCAAGTTCCTATGGATCCATCTGAGGTATGCCTTTTCTCACTACTTTACTCCAATTCTCTTATCATTATTGGCATTTGATTCTCTGTATAGTTTGAAGGAGTCCCTGATGCTGCTGTGGAGGAGACTGAGCAGGAGGTCAAGCCTATTCCTCCTAGTGAGACTGCTCATAGTGAGGCTCCTTTGGGTATTGTTCTGGGTGATGTGCCCTTATTTGATAGGTTGATGTATTATTGGGCTCCCATGGTATAGACTCCTGTTGAGCAACACATGTATTTTGATATAGCTCAGATTCCTAGCTTTTCACCTCATGATGCTTCTCATGTAAGTTCAATTTATTTCCTAGCCATTCCTGCACAAACCTGCACTTGTTGCTGATTTAGTAAAGTTTATTTTACAGGTCCCTAGGACACTGGTGGAGTATTTGTATGGCATCACCTCTTCCTAGAGATTGTTTACTATACAGATTACAGACACTTGGAGGGTTAGTATTCACAACAAATATGCAAATATATGCATGATATGCATGATATACATGGTTCTAACTATTTTCTGATGCAACAAAATTATGCCGGGGATCTCGAGCGTGAGAACGAGAGGCTCTGGCGACAGCTTGCGATTCTTGGTTTCCATGGACATGATGCCGAGAATTCTATGCCCCCAGATCGGGGTGACGATCTATCTAGAGAATGGAGGCCTTGGCTAGACACTGGAGCTTAGGTGGACTGACTTTCTTTAGGAGTTTTATTAGTGTAACTATACTTTGAGATATTTCAGGACTGTCTTCTTTTATGCACCATAAACCTTTATTTTGGACCAAACTGTAATTTCCCCACTTCTTTTTTTTCTACCGATGTTCTAGATTTCTAATTGGAAGTTTAGAATTCTGATTGAAAATCTAGAATTCTAATCGGAATTAGGGATTTTCGATCGGAAATCTTGATTATGCTCTGGTCCTTTTCCTTTTCCGACACGAATTCAATTCAACAGTAATCCTAATCCTTTATGTATTGGATTTGTGGCCTATATAAGAACCAAAAACCATAAGTCCCATATACTACCTTCATTCTATTTTTTTGCCTTTATCATGACCCAAGCCACGCTTGTTTTGGTGAGGAAACTTCTCAAACCCTTATTGGAGATGATTGGAATCAACTTCTACCCGTTCATGTCAAACCATTAAAGTCTTTTCAACATCTGAAGATAGTCAATAATTTCTTACATGCTGCTGCCACTTTCTAGGATGCCATGGGTCACATATTTAGATTTAACAGGCAAGAGCTGTGTCCTTGAATAGAGGAGTCTGCTGCTATTATAGGATGTTCACCAAGTTCAACTGCTACCATTGCTCTCCCAAACCTTGAAATAGAGTTCCCTAATAGATTAATAGCATTCTTTGATATGCCCCCAGATATTATCTACATGCACACACATAATGCTGAAACCATCAGTCTTCCCTTTCTAATTTCCTCTTGTGAAACTAGAGACAAAACCAGTATTGCTTGGATTAAAACTGTCGCATTTTGCCTATATGCTCAGTTTCTGCTAGTATCTTTTCATGGAGATGCTGATGTAAAAATTATCAGTATCTTGGAATAGGTAGAAACTGGAGTTAATCATATGCCTATCATACTTGCTGAAACTATCATTGGGTTAGATAATTTCAAAGTTCAAAACCAACTCTTAGGCAGTCTACTTCTCCTTCAGGTATGTAACCCTTTTTTTTTAGCTTAACCGCCATTTCAGGTTTTCAACTTAGTTATTTTTTTTAGATTTGGTTATAGGAGAAATTGAGTCTACTTGATACCCCTCCAATGCTTTGACTTATCAACCTCATCATCTACAATCCTGTCCTTTGAAGATAAAGAATAAACATATTAGAGATCAATGGGTTGATTGGATGAAAGGCTTTGCTGATACTGAGATTACTTGGATCTGTCCTTGGTAGAGATTAATTTTTATGACCATCAACTTGTATGACAACTGTGTCCCTATTCTCAGATTATATTCTTCGACCTTTCTTTCTCCTTTACGCCTCTGCCATTAGTATGGTCACCCTCAATTCATTGTTGTTTTTGTAACTTACTTCAAAGGTTTCCTCCTAAGGCAAGACTTCTTGGAAAAGGTGAAGAACTTGTGGCCTCGTAGAGCTTTGG